>CP097511.1:53370907-53378407 GCA_023547065.1 Musa troglodytarum
AAGACCTTTTGGTCCTTAGAGTAATAGAAATAATACCCATAAGTTTCCTTGGGGTATCCCACAAACTTGCATCATTCCGTTCTGGATTCCAACTTGTCGGGGTTATGTCTCTTAACGTGAGCAGGGCAGCCCCAAATCTTAACAATCATAAGATCATACATCTTCCCATTCCATATCTCATATGGAGTAGACATTACTGACATGGTTAGAATTCTGCTCGTAAGGTAAGTTGCGGTCTCTAGGGTATATCCCGTAATAAGATGGGTAGGTCAACGAAACACATCATAGAACACACCATATCTAACAGTGTGCGATTCCTCCTTTCTGATACACCATTAAGTTGTGGTGTATAAGGAGGTGTCCATTGGGATAAGATCTTATAGTCTTTAAGGAACTGGGTGAACTTTATACTCAAGTCCTCACCTCCTCGATTTGATCAAGGAGTTTTGATACTCTTTCCGCTTGGTTCTCCACTTCATTTTTATATTCCCGAATTTTTAAAAGCTTCAGACTTTGTACTTCATCAAGTATACATATCCGTATCGAGAAATCATTAGTGAAAGTAATGAAGTAGGAGTAACTACCTATGGCATGAGTCGATATGGGACTGCATACATCACTATGTATGAGTTCTAGTAACTCAGGGCTTTCTCTCCAGCTCCACTAAATGGAGAGTTTGTCATCTTTCCCGAAGGCAAGGTTCACATGTCGCATATGACTCATAGTTAAATGGATCTAGATATCCATCTTTTAGCAACTTTGAATCTTTCCTCATGGATGTGATCCATCTAGCCTACAATGCCAAAGATATGCATTGTTCACCTCTTCTCATTTCCTCTTAGACTCACTTACACTCATAATATATGAAGTTGTATCTAGCATAAATAAATCATTATGCAATGTTTCTCTTGTGATGATCTGATCATCTAATATTATTGAACAACCATTATTCTCAAAAACTAATTTATATCCACTAACTGACAAACATGAAATGGAAATAATATTTTTGATAATAGAAGGAACATAATAGCATGCATCTAATGCAATAATAGCTCCACCAGTGATGTAAAGTGACCTTGCCAATAGTCATCAGAGCAACTTTTGCTCCATTGCCCATCTTAAGGTCCATCTCGCCATCTGCTCAATCTCCTAGGTTCTCGCGTAACTCGCAACGAATTACAAATATGATAAGCACTCCTTGCATCCAATACCCATGTGTTATCAAAAGATTCTCGATAAATGGAGACCGATCATGAATGTACCAAGTTTCGCAAGCTTCTATTTCACCCTCTTTGCAAGGTACTTTTGCAGCCTCTTCCAATGCCCATCTTTACCGTGAGTGGAAGCACCGGCCTTTGTCCTTTGTTGGGTCTTTCTTGGTAACCTTACTGCACCCATTTTGCCCTTGCCCTTCTTAAGGGTCTTCAAATTTCTTCCTTTTCTTTCGGTCTCACCAAGTGTA
The DNA here is from genome assembly GCA_023547065.1 of Musa troglodytarum. Lineage (NCBI taxonomy): Eukaryota > Viridiplantae > Streptophyta > Magnoliopsida > Zingiberales > Musaceae > Musa > Musa troglodytarum. Next base: position 53,372,370 of record CP097511.1, read on the forward strand.
GAGAATCCGCTTCTCTTCTTGATGGTGCTTTGCTTTCTCTCAACATATTGAGGAGGTCCGGGAGGGTCACCTCAAGTTTGTTCATATTAAAATTCATTATGAATTGAGAAAAGGAATCGTAGGGACCGGTACAAGATCCACACACAAAGTTATCCTCTAGGAGCATTCCTAGACTCGTGAGTTTCGATCCACTCAATCATCTTAAGGATATGGTTCTGAATCGTGTCCCTTAGTCATCATGGCATGGAAAAGACTCTTTGATATTTCATATCACTGAAGTTCTTCCTGCTCTCAAACAGTGGAGATGTAGGAGTATGGAATTAGCATCCATATTTTTATGCCGCTCTCAGAACTCAAGAGTCATAGAGGCCAACATATAACACTAAGCAAGAGTAGAATCATCTAAGTACTTCACATAACGAGCGATCTCATCCTCGCTTGCTCCTTTGTCGAGCGTAGGGATCACTATATCACAGACATACACGATTTTCTCCGCCATGAGAACGATTCTCAGATTGCGAAGTCAATCCGTATAATTTGGACTAGTGAGGCAGTTGGCATCAAGTATGCCACGTAAAGGATTTGAAAGCGATATTTTCTGAAATTAAAGATCTAGCAGAAATAAATAACATGCAGACTTTACAAAATTAAATAATTAAGATAAGGACTTCTATCTTAATGTACTCCTACTAATTTTTCATGAGACACACAACACCCTCCGATGTGAATCCGAGACCCTGGCAGATCTCTAGTGGGGATCGGATCCAATCGACGCCTTAACGTAACCTTGAGGGACTCGACCAACCGCTTAAGCCTCAGAAGGTAGGCAACTCTGCCAATCACAACTCCTTGTGATTCCTGCCCTGCTCGACCTCCGAACCACCATGGCCTCGAGGGACTCGACCAACCATGATGTTCGATTAAGTCATCACCATCGCATAAGATGAGTCCGATTCGTGATATACTCGAGAGACTCACCAAGCATACCATGTCCTCAGTCACCGGTGACATCTCTATGTCATAGATAAGATAGTGAGATGCGATATAAGTGAGTGTCGAGTGACTCGACCAACTCAACCTACACCGAGAATCCTGCTCTACCTATAACGATGGAAGGCCACGTGGTCAATCTAATTGCCTCACATTGACTGACTTAATATTATTAATGGAGAGGATTTTTGATTTGGTCTCCTAACATAATGTGTCATACACATATGTATTTAATATATATATCTATATCGCATGCAAATATATATATAGATACATATTTAGTAGGTGTATATCTAATCACACATCACATGAGCAATCACACCAAATGATCATGGACCACATCCTAATGTGATCAGGCTCGAGCCAGTGGGCCCAATCACTTACATCAAGATCTATGTATGCTTCGGCGCATCTCTATACCCTGTGATCATCCATCTCGCTTCGTCGGATCCGTTTAAGATCTCAACGCATCTCCATGCGTCGGATCGTCCGTCTCGGCCTCGTGAGTCACGCTACCGCTGCGCCTCCTCATGTAATTACAACATAATTATATGCACGCAGGCCCGACAATAAATGAGAAAAGAATAGAGGCTCGTAGGCCCCAATAATAATAATCACAAGTACACACATCACATAATAGGTCCATGATCATCTGTCCACATCATACATTACATATATATGTTATTTTGTAGGACTACTAGATAAAAAATAATTATTAATTAAATTATTTAATTAACATATTTAATTTTCTGAAATCAGGGACATAAAGAAAATTTTTAAATACCTAGGGGTATTTTGGTAATTATATCAAAAGGGACAGAATCTAAAATTTCTAAAATTCAGAGGGGTATTTTAGTAATTCTATCAAAAGGGAAAGAATTTGGAATTTTTGAAATCCCAAGGGGCAAAACCATCTTTTGTCCTAAACTGCACCAGCCTACGCCGCCTACAGCGGCGTGCGCCCTCAACGGGGAGGGCGACGGTGCCGCCAGCGAGCGCCCAGCCGGCGCTGGCTCAGCACGGGCGCCAAAGACTGGCGCCACGCATTTGCGCGGCACCTGGGGCCGCTTGCACTGCATGATGTTGGCGCGCGAGCGAGCGCCGCCACGGTGTTTCTATGCACGGCGTAGCGCCACTGCCGTGGCGCTGCCGCGCAGGCTGCAAGCAGCCTTGCGGCCGCTGCATGAGCGCAACAAGGGCAACAACAGTTGCTGCCCTTCCTGGCCCTTTTGCACCAACGATTTTGGTATCAAAAGCAGATACAAAACACAACACATGCAATTTATGATCTGATCTTCGCACGAACAACCTGGCTCTGATAGCACTGTTGGGAAATCCTTCAGGGGAGTAACATCACATGCGCAGGAAGAACAGAAAACAAACCCCGTGATTTCCGTGGAAAGTTTCCATCGCCAGGCAAGATCGGCAAGGCCAAAAATAAATTCACAAAATCGCACGTAAAAGCAGATACCTAGGGAGATCAGATATCCCCAAATTCCTACAGATCTATGAGAGAGGATGAAGGAGGTCAAGCGCCCTCCTCTCTAGCGGTATCCACACGCAGGATTGCGATGATGCATCTCTCTCTTGGGAGAGGAGAACAGGAGGTGGCTACCAAAAGAAACCCTCAGCCTATAAAGCTTTGGTTCCCTCCTATTTATAGAGGCCCCCTAAAAACCCTAATAGATCTTTTGCCCTATTGGGTATTGGATCTCCATCCAATTACCCGAGCCTCTTGGATTAGTGGGTCTCTACCCAATAATCTCTTATTAACAATTATTGGATCTCATCTCAGGATTTAATAATTCAGGGGCTTAATGGATATCTAATAAGATAGGGGGTTCAGCGAATATCTCATATCCGAACCTCTACTCGTCGCAACACCTACCATATGTGTGTGACCCACTAGGCCCAATATTGAGCTGGTCATGAGTCATACATGTCAGAACTCCTTCTAACTTAGTGAATTATTATCTCTATAATAATTCACCCTACTAGCTACTACGCCGACCCCCTAGACGACATACAGGGAATCCAACTTTAGACCTATCTCGCCCTCGCCACTTGTATCTATAGTCCTCATCCATCCAATATCCTGCAGGCCCTATACCGGCATGGTGTCACAAAGCCCATACGGTCTCTCCTCAAGTCTTGCTCTTGTTAGATTCTCCCGAAGAACTCTTTCTCTCTCAATTTGAATAACCTTGGCCAAAGATTTGTTCGAGCAAGAACACATGGGATATTTCTCTCATGATACTGAGAGCGGATAATCCTCTATTGACACTCAATAGTCCTCATAAGGTTGGCTACCACTCCCAATGACCGGTTGTACTAGATCTGGAACTTTCCAAACCTATAAGTCCGGTATCAAAGAGTGGAGTACTCATACAGGACATCCTTGGTGTCTCAAGTCTAAGGACTAGATACACTACTGGGACTACGGAATCGCTGTCTGACGTGAGGTATCAATAACCATCCAGCATTCCGTAGGCGGATTAATCAGTGAACTCATTCTCCAATGAGCAACTGCACTGTAACCTTAGTGTCCCCACACGAGTAGCTATGAGTCCAGCTACCTCCATCATATGAACGGGTATATAGCACACTAGTCTATCTGGTTATCTCGATGTCTTTCTCGAGTAACCTATGACCAGGATAATTTAGGGTATGTATTTAAAGGTGAATCGGTCTCATTATCGTGATCTCATCACGATCAGATTCCCATTGCATAAATCCAAGAACATCACAGTATATGCAACACGCAAGATAAAGTGATAAAATGCCTAATAATAAGCAAAGAGATAAAGTGCATATTAAGTCACAAGTGCCATCACTCATGTGATTGGCTTACAGGGCACATATGACTAGTAATCTCCCACTTGACCTAAAGCCAATCACCAACATGTCTGATCCCCATCGCACTGCGTGACGCCAAAGACAATTTGAGTCAATGGCTTTGCTGGATTTGCAATGTTATCTTTGGATGGAACTCTTTCCACTACTACATCTTTCGCCACGATCTCTCTAATAAGTTGGAACCTCCTCGTAACACTTGATGAGACCCGGTTCCTTATTTAAGTAATCGCCCGTAGTTGTCGCAATATAAGAGAATCGCCTCGCCGCTTCTAACGACTCCTAGATCCGTGATGAACTTCTTCATCCGCACTTCTCCTTTGTTGCCTACCACAAAGAATGTATTCCACCTCTCGTGATCGAGCCGCCAGTGAGTGTCTTGCTTGGAACTCTTCCATCATATCGCTTCCTCCATTCAGGGTGAACACATACCCCGAATTAGACTTGCTATCATCAACATCGGACCGAAGCTCGAGTCCGTGTAGCCCTCAACTCTGAGGCTACTACCTCCATATACTAGTAAAAGATCCTTAGTCCTTCTCAAGTACTTAAGGATACTTTTTACTGCTTTTCAGTGCTCCAAGCTTAGATCTGCCTGATATCTGCTCGTGACACTCAGAGCATGCGCTATATCAGGCCTGGTACATAGCATAGCATACATGATAGATCCTATCGCCGATGCATATGGTATCATATCCATGTCCTTTTTTTAAGAGTCTTTGGGGACATACTCCTAGAAAGTGATATTCCATGTCTCATTGGTATAAGACCTCTCTTGGAATTTTTCATGTCAAACCTTTTGACAATGGTGTCTATGTACTTGGACTGAGACAAGCCAAGCATCCTCTTGGATCTATCTCTATAGATCCATATCCCCAATATGCAGGATGCTTCCCCTAAGTCCTTCATGGAGAAGTGCCTAGATAACCAAGTCTTTACTGTGGAGAGACTTCCTACATCATTCCCAATTATCAGGATGTCATCCACATATAATACCAAAAAGGTGATAGTACTCCCACTTACTTTCCTATACACACAAGGCTCATCTTCGTTCTTAACGAAGTCATAAGATCTGATCGCCTTATCAAATCTTATGTTCCAACTTCGGGAAGCTTGCTTCAATCCATAAATGGACCTAAGCAACTGCACACCTTATCCGTTATCCCCGACACGAATCCCTCAAGTTATATCAATACATCTCCTCATCGAGGTTACCATTGAGGAATGCGATTTTGACGTCCATCTGCCAGATCTCGTAATCATAGTGTACTACAATAGCCAATAGAATTCGAATGTATTTTAGCATGGCTATAGGTGAGAAAGTTTTGTCATAGTCAACATCTTGCCTTTGACGATACCCCTTAGCCACTAGCCTTGCTTTATAGGTCTCTACTTTTCCATCTACTTCAATCTTATTTTTGAAGATCCACTTGCAGCCAATGGGTATATTACCCTTGGGTGCATTAATTAGGTTCCAAACTTGTTCGAGTACATAGAATCCATTTCTGAATTCATGGCTTCTTGCCATTTCCCAGAGTCTATGCTCATAATAGCTTCCTTGTAGGTCTGAGAATCAATATCCTCAACATCTTCTCTTCTGATATTTCCCACATATCTCTTAGGAAGATGGGATACTCTATCAGACCTATGTAAAGTTGGAACTTGTGCGTTAAGTATCTGAACAGACTCTGGCTGTGGAATGGTGCTTGAGCTAGGTTCTCTAACCTCACTCAATTCTATCATGCTCCCACTATCTCCACCAAGAATGTGTTCCTTCTTAAGGAACACTGCTCTCTTGGCTATAAAGACCTTTTGGTCCTCAGAATAATATAAATAATACCCATAAGTTTTCTTGGGGCATCCCACGAACTTGCACCGTTTCGTTCTGGATTCCAACTTGTCGGGGTTATGTCTCTTAACATGAGCAGGGTGTTAAATCTCGGATTTTGATGATGAAACTAATTGAGTGTGATTTGTTGTCTAACTGCGTGTTGAGTTACGCAGGTCTACTATCGATCAGGACTAGACAGTTGACGCTGGAGGAATTGACGTTGCGCCGGAGGTGATCACGTCAGGATATTGGGTGTCGAGCCAAAGGTTCGATCGATTATCGGCAGGAGGCTTCGTACGTCGGGTATCGGGACAAGAAGTGCGGAGTTGCGCCATGGATATCGAGGTTGCGGAGGTCAATCATC
>CP097511.1:53383407-53713407 GCA_023547065.1 Musa troglodytarum
CTGACCCTTCGTTTCAACATGTTTGACCATGTCAGCCAATGGACTTACTTCAACATTGTGCAACTTTCTAGGCTCATGCAAAGTAGACCAGTGATGCACCATATCACACGTGTGCATGGATGGAGAAGGACTCAATCAAGGTTACACTCGAAACCTCTAAATCCTGGCATGCATGAGCTTCAACAGGACTGTTGAATGCGAAGCAAAACTTTTTTTCTTCATGAAGACTGTTCACTGAATCGTGAGTTCCTGGTGTTGAATATTCTGGGTAATGTCTCGAAAGTAGACCAGAAATGGATGACGAGCGACACACTATACCACACCTGTGCATGGAGAAAAATCCAATCAAAACTTCTGAATTGTCTCAACCTACCCTAAACATCGACAACTATATGAGATGTGATGGAAACGAAAAGAATCAATGTTTCCTTCTGTCAGCACCATTCTCTAGTTTACTATATATTTGCCGTCAAGAAATACTTCAGCTTGTAAGTGTTGGTACAAGGTTGCATGAACTCTAAGTTTTGACAACCGTGACTTCTCCACAGCATGTAGTGTTCTCGATGAGAAGGATCGATGCTTAATAGTCAACAGCTGCTCCACAATCGACAAGATGGAGTGACATGAACAATTAGTTCATCTCTTATGTCAGCACCACTATTGCCAAGTTTACTATATATATATTGGCTTTCAAGAAATACTTTAGTAGACGAGTGTTCATATAAGATCAGGTTGCATGAACTTTCGACACTGAACAAATCATATTATATATATATATATACTCAATTAATTTATGATTTGATGATCAATCATAGTTTAAATAACTGATTTAATTATGAGATTTGAGTGACCGTATAAATACTTATTATCTCAACAAATAAAAATAATCTCTTTCACAACATCTTAATTCTTCATGGTATCTGTTATGGGTATTGAATGTGACGTGACATCCGGTCCTGGGTATGACGCCCGGATGACGTCATCGCCCCTCCTGCGCTCATTTACTCCTGCATTTAATTATCCGACGTCGCTTCTCCTCTACCCCGCCCTACGTACGCGTAAGGGTTGACCACGACATCGGCCTGCGAGGTCAGGTTCGTATACCACTCGCAGACGCCACCGGAAGCGCGCCATCCGTCCGACATATTTAAGGCGATGGGGTAAGGCAGAGGAGGAGGAAGGTGCACTCTGAACTCTTGAATTATTCTTGACCGGCCGGGAGCCTGCGGGAGTGAGCCTGACTTGAGCGTCGGAGGGGTCGGGCGGAGCACCCTCCGACCCGCCTTTGTGTAGGTTCCGTTCCCGGCGACATCGGCGCACGCTACCCCTCGGGACCTAGTTGCAGCAGGAGCTATCGACGAGCCCGAACCCTACCGAGACGACCCTAGGGTCACGGTAAAAAGTTGTTTCCACTAACAGATTGGCGCTAGAAGGAGGGTCCGCTCGAAAGACTACTTGCTGCGCCCTGAACATGGACGAAAGGTCGCTCCCGGGAGGCACCCCAGCGGAAGCCCCATTTACCTCCGGACCCTGGAGGGACGATCCCGTCGCGACCGCAGAACGTTACTGGAGTTTATTCAACGACTCAGGACTCCACCCGCCAGTCGGGGTTCCTCCGCTTCCCCCCCTGTCACCGCGGAGGCCTTTCAAGACCTATCCCAACAGGTCCGAGCTCTAGTAAACGTCGTCCAGGCTGTCGTCCCTCATCTGCTTCAGGAAATGGGAGGGCCGAGCCACCAGAGACCAAGACCCTTCCCCCGGTCTCATGAGGCGCCCCCCACGGCACCATCTTCCCCGGCTTCCCACCCGGTCCTGGACGGAACCTGGGTTCTCGAAAACCTGGGTATCCCGCCCGAGCCCGAGGCGGTGTCCTCGGATTTGACGAATTTATTTCGGGCTCAACTCCGCTCCATTTCCCAGCGCCTGGATGAGGTGCAAAGGGACGTCCGAAAGTCCAAAGAGGAGCAAAGGGAGGAGCCCAACTGGGAGTCCCCGTTCGCTAGCGACATACGGGAATACCCGGTGCCCTTGAACTTTCACCTCCCCTCCATCGACCCTTATGATGGGGCCAGTGATCCCGCAGACCATGGTACCGCTTTCCGAGCTCAGATGGCCCTATATGGAACCTCGGATGCCCTGATGTGCCGAGCGTTCCCCACCACGTTGAAAGGGCCCGCACGTGCTTGGTACAGCGCTTTAAAAAGCGGGATGGTATCGTCCTTCGAACAGCTCGCCAAGGACTTCGAGCTGTATTTCCTGGCGTTCGCGCGTCCGAAGCCTTCTATCGCACTCCTCCTGGGTTTGAAGCAAAAAGAGGATGAACCCCTCTCCCACTTTGTGCAACGGTTTACCATGGAGGTACGAGGGTTATCTGATGCTCACCCAATATTATTGATGCAGGCGTTTATGATGGGGCTGCGACCCTCAAGGTTTTGTTGGTCCTTGGTGGAGCGACCCCCCGTGTCTATCGCGGAAATGTTTCAGCGAGCGAGTCACTATGTGGCGACTGAAACTTGGATGTCGGGAAGAAGGGAAGAACGACCAAGGGCGCGTTCGACGCCATCCCGAGCGGGAACGACGACTAGGCGGTAGTCCCCGCACCGGGGACGCCAGGTGGGGCATCCCGACCAGTACGCGTCCGGGCCGCCACTTCCCCCCTTGAACGCATCGCGGACGCAAATATTTCTCCAGATAAAGGAAAGGGGAATGCTCAAGCCTCCCCGCCCGATGAAGGGCCGGCGAGAGCTGGCCGACCGTACCCGATACTACCACTTCCATCGGCAAAATGGGCACGACACGGAGCAATGCCACGAGCTGAAGCAGTAAATTGAGGAGCTGATCCGAAGGGGTCACTTAAACCAATACCTCCAGCGTCCGTGGGAACCCTCCCTACATCCCGAAGGCCCGGTCGAGCAACACATCGACGTGATTATAGGGGGGCCCGCCTCTGGAGGGCATAGGGCCTCGGGACGAAAAGCTTATGCCCGTGCTGGCGCAACTGGGGAACACCACCTTCCCTCCGAGCCAGAGATCACTTTCCCCTCAGGGGATCAGAGAGCTTTGGAGCATGATGACGCGCTGGTGGTGTCGGCCCGAATCGCCAATGCGTAGGTCAGAAGGATCATGATCGACACTGGCAGCTCGGCCGACATCCTTTACTTCGACGCCTTCTTGAAGTTGGGATTGCCGAAGGAGACCCTGAAGCCTCTGCACTCGACGCTTACCGGGTTCACCGGCGACTCGATCCCGCTGCGGGGTGCGGTCACCCTACCGTTAACTCCCGGTGACTCGTCGAAGATAAAAACAATGTTGGTAACCTTCCTGGTGGTCGATCTCCCCACTGCGTACAACGCCATCCTGGGCCGGCCCACCCTCAACAGGTTAAGGGCGATTATCTCTACTTACCACCGGACTTTGAAGTTTCTGACCAGCGCCGGAGTTGGGGAAGTCCGAGGAGATCCCCAGGAATCCAGACGGTGTTACTTGACAAAGAATCGCCTGGCAAGAGAAAGAGGCCGCCCCTCGAAGACCCGCGCTGGTCGCAACACCCACCCGGGCCATTCCGAAATGGCAAACCGCAATCAACATTCCGCTGCGGGATGACCGTCCCGACCGGACGGTCGGGATCGGTGCGGACCTAGACGATCAAGAGCAGGCTCAACTTATCAGCCTCCTCCAAGAAAACACCGATGTCTTTGCTTGGACAGCGGCCGACCTCCCGGGAATCGACCCGGAAGTTTCTCAACACCACCTGAGCATTTCCCCGACCGCTCACCCGGTGAGACAAAGACCCTGGGCTCAGGCTCTAGAGCGCCAACAAGCTGTGCAAATGGAGGTTGACAAGCTCTTGGCATCCGGCTTCATTGAGGAAGTCAGGTACCCCCAATGGCTATCCAATGTAGTCCTCGTAAAGAAGCCTAATGGAAGCTGGAGGATGTGTGTCGACTACACCGATCTAAATCGTGCTTTCCCGAAGGACTGCTTCCCCTTGCCTAGGATTGACCAGCTAGTCAACTCAACTGCGGGACATACCCGCTTCTCCTTCATGGATGCCTACTCCGGTTAGAACCAGATCCAGATGGCACTAGAGGATCAGCAGCACATGGCCTTCCACACACCCCAAGGAGCCTATTTTTACAAGGTTATGCCGTTCGGATTGAAGAATGCTGGGGCCACTTACCAAAGGATGGTGAATAAGATGTTCGCCCACCAGATAGGGCGAAACATGGAAGTCTATGTCGACGACATGATCGTGAAAAGTTAGACAGGAGCTGCACACCTTGATGACCTACGGGAAACCTTCTCTACGTTAAGGAGATATGGAATACGCCTTAATCCAGCTAAGTGTGTCTTCGGCGTAACATCAGGGAAGTTCCTAGGATTCATCATACACGAGAGGGGAATTGATGCCAACCCGGAAAAGATCCAAGCTCTCGTCGACATGAGATCTCCAAGAATGATAAAGGAGCTTCAATGCCTTAACGGGAGAATAGCAGCTTTGTCCCGATTTTTGTCCCGGTCGGGAGATAAGTGTCTTCCTTTCTTCCGGGTCCTCAAAGATCCAAAGAACTTCCAGTGGACGGCGGAATGCGAGGAAGCGTTCGCACGCCTAAAGCAGCACCTATCCGCACTCCCACACCTTACCTCGGTGTCTACGCCGGAAAAACTTTGCCTTTACCTGGCGGCGTCTCGACACGCGGTGAGCTCAGTGCTGGTAAAGGAAGCCTCCGAAAAACAGCATCCGGTTTATTACACCAGCCATGTTCTGCGTGGGCCGGAGCAGCGCTACCCCCCCATCGAAAAGTTGGCATTAGCGCTTATCCTGGTGGCTCGGAAGCTACGCCCCTATTTCCAGGCCCATACGATCGAGGTAATGACCGACCAACCCCTGCGTTAAGTTCTTTTTAAGTTTGACGTGGCAGGGCGCCTCCTAAAATGGTCGGTGGAGCTATCCGAGTTCAACCTCCACTATAAACCGAGAACGGCCATCAAAGCCCAGGCCCTGGCCGATTTCATCTCGGAGTTGACCTAGCCGGAAACGGAAGGCGCGGAGCAAGTTGATCAAGACTGGGTCCTGCACGTGGATGGGTCATCTGGCTCGAGGGGTGCCGGGGCAGGACTTATCCTGGAGGACCCCGAGGGACACTCTTTCGAGCGCCTTCCGCTCGCTTCGGCCGAGGTCACGAACAACGCAGAGTAGCACGGCACTCTTGGCGGCCTCCGCTTAAAATGAGATGCAGCTGAGAGCAGTCCATGTTCTCACGGACTCCCAACTGGTTGCCGAACAAGTCGGTGGAGAATATCGGGCGCGGGACCCGATCATGTCCAAATACCTAACCGAGGTAAAGACCCAAACCTCCAACTTCTCTCGTTTCACTTTATCTAGAGTGCCCAGGTCCCAGAACGAATGGGCGGACCAGCTTGCGAAGTTAGCCTCGGGAGCCGAACCCAAGGAACATCCCGAGGTCGAGGAGCTCGCACACCGGTCGGTGGCCACCGTGGAGATAGGGGACCCCGGAGTCCCGACATCTCCACTTACGTGGATTCAGGAGATGCAGAGATACAAGCGCGAGGGGATCTTGCCTGAGGATGAAGTCAAGGCGCGGCTCCACCAACCTGTGCGTGGTACTGCGAAATTGGCGACCGGCTCTACAGAAGGTCGTTTTCTCATCCCCTGTTGCGATGCTTGGATCCCGACGAGGCTAAAATAATTCTCGCCGAAGTCCACGGCAGGACCTGCGGGGAGCATATGAGTAGTCGAACTTTGGCCTTCAAGATACTACGCCAGAGCTATTACTGGCCCACGTTGCACCGAGACGCCAGGGCTTTTGTGCGACGGTGCGACACATGCCAGCGCCAAGCCCGCGCCCCGCAGCTTCCGGCGGTCCCACTCACTTCCATGGATTGCGCTGGCTCAAGGCAATGGGGATGGACCTTTGGGCCCATTCCCCGGCATTCGCCAGCCGGAGATACATCATCGTGGGAATCGATTATTTCACCAAGTGGGTGGAAGCCGAGCTGGCGACCATTACGAGCGGTCGAGCAGTTCAGATGGAAAAACATTGTGACCCGATTCGCCTTCCCAACGTTATCATCACCGATAACGCACCCGCTTTTCAGCGGTTTAAGGAATTCTGTGCGAAGTTATCGGATCGATTGAGGTTTAGCTCGTGGCTCACCCTCACCAACGGGCTCGCCGAGGTAACCAACCGATCTATCCTTGATGGGCTTAAGAAAGAACTTTGGAAGCCCGACGCCGGGTCCGATGAGCTCCCGAATATCTTATGGTCTTCGCGACTACCCCAAAACGGCCGCGAGTCCCCATATAGCCCGGCGTCAGCCGCGGAGGCGGTTCCCGGCCGAGTTGGTCATTCCGACTCTCCGTAGAAAACTATGAAGAGTCGACTCGACCTGTGGAGTTCGGCCGGCCCTAGACTCGCTCAAGAGCGCAGGCCGACGCGCACCTAAAGATGTTAGCATACAATCAAGTGTCGCCGTAAACTATAACAGAGGGTACGCCCTCGACCTCTCGGGATGGGAGACCTGGTGCTGCGCAAGGCGGAGGTAAGCGACCCCGCCCGCTTAAGGGGCAAGCTTGCACCTAAGTGGGAAGGCCCCTACCGCGTTACCAAGGTCGTCCGACCGGGTACGTTTCGACTCGCGACTATGTCAGGACAGCAAGTGCCGAGGGCCTGGAACATCCAGAACCTCAAGAAATATTATGTTTAAAGTTTTTATAACAACTGCAAGGCCAAACAGAAGTACGCTAGCATTGGATTCAGGTTATTGAAGTTAACTTGAAATTGCATTGCCAAAATGAGCCCCTAGAGGGGAAAAAGTTACACAACCCAAAAAGGGTGAGGGAAGACCCCCCAAAAGAGAAAAAAGACAGTCCCTCAAGAAGCGGCCCCCGGTAGGCTGTCATCGAAGGGGACCTCGTCGGGCATGCTCGCCCCCTGGTCTTCGGGGCGGGAGGTGAAGGGATCCTCCTCGACTGCGGAACTCGGAGGGCACGCTCGGAACCGGGCTAGGGCGACCTTGTACCCATACTCGTAGAATACCCTACCCGTCCGGTCTAAGCCGAGAAGGAAGCCCTCCGACTTCTTGTACCACTCAATCGCCTCCCGATCCCTCTCCGGTCGGCTGCCTTCTTCTGCCGCGAGGGCCTCCCGGGCGGCCTTCACCTCGGCTTCTCGGGAAGCCAGCTTCGCTGCCAACTCAGAGGCCTCCTTCGTGCGGAGGCGGTTCTCTAACTTCTCCGTCCAGAGAAGCTTCTGCAGGCTAGCCTGCGACGCCGACGCGACCTCGAGCTCGGCGGTCAGGTGCGACACTTCGGCACCCATCTCGGCCGCCCGTTGCTCGGCAGCAGCAACCGCCTCGGGCCCGGACCCCGCTCGGGCCTCCTCCAGCTGGCGGCGCAAGTCGAGGTTGCGCTCGCTCAGCCCGCCTACTAATCGACCGGCGTTGTGAACCCGGTCGATCAGGGCTGTAGTGTAGTGGAGATTCTGCACAAAAAAGGGAACAGTAAATAATGATAGACTATGTTCACACAAAGGAGACACGCGAGGCGATGCTTACCCACAACACCGACTTGGCCGATTTGGCAATAAGAACCTCCGAGGGGAGCGTGTACAAATCCCGAGCTATGTCGGGATGAAGCGCTCCTCGGAGGTAGGTGGCCGTAGGGTCTCCCCCAGTCCACACTTTGTCCCCCCGGGACAATCCACTCCACCGGGCCACCAGAGGGTCGCTCGCCCCCCCGGAAGGGACCTCGCCCATCACACGGGAAAGGAAGGGCTGATCCTTGCCCAGTGGGATCCGACATAGATCCTTCATGGCCGGGGGACGCGGGCCCTTCCCGATCGTCCCCTGGCTGGGCCCAGCACTCTCGGTCGGGGCCGATGCGTCCGGACGGTCGGTCGCTCCTATGGGAAGAGCCGCCGGCGTATCCAGGTCCACCACGTCCTTCACCTTGGACCTTTTTTTTGGGGCGGCCTCCTTCAGCCGTCCGTGGGGAATCACCCCCCGCTCGCTTTGGGACAGCCGGGGCGCGCGGGGACGAGCCTGTCGGAGTGCTTGCATCATGGAATGATCGCAGGTTCACCATTTCTGCGGATGTGGCAGCAATGGATGTGGCAGCAATCCCGAAAACGTAAAACAGTGATAACCTACCCCGAGAACGCGGGCTAAGCCCCGCTTCCACAAGCCATTGCTCCGACATATCGCGGATGGCTTGCGAAGAGGGAAGAATTACCCTCAGCTTCTCGAGGTGCGCACGCTCCTCGGCGTTGAGCTTCGGGGCTGTGTTATCAATGGTCCTCGAGGACCACCGAACCCCGAAACCCCAGTCTTTCTCGCACCGGACGAAGAAGAAGCGCCTTTTCCACCCCTTGTTATTAGTGGGGGCGCCGCTAACCCGGAACCCTGCCCGGGCAGCGAGGAAATATCCCCCCGGCCCCTTGAAAAGGCGGAAGCAGGAGAGAAAAAGGCTGTGGGTCGGAGTGATATTGGCGTAATGGCATTCCCCAAGGAAAGCCACCAAATATCGCCAAGAGTTGGGTGTTATTTGCGAAGGCGAGATCCGCCACAGGGATATACAGGACACGATGACAGGATGTAGGGGGAGACGCAGGCCGGCTTCCAGGGCGTCGAGAGTTAGGGCAAAGCCCTTGGGAACCGGATTGAAGGCCCGCTGCCCCGCTTCGGGGGCCGCAAGGACGAATTCCTCTAGGATGCTGTAGCACCTCCAGAGGATCCCTACAAAGGACTCATCCAGGGTGGAATCTTGATCGTGCGGCCACATTATGGCCTCTAGCGCACGCGCCGCTTCCCCATCTGAGGAACGGCCGGAAGGAGGAGATGGTGGGGAGACAACGACACGAGTAGTAACGGAGGGGGAGGAAGAGGAAGAAGTAGAGGAGGAAGAGGTGGAAGAAAGAGCCATTGTGCACTGACCTACAGCGGATGGGATTGACTGGAGGGTGGCAAGAGACACCAAGGCCAAGGAAGAAAACTCGGAGGAAGACAACGGCAGGACTCGAGAGACAGAAAAACTCCGCTGATGAAAAGTGATAAAGTGTTGCGGCGCGCGCTATTTATAGAAAAAGGCCTCGCCCTTTCGCCTTCCGAAGTGGGCGATAGCATGTCACCGCGCAAACCGCCCAATGGCGTCGCATTGGGCAGTCCAAACGTCGACGCAAAATTAATGAGGACGTGACGTGTCCACCACCCAGGCGAGTAACTTGCCCAGCATGCCAGCGACCCCTCGATTCCTGCAACCGCACTAGCACGAACGGTTTTCGAGAACGGCGGTTCGGTTACATGGTCTCGAGGTTCCTCGACCATCGGTTCTCTGGGTCTTGAGGTTCCTCGACCCCTTATCCCGAACGGCGGTTCGGTTACATGGTCTCGAGGTTCCTCGACCATTGGATTTCTGGGTCTTGAGATTCCTCGACCCCTTATCCTGAACGGCGGTTCGATTACATGGTCTTGAGGTTCCTCGACCATCGGTTTTCTAGGTCTTGAGATTCCTCGACCCCTTATCCCGAATGGCAGTTCGGTTACATGGTCTTGAGGTTCCTCGACCATCGGTTTTCTGGGTCTTGAGGTTCCTCGATCCCTCATCCCGAACGGCGGTTCGGTTACATGGTCTTGAGCGACGGCTCGACCATCGGTTTTCTGGGTCTTGAGCGGCGGCTCGACCCCTTATCCCGAACAGCGGTTCGGTCACATGGTCTTGAGGTTCCTCGACCATCAGTTTTCTGGGTCTTGTGCGGGCCTCGACCCCTATCCCGAACAGCGGTTCGGTTACAGGGTGTTGAGTGGCGCCTCGATCCCTTCATCCCGAACGGCGGTTCGGTTACATGGTCTTGAGCAACGGCTCGACCATTGGTTTTCTGGGTCTTGAGCGGCGGCTCGACCCCTTATCCCGAATGGCGGTTCGGATGTCATGGTCTTGAGCGGCGGCTCGACCATCGATTTTCTGGGTCTTGAGCGGCAGCTCGACCCCTTATCCCGAACGGCGGTTTGGATGTCATGGTCTTGAGTGGCGGCTCGACCATCGGTTTTCTGGGTCTTGTGCGGGCCTCGACCCCTATCCCGAACGGCGGTTCGGTTATAGGGTGTTGAGTGGCGCCTCGATTCCTCATCCCGAACGACAGTTCGATTACATGGTCTTGAGCGACGGCTCAACCATCACTGAAATAGGCACCCATGGATGGGAGGTTTATAACTACGTCTTAAGTTTTATAACTACGTCTTAATTAATATGGGTGCCTTGGAGAATTAAATCATTGGAGAAACATTGTCTATCTATGGGGGATTCTTTATTATTATTATTATTATTATTATTATTATTATATTTTGCCTAAGTATCCACGCTGTGGTGAAAATTTGCAACATATGTAAAGAATAAAATCTTATTTCGTCATTTTTTTCCTATCATCATTGGATTTGTATTGAAGAATTCAATGAATAGGCACCCATGGATGGAAGGTTGCAGTTGCACTACCTCGAGTCCAATTATGGCATAAACAATTGCACTCTTGGAGGGCCTCAAAGCAGCTTCAAGCCTCTAACTTTCTCCACTTTGTATTAAATCTAACTCGAAGCGGTCAACTTTGTCGAGAGACCCTCCCATTCTTTGTTTTTTCTTTTTTGAAAAACTTATTTTTCTAATTTTGTTTCCTTATAGAATATCTTAGAGTCATAAGTATTTCTCCTTTTCCTAGATCTTCTAGTAGTGTAAGTCATTCACTATCAAATTTTGGTAGATCTGAATTTGCACATCATTCTTGATTCTTGTTCCTGCTGCATATCCTTCTATCCTAAGTTTTATAACTACGTCTTAATTAATATAAATTTCATTTTATTTTAAATATATACATATAGAAAACCTTTTTAAGATGTACACAATTGGTGTGGATACCTGGTGCTTGCAAATACCTACAATCAGCTAGCGATAATATTATCTTCAATGTCAAATATGCTTTATGCAATGCTCACTATACTTTATAATCATTCTACTTTTATTTTAGTGGTCATCTATAACAAATAAACTATGGGAGTTAAGTTTAATCTAGTTCTTTTCTCTATACCTCTCTCTCTCTCTATCCTCTTTTTTATTAATTATGTAAGAAATTTATGACAAAACATTTCTCTCACTTGAATTGTCAAACTATTGAATTGTTTTAAATCACTGAAATCTTTTAGATCTATATAATTTCCTTTGTGGACAATCGAAGTTTAAAAATCTAAAAGCATATTCATAGAAATAAAAAAGAGTGGTGTCATAGGTTTTATCTATTCTCATTTTTCTTTCATCCCTTAAGGATCTTCTAAGTGCCTCGAAGATTATAATATGTATTTTCAAAAATAAGGATAAGATCAAATAATAAATTAAGAATAAGAGGAGGATTTAGAGGTTACCCTTGTAGTGTAGCTTTTTACCGAATCAAGCCTCTTTCCTGATCACCAAGAAGATTGGTTGAGTTCTAAAACTTGATCTTTATCTTGTAGAGGAAGGAGGGATGAGTGTCCTTGGGCTTTAGCCAAAGAGACGAAAAAAGAGGACCGGAGGTTTAGAGATTTTGAGGAGGAAGAGGATGAAAGATGGTAAAAAAAAGGTTGTGAGGAAGGTTTAGAGGGAGAAAGAAGGGAGGAGAGGTTGGCTAGGGAGAGAAGTGAGTTAGGATGGTTCTACCATCGCCCCTAACTACATAGGGCTAAATCAGGTTGTTGGTGGTAGTATCACTAGCTCAGGTGATGCTACCACAATTGGGCAGTATGCATTAGCGTTTGTACTGCCAAGCTCCTATTTTCAATCACCTTTTTTTTTTTTTAATTTTAGGCTTATCAAGATTCATTTATTTAGGTTTAACATATCTAATTCCTTTCTAATAAAATCAAATTATTCTTCACTTAGTGGTTTGGTAAAGAAATTCGTTAGCTGATATTTTGTATTAATAAAATCCAAAAATATGTCATGATTTCTTATGTGATCTTTAATAAAATGATGTTTAATGTCAATATACTTAGTAAGTGAATGTTGAATAGAATTCTTTAGTAAGCAAAGTGCACTAGTGTTATCACAGGGATGCTTTTAAGGTAATGTCCATAATCTTCTAAAGTATTTTATATCCAAATTACCTACACACAACATGTATCTACCACAACATATTCAGCTTTGGCTGCAGGTAATACGATAGAGTTTTGCTTCTTGGAAGATTAAGAAACAAATGCATGGCCTAAGAACTAACAAGCTTCAAAAGTACTTTTTGTATCTATTCTACATCCCGTAAAATCAGCATCAATAAAAGCAATCAAATTAGAATTTTTAGATTTAGGATACCATAATCCTAGATTAAGAGTTTCTTTTAGGTATCTAAAATTATTTTAACTGATTTATAATGAGATTGTTTAGGATTGGACTAGAATTTTATATAAAGCTCAACATTAAACATTATATTAGATATTAGGTCTAGTTGTAGTAAGATATAATAAATTATCTATCATACCTCTATAAATCTTTTGACCAAGGCATTGTACTTCATTATCCATATCTAATTTAGTAGAAATGCTCATTAGTGTAAATAGCCTTAGCACTATTCTTGTGAAACCGTATTAATAGATCCACAATATACTTGGTTTTGACTAATAAAAATTTTATCATTTAGTTGCTTAATTTATAATCCTAAGAAAAATATCAATTCACCCATCGAACTCATTTCAAATTCTTGTTGGCGATTGCCCTTGGCGACACAGTGTACCTCTGGGATGATACAAACAAGTCGACTAAGGTGCTTCTACAAGCCGTAAAAGGCAGCGGACCTATCACTAGCATCAGCTGGTCGCCGGATAGCACAGATCTTGCTGTTGCATTTGGCAATTCAGTTTTAGCCTTGGTTGATCCAGCCACAGGACAAGATGTGAATGTGACGGAATACGATGAGAACCTGACCCCCGTGTTGTCATTTTCCTGGAGAAGTAATTCAATCTTGACGGTTGGAAGTTCTGATGGCACTGTTGTCGATTATGACTTTAGAAAGGATGACACGTCCATCTGTTTCTATAATGGGCATCGGCGTGGAGTTTGCAGTCTTAAGTGGTCTGACAACAAAGCGGTATTTGGCGAGCGGAGGGCATGACAAACTAGTGCACATATGGGATGCCCGCTGTCGGTCTCGCATCGCCATCCACGCCGACATCGGTGGCTTCACCGCATCGCCAGCCACACCTCCATTGTGAAGGCCCTTGACGGTGCCCGACTCAAGCAACCCATCAAGCCGTGGAGGTCGCCATGATCATTGCATCAAGTTTTGGAACACTGTTAATGGTTCTTGCTTGAACACGATCGATGCAGGCTCTGAAGTTTGTGCATTGCTATGGGACAAGAATAAATCTGAATTAGTAACCTCCCATGGTTTTCCGAAGAATCAACTCACCCTGTGGAATTACCCATCCATGACGAGAGCGGCTGAGCTTTTCGGTCATTCATCCCGGGTTCATTTCTTGGCTGGGAGCCCATTGGGAGGTGTAGTAGCTTCTGCAGCAGCAGATGAAACACTCAATTTTTGGAATATCTTTGAGGCTCCCAAACCAACAAAACCTGAATTGCCCTTTGCCCGATTCAATGTCATAAGATGAAAAGGCTGATGGGTGGAAAAGATTATGAGAGCAATATGAAAGACTTCTCTAGTGCTTGACTTGAAAATCCATTGTTGGCAGAGTTGCACAGAGAAGTTTGGTGGAATTAAATTGACAACACATTTTCATATAAGTATAAGTGCAAGCGCCAAAGGTAAGTTAGAAGCCTTACAACATTTTACAGCAGATTATGAGAGCAAAATGGAAGACTTTTCTAGTGCTTGACATGAAGATCCATTGTTGGCAGAGCTGCACAGAGACGTTTGGTGGAATTAAATTGGCAACGCATTTTCATGGAAGTATGACTGCAAGCGCCTAAGGTAAGTTAGAGGCCTTACAACAGTTTACAGCAGATTATGAAAGCAATATGGAGGACTTATCTAGTGCATGACATGAAGTTTGGTGGAACTAAAGTGGCAACACATTTTCATGGAAGTATGGCTGCAAGCGCCTAAGGTAAGTTAGAAACCTTACAATGGTTTACAGCATTTCAGCTGGCTTAGTTACGACTTAACTATGTGGTTGCAGCTGCATGCCTGATTTTTGTATGCAATTTTACTTTCAGCTTTGCATAGCAATCGATATAATCTCGATATAATCTTTGCCTGCTTGATGAAACATGCTTTCTATAACCACTTCATCATTGCTGCCACATTTTATTAAGCTTCAAGCCTTAATAATTATAACAACATTGAGTTTCTTCCTCTCCTTACTGTATGAGAAACTTTGTGTTGACTTTATTCCATGGTTTCATATGTTAATCATGCGTAAATAGATCAAAGTGGTTGATGCTTATATTTTTTGTTTTTGCTTTATTTTTTCCAACTTTTATCAAAGAGGTTGAAAAAATTTGGAAAATTGTGGAGTTTTACAACTTGAATTGTGTTTGACAATCAAAAAACCTGTGCTGGGGTCATGTGGAAAAACTGCATACGAAATAGATAATTTCTAATCTGAAATGGTTCCAGTATATTCATACATAGTGAATAATCTCCAAGGATAAGATAAGTTCAAGAGTGAAATCCAAGCCTAAAATATTCTGATTTGAGTAAGATGTGTCATAATTTCTGTACAGAACGGTTACTAGACCTACGAGAACTGTAAACCAAATTGAATGCTGTAATTCTTAAAAGACACCAAATAAATATGTGTATGTATTTTACAAAAGCAAAAAACAAGGTTGTATACTTCTAACTATTTAGGGTTAACCAGATGGATCTATTATCAAATTAAAATATTACATTTTATTTTTAAATTTTAATATATTTTTGTTAGAGATCGAGCGGCACTAAGAGGGGGGGGGGGTGAATTAGTGCAGCGGTAAAGAACGATAAATTTTCTATGATTTAAACAAGTTCAAAAACTTCATACAATAAAAATCAAGTTTTCAACTAAAACCGATTTCGATTAAAGCATAACTGAAAGTACTTAAAGTAGGGAGTGTTTAGAGACGAAGAAGGGCAGTAATGAGTAAGTTGAGCAGTGAAGAAAATATGGTTTGTAGAAAGGTAAATGCAAGAACATAAACGCAAACCGTTTTTATACTGGTTCGGTCATCCGACCTATATCCACTCCCGATTCTTCTTCGCTTGAGGCCACCGACTTTCCACTAGCTACCTTCCTTCCAACGAGTGAAGACAAACTCCCTTTTATAAATTCTGTTTACAAAACTTCTCTCAACACCTCTCTTAAGAATACATCTAAACTTTGGAGGAGCGATTTCTACTTCAAATGATAGAGTTTTCCCTTTGTTTTCTTGCACACTTCTTGCTCTCCAAGCAAGAACTTCTTGGGTATTTGTAGACCTCAATAGGATTCAAATTTGGAGCCCAAATTTAAATTACCTCGGTTTTCCTTGCCGGGCGCTGTTATCGCTTAGCCCGGCGATTCCATCGCCCACCACTGCCACCGGCATGCACGCCCAGCCTATTCCAGCTTCATTAGTTGGGTCTTAAACTCAGCCCAAACCAGTCCGATATCGGGCCCAATTGGCCCCTACTTAGTTTATAGGATTAACACCTAATTCTAAATCAAATTATATACTAACTACGAAATTAAAGATATTTCCTAAACTATTACAAAGTTCGATAAGTCAAGACTTCTTCCGGCGAGCTTCCAGCGAACCTCCGGCGAGCTTCCAGCGAACCTTCGGCGATCTTCCGACGAACCCTCGTTACAAAGTTCGATAAATCAAGACTTCTTCCGGCGAGCTTCCAGCGAACCTCTGGCGAGCTTCCAGCGAACCTCCGGCGATCTTCCGACGAACCCTCGAAAACCATTCTGCGGACTCCCGGTAAGCTCTCGGACTTCACGATGATTTTAGCGAGTTCCAACGAGCTTCTTTGGCAAGCTTCGATCTTTCTTGGCAAGCTCCGCGAACTTCCAACGAACCTTCTAGCGAACTTCCAAAAATCCTTCGGCAAGCTCCCTACTTGTTCTCGGCTAGTTCCGGCAACACTCTCAACAAATCTTCGGACTTCTGTCGAACTCTCGAACTCCTAACAATCCATCCCACTTGTCTTTCGGTATTTTGTTTCGCTTTACATCTTCATCGTTATCGTAGTTAATCCTATATATAAACAAAAACTCTACTTCGATCTAGATAATTATTACATAACGTAAGAATTTATCTTTGGACGTTGTTTCGTTGACCTTCTCTCTCATGCTGGGTACGTAAGCAGGATCTGTTCACGGCGGGCACAGACACATCCGCCGTCACCGTGGAGTGGGCCATGGCGGAGATGCTGAGGAACCCGGCTATCCTGAAGAGAGCGCAGGCGGAGGCAGACGCGGTGGTGGGGCGAGACCGCCTGCTGGAAGAGTCGGACCTGCCCAAGCTGGCATACTTGCAGGCGGTGTGCAAGGAAGCGCTGCGTCTGCACCCGTCCACCCCTCTCAGCCTGCCGCACTTCTCCTACGAGGAGTGCGAGGTGGACGGCTACCGCATCCCCAGCAACAGTCGCCTCCTCGTCAACATCTGGGCCATCGGGAGGGACCCGAAGGTGTGGGCGGACCCGCTGGTGTTCGACCCCGACCGCTTCGTCGCCGGCGGCGAGGAGCCAAGTACGACCCCACGGCAACGACTTCGAGTTCATCCTTCGGAGCTGGGAGAAGGATCTGCTCGGGAAGCTGACGGGCATGGTGTTTGTGCAGTACATGTTGGGCGCCTTGGTGCACTCCTTCGATTGGAGACTTCCTGATGGAGAAGAGGAGCTCGACATGGAGGAGAAGCACGGGTTGACCATTTCCAAGGCCGTGCCTCTTAAGGTCTTACTGACTCCACGCTTGTCCGCTGCCGCCTATATCTGATATATAAAGATTAAGTGATTGAAATGTGCGATCGAGAGAATGGAAACTATTATAATGAATAAAATCATCATGTGTGTCATTTTCTTCTATATTATGACTTTACTATGAATTACCAAAGGTTTACATTTCTTTTTTACAATAATTGGTAAGGATTTTACCTGTTAAACTAGTTGATATATTCATTTAAAATTTATATTAAAAAATATATTAATTATTTATATCATTCCCAATGATTATAATGTCATCCACATATAATACCAAAAAGGTGATAGTGCTCCCACTTATTTTCCTGTACACACAAGGCTCATCTTCGTTCTTAACGAAGTCATAAGATCCGATCGTCTCATCAAATCTTATGTTTCATCTCTAAAGCTTGCTTTAACCCATAAATGAACTTAAGCAACCTACACACCTTATCTGGGTTATTCCTGGACATGAGTCCCTCAGGTTGTATCAATACACCTCCTCCTCGAGGTTACCATTGAGGAATGCGATTTTGACGTTCATCTGCCAGATCTCATAATCATAGTATACTGCAATAGCTAATAGAATTTGAATGGATTTTAGCATGGCTATAAGTGAGAAAGTTTTGTCATAGTCAATACCTTGCCTTTGACGATACCTCTTAGCTACTAGCCTTGCTTTATAGGTCTCTACCTTTCCATCTACTACAATCTTCTTTTTGAAGATCCATTTGCAGCCAATAGGTACATTACCCTCGGGTGTATTAACTAGATTTCAAACCTTGTTGGAGTACATGGAATCAATTTCTGAATTCATGACTTCTTGCCATTTTCCGGAGTCTATGCTCATAATAGGCTCCTCGTAGGTCTGAGGATCAATATCCTCAACATCCGCTCTTCTGATATGTCACACATATCTCTCAAGAGGATGAGATACTCTATCGGATCTACGTAAAGTTGGAACTTGTGTGTTAGGTATATGAACAAACTCTAGCTGTGAAATGGTGCTTGAGCTAGGTTCTCTAACCTCACTCAATTCAATCATGCTCCCATTATCTCCACCAAGAATGTGTTCCTTCTCAAGAAACATTGCTCTCTTGGCTATAAAGACCTTTTGGTCCTTAGAGTAATAGAAATAATACCCACAAGTTTCCTTGGGGTATCCCACAAACTTGCATCATTCCGTTCTGGATTCCAACTTGTCGGGTTATGTCTCTTAACGTGAGCAGCCCCAAATCTTACCAATCATAAGATCATACATCTTCCCATTCCATATCTCATATGGAGTAGACATCACTGACATGGTTGGAATTCCATTCAGAAGGTAAGTTGCGGTCTCTAGGGTATATCCACAGAATAAGATGGGTATGTCAACGAAACACATCATAGAACACACCATATCTAACAGTGTGCGATTCCTCCTTTCTGATACACCATTAAGCTGTGGTGTATAAGGAGGTGTCCATCGATAAGATCTTATAGTCTTTAAGGAACTGGGTGAACTCAGACTCAAGTACTCACCTCCTCGATTTGATCGAAGGGTTTTAATACTCTTTCCGCTTGGTTCTCTACTTCATTTTTATATTCCTTGAATTTTTAAAAGCTTGGACTTGTACTTCATCAAGTATACATATCCGTATCTTGAGAAATCATTAGTGAAAGTAATGAAGTAGGAGTAACTACCTATGGCATGAGTCGATATGGGATCGCATACATCACTATGTATGAGTTCTAGTAACTCGCTGGCTCTCTCCGCCCACTAAATGGAGAGTTTGTCATCTTTCCCCGAAAGCAAGGTTCACATGTCGCATATGACTCATAGTTAAATGGATCTAGATATCCATCTTTTAGCAACTTTTGAATCTTTCCCTCACGGATGTGACCTAGCCTACAATGCCAAAGATATGCATTGTTCTCCTCTTCTCATTTCCTCTTAGACTCACTTACACTCATAATATATGAAGTTGTATCTAGCATAAATAAATCATTATGCAATGTTTCTCTTGTGATGATCTGATCATCTAATATTATTGAACAACCATTATTCTCAAAAACTAATTTATATCCACTAACTGTCAAACATGAAATGGAAATAATATTTTTGATAATAGAAAGAACATAATAGCATGCATCTAATGCAATAATAGGTCCACTGTGCAGATGTAAAGTGACCTTGCCAATAGTCATCAGAGTAACTTTTGCTCCATTGCCCATCTTAAGGTCCATCTCGCCTGCTCAATCTCCTAGGTTCTGCGTAACTGCAACGAATTACAAATATGATAAGTACTCCGTTATCCAATACCCATGTGTTATCAAAAGATCCTAGTAAATGGAGACTGATCATGAATGTACCAAGTTTCGCAAGCTTCGCTTTCCCTCTTTGCAATGTACTCTTTGTAGTTCCTCTTCCAATGCCCATCTTTATCGTAATGGAAGCACTGGCCTTTGTCCTTTGTTGGGTCTTTCTTGGTAACCTTTGCCGTACCCATTTTGCCCTTGCCCTTCTTAAGGGTCTTCTCAGCCTTCCTTTTCTTTCTGGTCTCACCAGTGTAGAGAATCGGCTTCTCTTTCTTGATGGTGCTCTCTGTTTCTCTCAACATATTGAGGACGTCTAGGAGGGTCACCTCAAGTTTGTTCATATTAAAATTCATTATGAATTGAGAAAAGGAATCGTAGGGACCAAGTACAAGATCCACACACAGTTATCCTCTAGGACCATTCCTAGACTCGTGAGTTTCTCGATCCACTCAATCATCTTAAGGATATGGTTCTGAACTGTGTCCCTTAGTCATCCTATGGCATGGAAAAGACTCTTTGATATTTCATATCACTGAGTTCTTCCCCTGCTCTCAAACAGCCAGGAGATGTAGGAGTATGGAATTAGCATCCATATTTTTATGTTGTCTCAGAACTCAGAGTCATAGAGGCCAACATATAACACTAAGCAAGAATGGAATCATCTAAGTACTTCACATAACGAGCGATCTCATCCTCGCTTGCTCCTTTGTCGAGTGTAGGGATCACTATATCACGCATATACACGATTTTCTCCGCCGTGAGAACAATTCTCGACATGGGTTAATCCGTATAATTTGGACTAGTGAGGCAGTTGGCATCAAGTATGCCACGTAAAGGATTTGAAAGCGACATTTTCTGAAATTAAAGATCTAGCAGAAATAAATAACATGCAGACCTTGCAAAAATTAAATAATTAAGATAAGGACTTCTATCTTAATATACTCCTACTAATTTTTCGCGAGACACACAACACCCTCCGGTATGTGAATCGAGACCCTCGGCAGATCTCTAGTGGGGATCGGGATCCAATCGACGTCTTAATGTAACCTTGAGGAACTCGACCAATCAGTTAAGCCTGTAAAGGTAGGCAACTCTTGCCAATCACAACTCCTTGTGATTCCTGTCCTGTTCGACCTCCGAACCACCATGGCCTCGAGGGACTCGACCAACCATGATGTTTGATTAAGTCATCACCATCGTTACAAGATGAGTCTGATTCGGTGATATACTCTCGAGAGACTCGACCAAGCATACCATGTCCTCAGGTCACCGGTGACATCTCTATGTCATAGATAAGATAGCGAGACGCGATATAGGTGAGTCTCGAGTGACTCGACCAACTCAACCGACACCGAGAATCGGTTCCTACCTATAACGATGGAAGGCCACGTGGGTCAATCTAATTGCCTCACATTGACTGACTTAATATTATTAATGGAGAGGATTTTTGATTTGGTCTCCTAACATAATGTGTCATACACATATGTATTTAATATATATATCTATATCGCATGCAAATATATATAGATACATATTTAGTAGGTGTATATCTAATCACACATCACATGAGCAATCACACCAGATGATCATGGACCACATCCTAATGTGATCAGGCCCGAGCCAGTGGGCCCAATCACTTACATCAAGATCTATGTATGCTTTGGCGCATCTCTATGCCCTGTGATCATCCATCTCGCTTCATCGGATCCGTCGGCATCTCAACGCATCTCTATGCGTCGGATCGTCCGTCTCGGCCTCGTGAGTCACGCTACCGCTGCGCCTCCTCATGTAATTACAACATAATTATATGCACGCAGGCCCGACAATAAATTAGAAAAGAATAGAGGCTCGTAGGCCCCAATAATAATAATCACAAGTACACACATCACATAGGTCCATGATCATCTCCCACATCATACATTACATGTATATATTATTTTGTAGGACTACTAGATAAAAATAATTATTAATTAAATTATTTAATTAACATATTTAATTTTCTAAAATCATGGACATAAAGAAAATTTTTAAATACCTAGGGTATTTTGGTAATTCTATCAAAAGGACAGAATCTAAAATTTTAAAATTCAGAGGGGTATTTTGGTAATTCTATCAAAAAGGATAGAATCTGGAATTTTTAAAATTCCAAAGGGCAAAATCATCTTTTGTCCTAAAACCCTAATCCTCACCATCGTGTTTCACGCCGCCGCCACCCTACCGGCGCGCCTTGCACGCGGGAGGGCAACGTGCAGCCGCTGTTCGCGAGCGAGCGCCCGGCCGGCCGCGGCACGGGCGCCAAAGACCGGGGTTTCACGGCATCGCCCGCGGCACCTGGCCGCACTCTGCGGTGTTGGCGCGAGCGAGCGCCAGACCGGTGTTCTATGCACGGCGTAGCGCACCGCGGCTGCCGCCGCGGTAGCCGCAAGTTGGCCGCTGCATGAGCACAACAAGGGCAACAACAGTTGATGCCCTTCCTGGCCCTTTTGCGCCAACGATTTTGGCATCAAAAGCAGATCCAAAACACAACACACGTAGTTTAAGATCCGATCTTCGCACGAACAACCTGGCTCTGATACCACTATTGGGAAATCCTTCAGGGGAGCGACATCACATGCGCAGCAGAAGAACAGAAAACAAAACCTCAGTTTTCCCGTGGAAAGTTTCCATCGTCGTGCGAAGATCGGTGCATCAAAAATAAATTCACAAAACTGCACGTATAAAAGCAGATACCTAGGAAGATCGTATATCCCTGAATTCCTACAGATCTGTGAGAGAGGATGAAGGAGGTCAAGCGTCCTCCTCTCTAGCGGTATCCACACGGCAGGGATTGCGATGATGCATCTCTCTCTCTTGGGAGAGGAGAACAGGAGGTGGCTACCAAAAGAAACCCTCAGCCTATAAAGCTTTGGTTCCCTCCTATTTATAGAGGCCCCCTAAAAACCCTAATAGATCTTTTGCCCTATTGGGTATTGGATCTCCATCCAATTATCCGAGCCTCTTGGATTAGTGGGTCTCTACCCAATAATCTCTTATTAACAATTATTGATCTCATCTCGTGATTCAATAATTCAAGGCTTAATGGATATCTAATAAGATAGGGGTTCATGATATCTCATATCTGAACCTCTACTCGTCGCAACACCTACCATATGTGTGTGACCCACTAGGCCCAATATTGAGCTGACCATAAGTCATACTTGTCAGAACTCCTTCTGACTTAGTGAATTATTATCTCTATAATAATTCACCCAACTCATTGATTGCGGACGTACCAGGCCACTACGCCGCGACCCCTAGACGATACAAGGGATTCTAATCCTTTAGACCTATCTGTCCTCAGTTACCTTGTATCTATAGTCCCTCATCCATCCAATATCCCAGAGGCCCTATACCGGGCATGGTGCTGTCAGGCCCATACGATCTCTCCTCAAGTCTTGCTCTTGTTAGATTCTCCCGAAGAACTCTTTCTCTCTCAATTTGAATAACCTTGGCCAAAGATTTGTTCAAGCAAGAACACATAAGATATTTCTCTCATAATATTGAGAGCGGATGATCCTCTATTGACACTCAATAGCCCTCATAAGGTTGGCTACCACTCCCAATGACCGGTTGTACTAGATCTGGAACTTTCCAAACCTATAAGTCTGGTATCAAAGAGTGGAGTACTCATACAGGACATCCTTGGTGTCTCAAGTCTAAGGACTAGATACACTACTGGGACTGCGGAATCGTTGTCTGACGTGAGGTATCAATAACCATCCAGCATTCCGTAGGCGGATTAATCAGTGAACTCATTCTCCAATGAGCAACTGCACTGTAACCTTAGTGTCCCCACACGAGTAGCTATGAGTCCAACTACCTCCATCATATGAACGGGTATACAGCACACTAGTCTATTTGGTTATCTCGATGTCTTTCTCGAGTAACCTATGACCAGGATAATTTAGAGTATGTATTTAAAGGTGAATCGGTCTAATTATCGTGATCTCATCACGATCAGATTCCCATTGCATAAATCCAAGAACATCACAGTATATGCAACACGCAAGATAAAATGATAAAATGCCTTATAATAAGCAAAGAGATAAAGTGCATATTAAGTCACAAGTGCCATCACTCATGTGATTGGCTTACAGGGCACATATGACTAGTAATCTCCCACTTGACCTAAAGCCAATCACTAACATGTCTGATCCCCATCAGACCTTTGTGACGCTCAAAGATAATTTGAGTCAATGGCTTTGTTAGTGGATTTGCAATGTTATCTTTGGATGGAACTCTTTCCACTACTACATCTTTTCGGGCCACGATCTCTCTAATAAGTTGGAACCTCCTCAGAACACTTCTGATGAGACCCGGGTTCCCTTATTTAAGTAATCACCTCGTAGTTGTCGCAATATAAGAGAATCGGCTCCTCGCTGCTCGGAATGACTCCTAGATCTGTGATGAACTTCTTCATCTAGACTCCCTCCTTTGTTGCCTCTGCCACAGCAATGTATTCCGCCTCTGTGATCGAGTCAGCAGTAGTGTCTTGCTTGGAACTCTTCCATCATATTGCTCCTCCATTCAGGGTGAACACATACCCTGAATTAGACTTGCTATCATCAACATCAGACTGAAAGCTCAAGTTTATGTAGCCCTCAACCCTGAGGCTACTACCTCCATATACCAGTAAAAGATCCTTAGTCCTTCTCAAGTACTTAAGGATACTTTTTACTGCTTTCCAGTGCTCCAAGCTTGGATCTGCCTGATATCTGCTCGTGACACTCAGAGAATGCGCTATATCAGGCCTAGTATATAGCATAGCATACATGATAGATCCTATCGCCGATGCATATGGTATCATATCCATGTCCTTTTTTAATGAGTCTTTGGGGACATACTCCTAGAAAGTGATATTCCATGTCTCATTGGTATAAGACTTCTCTTAGAATTTTTCATGCCAAACCTTTTGACAATGGTGTCTATGTACTTGGACTGAGACAAGCCAAGCATCCTCTTGGATCTATCTCTATAGATCCATATCCCCAATATGCAGGATGCTTCCCCTAAGTCCTTCATGGAGAAGTGCCTAGATAACCAAGTCTTTACTGTGGAGAGACTTCCTACATCATTCCCAATTATCAGGATGTCATCTACATATAATACCAAAAAGGTGATAATACTCCCACTTACTTTCCTATACACACAAGGCTCATCTTCGTTCTTAACGAAGTCATAAGATCTGATTGCCTCATCAAATCTTATGTTCCAACTTCGGAAAGCTTGCTTCAATCCATAAATGGACCTAAGCAACCTGCACACCTTATCTGGGTTATCCCTGGACACGAATCCCTCAAGTTGTATCAATACATCTCCTCATCGAGGTTACCATTGAGGAATACGATTTTGACGCCCATCCGCGGATCTCGTAATCATAGTGTCGCAATAGAATTCGAATGTATTTTAGCATGGCTATAGGTGAGAAAGTTTCGTCATAGTCAATATCTTGCCTTTGACGATACCCCTTAGCCACTAGCCTTGCTTTATAGGTCTCTACCTTTCCATCTACTTCAATCTTCTTTTTGAAGATCCACTTGCAGCCAATGGGTACATTACCCTCGGGTGCATTAATTAGATTCCAAACCTTGTTCGAGTACATAGAATCCATTTTTGAATTCATGGCTTCTTGCCATTTCCCAGAGTCTATGCTCATAATAGCTTCCTCGTAGGTCTGAGAATCAATATCCTCAACATCTTCTCTTCTGATATGTCCCACATATCTCTTAGGAGGATGGGATACTCTATCAGACCTATGTAAAGTTGGAACTTGTGCGTTAAGTATCTGAACAGACTCTGGCTATGGAATGGTGCTTGAGCTAGGTTCTCTAACCTCACTCAATTCTATCATGCTCCCACTATCTCCACCAAGAATGTGTTCCTTCTTAAGGAACACTGCTCTCTTGGCTATAAAGACCTTTTGGTCCTCAGAATAACAAAAATAATACCCATAAGTTTCCTTGGGGCATCCCACGAACTTGCACCGTTTCGTTCTGGATTCCAACTTATCGGGGTTATGTCTCTTAACGTGAGCAGGGCAGCCCCAAATCTTAACAATCATAAGATCATACATCTTCTCATTCCATATCTCATATGGAGTAGACATCACTATCATGGTTGGAATTCTGTTTAGAAGGTAAGTTGCGGTCTCTAGGGCATATCCCCAGAATGAGATGGGTAGGTCGACGAAACACATCATGGAACACACCATATCTAACAGTGTGCGATTCCTCCTTTCTGATACACCATTAAGCTGTGATGTATAAGGAGATGTCTATTGGGATAAGATCTTATAGTCTTTGAGGAACTGGGTGAACTCTGTACTCAAGTACTCACCTCCTCGATCTGATCGAAGGGTTTTAACACTCTTTCCTGTTTGGTTCTCCATTTCATTTTTATATTCCCTGAATTTCTCAAAAGCTTCAGACTTGTACTTCATTAAGTATATATATCCGTATCTTGAGAAATCATTAGTGAAAGTAATGAAGTAGGAGTAATCACCGATGGCATGAGTCGACATGGGACCACATACATCATAATGTATGAGTTCTAGTAACTCAGTGGCTCTCTCTCCAGTTCCACTAAATGGAGAGTTTGTCATCTTTTCTCGAAGGCAAGGTTCACATGTCGCATATGACTCATAGTCAAATGGATCTAGATATCCATCTTTAAGCAACTTTTGAATCCTTCCCTCGTGGATGTGACCTAGCCTATAATGTCAAAGATATGCATTGTTCACCTCTTCTTGTTTCCTCTTAGACTCACTTACACTCATGATATGTGGAGCTGCATCTACCATAAATAAATCATTATGCAATGTTCCTCTCATGATGATATGATAATATAATATTATTGAACAACCATTGTTCTCAAAAACTAATTTATATCCACTAACTGTCAAACATGAAATGGAAATAATATTTTTGATAATAGAAAGAACATAATAGCATGCATCTAATGCAATAATATCTCCACCAAGCAGATGTAAAGTGACCTTGCCAATAGTCACTGTAGCAACTTTTGCTCCATTGCCCATCTTAAGGTCCATCTCGCCTCTGTTCAATCTCCTAGGTTCTGCCAGAACCTGCAATGAATTACAAATATGATAAGCACTCCCGGTATCCAATACCCATGTGTTATCAAAAGATTATGATAAATGGAGACTGATCATGAATGTACCTGAAGTTTCTGCAAGCTTCTGCTTCGCCCTCTCTGCAAGGTACTCTTTGCAGTTCCTCTTCCAATGCCTATCTTTACCGTAGTGGAAGCACTGTCCTTTATCCTTTGTTGGGTCTTTCTTGGCAACCTTTGCCTTACCCATTTTGCCCTTGCCCTTCTTAAGGGTCTTCTCAGTCTTCCTTTTCTTTCTGGTCTCACCAGTGTAGAGAACCGACTTCTCTTTCTTGATGGTGCTCTCTGCTTCTCTCAACATATTGAGGAGGTCTAGGAGGGTCACCTCAAGTTTGTTCATATTAAAATTCATTATGAACTGAGAAAAGGAATCTGATAGGAACTAAAGCACAAGATCCACACACAGGTTATCCTCTAGGACTATTCATAGACCTGTAAGTTTCTCGATCCACTCAATCATCTTAAGGACATGGTTTTGAACTGGTGTCCCCTCAGTCATCCTAGCATGGAAAAGATTCTTTGATATCTCATATCACTGAGTTCTTTCCTGTTCCTCAAATAGTTTGTGGAGATGTAGGAGTATGGAATTAACATCCATATTTTCATGTTGTCTCTATAACTCGATAGTCATAGAGGCCAACATATAATACTGAGTAAGAGTGGAATCATCTTAGTACTTCACATAACGAGCGATCTTATCCTCACTTGCTCCTTCGTCGGGCGTAGGGATCACTGTATCAAGGACATACATGATCTTCTCCGTCGTGAGAACGATTCTCAGATTATGTATGGCATGGCATGTCTTGATCTATCTTGCAGATGAAGAAAGATTAAGAGATTGAAATGTGCGACCGAGAGAATGGAAACTATTATAATGAATAAAATTATCAAGTGTGTCATTTTCTTCTATATTATGACTTTACTATGAATTACCAAAGGTTTACATTTCTTTTTTTACAATAATTGGAAAGGATTTTACCTATTAAACTAGTTGATATATTCATTTAAAATTTATATTTAAAAAATATATTAATTGTTTACTCATCAGTTCATATGCTTTTATCTCTTTCTTCGTCATCTAGTCTTCCCTCAATTATTTTTTCTTTTCTCTCTTTCGAAGGATGTCTTTCCTCTTCTCTTCCCTCTATTAATTTTTTTTCTTTTCTCGTCCTAAAAATTCTTATGATGAAAAAAATTAAGTATCTATGTCAATAAATGCAACTTAAAGTTAAATGGACTAGTTAGTGAATCAAAATGATTAATAATTAAATTTTTAATTTTTTCTGCTATGGTCAATATATCTTTAGAAGGATGTCTTCCCTCTCTCTCTCTCTCTCTCTCTCTCTCTCTATATATATATATATATATATATATATATATATATATATATATATATATATATATATATATACATATATATATATATATATATATATATATATATATATATATATATATATATATATATATATATATATATATATATATTTTTAAATTATAAAAATACTTAAAATGCATTTGAATATAGAGATATATATATATATATACATACATATAGAATATACATAATGTATGTATGTATGTATGTATGTATATATATATATATATATATATATATATATATATTTCTATACATGTAATAACATATAAACGACTATGTAAAATTTTGGTAAATTTATCCTTTTTTAAATATTTTTAAATTATCAAAATACTTAAAATATATTTGAATATATATATACATACATACATACATACATACATATAGAATATACATATGTATGTATATATTTCTATACATTTGAATATATATATATATATATATATATATATTTGTGTATGTATGTATATATTTCGATACATGTAATAACATATAAATGACTATGTAAAATTTTGGTAAATTTATCCATTTTATTTTTTTAATATTTTTAAATTATAAAAATACTTAAAATGCATTTGAAAATATCATTTATTTGACTATTGATGGAGGCAAATTTGTTGTTTACCACCCTAGTCCAACCTCATTTTTTATTTGGTTGGTTCAAATAGAAATTGTTTTTGGTTCTATTTCATTGGAATCGGAATTGAACTATTCAAGCCTAGTTCTAATTCAATTCTAAGCCATGAACTACTATATCAATGTTGTTCGGATTTGGATACCCAGGAGCATAACCGTTTGGCCAGAGCAGAAAAAATTAAAAATTCAATTATTAATCATTTTGATTCACTATAACTAGTCCATTTAACTTTAAGTTGCATTTATTGACATAGATATTTAATTTTTTTCATCATAAGAATTTTTAGGACAAGAAAAGAAAAAAAAAATTGATATAGGGAAGAGAAGAGGAAAGACATCCTTCCGAAGAGAGAAAAGAAAAAATAATTGAGGGAAGACTTGATAACGAAGATGCTAGTCATATGTGCCCTGCAAGCCAATCATATGAGTGATGACACTTGTGACTTAATATGTACTTTATCTCTTTATTTATTATTAGGCGTTTTATCACTTTATCTTACGTGTTGCATATACTATGATGTTCTTGGATCTATGCAATGGGAATCGGATCATGATGAGATCACGATAATGAGACCGATTCATCTTTAAATACATACCCTAAATTATCCTAATCATAGGTTACTCGAGAAGGACATCGAGATAACTGGATAGACTAGTGTACTGTATACTCATTCATATGATGGAGGTAGCTGGACTCATAGCTACTCGTGTGGGGACATTAAAGTTACAGTGCAGGTGCTCATTAGAGAATGAGTTTACTGATTGATCCGCCTATGGAATGCTGGATGGTTATTGATACCTCAAGTCAGACAGCGATTCTGTAGTCCCAATAGTGTATTTGGCCCTTAGACTTGAGATACCAAGGATATTCTATATGAGTACTACACTCTTTGATACTGGACTTATAGGTTTGAAAAGTTTCAAATTTAGTACAATCGATCATTGGGAGTGGTAGCCAACCTTACGAGGGCTATTGAGTGTCAATAGAGGATCATCTGCTCTCAGTATCATGAGAGGAATATACCATATGTTCTTGCTTGAACAAATCCTTGGCTAAGTTTATTCGGATTGAGAGAGAAAGAGTTCTCCGGGAGAATCCGATAAGAGTAAGACTCGAGGAGAGATCGTATGGGCCTGACAGCACCATGCCCGGTATAGGGTCTCTGGGATATTCGATGGATGAGGAACTATAGATACATGGTAACTGAGGACAGATAGGTCCAGTGCAGTTGCTCATTGGAGAATGAGTTCACTGATTAATCCGCCTACGGAATGCTAGATGGTTATTGATACCTCACGTCAGACAACGATTCCGCAGTCCCAGTAGTATATCTAGTCCTTAGACTTGAGACACCAAGGATGTCCTGTATGAGTACTCTACTCTTTGATACCAGACTTATAGGTTTGGAAAGTTCCAGATCTAGTACAACCGGTCATTGGGAGTGGTAGCCAACCTTATAAGGGCTATTGAGTGTCAATAGAGGATCATCCGCTATCAATATTATGAGAGAAATATCCTATGTGTTCTTGCTCAAACAAATCTTTGGCCAAGGTTATTCAAATTGAGAGAGAAAGAGTTCTTCGGGAGAATCTAACAAGAGCAAGACTTGAGGAGAGACCGTATGAGCTGACACCATGCCATAGGGCCTGCAGGATATTGGATGGATGAGGGACTATAGATACAAGGTAGCGAGACAGATAGGTCTAAAGGATTGGAATCCCTGCGTATGCCTAGGGGTCGCGCGTAGTGGCACTGCACGTCCGCAATCAATGAGTTGGGTGAATTATTATAGAGATAATAATTCACTAAGTCAGAAGGAGTTCTGACAAGTATGACTCATGGTCAGCTCAATATTGGGCCTAGTGGGTCACACACATATGGTAGGTGTTGCGACGAGTAGAGGTTCGGATATGAGATATCCGCTGAACCCCCTATCTTATTAGATATCCATTAAGCCCCTGAATTATTGAATCCTGAGATGAGATCCAATAATTGTTAATAAGAGATTATTGGGTAGAGACCCACTAATCCAAGAGGCTCGGGTAATTGGATGAAGATCCAATACCCAATAGGGCAAAAGATCCATTAGGGTTTTCAAGGGGCCTCTATAAATAGGAGGGAACCAAAGCTTTATAGGCTGAGGGTTTCTTTTGGTAGCCACCTCCTGTTCTCCTCTCCCAAGAGAGAGAGATGCATCATCGCAATCTCTGCCGTGTGGATACCGCTAGAGAGGAGGACGCTTGACCTCCTTCATCCTCTCTCACAGATCTGTAGGAATTCAGGGATATACGATCTTCCTAGGTATCTGCTTTTATACGTGCAGTTTTGTGAATTTATTTTTGATGCACTGATCTTCGCACGACGATGGAAACTTTCCACGGAAAATCTGAGGTTTTGTTTTCTGTTCTTCTGCTGCGCATCTGATGTCGCTCCCCTGAAGGATTTCCCAACAGTGGTATCAGAACCCAGGTTGTTCGTGCGAAGATCGGATCTTAAACTACGTGTGTTGTGTTTTGGATCTGCTTTTGATGCCAAAATCGTTGGCGCAAAAGGGCCAGGAAGGGCAGCAACTGTTGTTGCCCTTGCTGTGCTCATGCAGCGGCCGCAAGGCTGCTTGCAGCCTGCACAGGCAGCAGCCGCCAGCAGGTGGGCGCTACGCCCGTGCATAGAGGCACCGGCGCTGGGCGCTCGCGCTCGCGCGCCAACACCGCAGAGGTGCAAGCGCTGGGCGCCCGCGGCGATCGAGGCGCGTGCCGCGCAGCGCCGCCCGCGCAGCAGCTGCAGCTGGCGGCGCCGCGCTCGCGGGCGGGCGTGCGCACCCCCCCTCCCGCCGCGCGCCGTGGTGCGGCGCAGCGTAGCGTAGAGGGTTGTAGGACAAAAGATGATTTTGCCCATTGGAATTTCAAAAATTCCAGATTCTATCCCTTTTGATAGAATTACTAAAATACCCCTCTGAATTTTAAAAATTTTAGATTCTGTCCCTTTTGATAGAATTACCAAAATACCCCTAGGTATTTAAAAATTTTCTTTATGTCCATGATTTTAGAAAATTAAATATGTTAATTAAATAATTTAATTAATAATTATTTTTTATCTAGTAGTCCTACAAAATAACATATACATGTAATGTATGTTGTGGACAGATGATCATGGACCTATGATGTGATGTGTGTACTTGTGATTATTATTATTGGGGCCTACGAGCCTCTATTCTTTTCTAATTTATTGTCGGGCCTGCGTGCATATAATTATGTTGTAATTACATGAGGAGGCGCAGCGGTAGCGTGACTCACGAGACGGACGATCCGACGCATGGAGATGCATTGAGATGCCGACGGATCCGACGAAGCGAGATGGATGATCACAGGGCATAGAGATGCGCCAAAGCATACATAGATCTTGATGTAAGTGATTGGGCCCACTGGCTCGGGCCTGATCACATTAGGATGTGGTCCATGATCATCTGGTGTGATTGCTCATGTGATGTGTGATTAGATATACACCTACTAAATATGTATCTATATATATTTGCATGCGATATAGATATATATATTAAATACATATGTGTATGACACATTATGTTAGGAGACCAAATAAAAAATCCTCTCCATTAATAATATTAAGTCAGTCAATATGAGGCAATTAGATTGACCCACGTGGCCTTCCATCGTTATAGGTAGGAACCGATTCTCGGTGTCGGTTGAGTTGGTCGAGTCACTCGAGACTCACCTATATCGCGTCTCGCTATCTTATCTATGACATAGAGATGTCACCAGTGACCTGAGGACATGGTATGCTTGGTCGAGTCTCTCGAGAGTATATCACCGAATCAGACTCATCTTGTAACGATGATGATGACTTAATCGAACATCATGGTTGGTCGAGTCCCTCGAGGCCATGTTGGTTCGGAGGTCGAACAGGACAGGAATCACAAGGAGTTGTGATTGGCAAGAGTTGCCTACCTTTACAGGCTTAACTGATTGATCGAGTCCCTCAAGGTTACGTTAAGATGTCGATTGGATCCCGATCCCCACTAGAGATCTGCCGAGGGTCTCCGATTCACATACTGGAGGGTGTTGTGTGTCTCGCGAAAAATTAGTAGGAGTACATTAAGATAGAAGTCCTTATCTTAATTATTTAATTTTTGTAAAGTCTGCATGTTATTTATTTCTGCTAGATCTTTAATTTCAGAAAATGTCGCTTTCAAATCCTTTACGTGGCATACTTGATGCCAACTGCCTCACTAGTCCAAATTATACGGATTAACTTCGCAATCTGAGAATTGTTCTCACGGCGGAGAAAATCGTGTATGTCTGTGATATAGTGATCCCTACACTCGACAAAGGAGCAAGTGAGGATAAGATAGCTCGTTATGTGAAGTACTAAGATGATTCCACTCTTGCTTAGTATTATATGTTGGCCTCTATGACTTAGCATAAAAATATGGATGCTAATTTCATACTCCTACATCTCCACAAATTGTTTGAGGAACAGGAAAGAACTCAGTGATATGAGATATCAAAGAATCTTTTCCATGCTAGGATGACTGAGGGGACACCGATTCAGAACCATGTCCTTAAGATGATTGAGTGGATCGAGAAACTCACAGGTCTAGGAATGGTCCTAGAGGATAACCTGTGTGTGGATCTTGTACTTCGGTCCCTACCATTCCTTTTCTCAATTCATAATGAATTTTAATATGAACAAACTTGAGGTGACCCTCCTGCACGTCCTCAATATGTTGAGAGAAACAGAGAGCACCATCAAGAAAGAGAAGCGATTCTCTACACCGTGAGACCGAAGAAAAGGAAGGCTGAGAAGACCCTTAAGAAGGGCAAGGGCAAAATGGGTATGGCAAAGGTTATCAAGAAAGACCCAACAAAGGACAAAGGCCAGTGCTTCCATTACGATAAAGATGGGCATTGGAAGAGGAACTACAAAGAGTACCTTGCAAAGAGGGCGAAACAGAAGCTTGCAGAAACTTCAGGTACATTCATGATCAGTCTCCATTTATCAGAATCTTTTGATAACACATGGGTATTGGATACCGGGAGTACTTATCATATTTGTAATTCGTTGCAGGTTCTGGCAGAACCTAGGAGATTGAACATAGGCGAGATGGACCTTAAGATGGGCAATGGAGCAAAAGTTGCTACAGTGACTATTGGCAATGTCACTTTAAATCTGCCTGGTGGAGCTATTATTGCATTAGATGCATGCTATTATGTTCTTTCTATTATCAAAAATATTATTTTCATTTCATGTTTGACAGTTAGTGGATATAAATTAGTTTTTAAGAATAATGGTTGTTCAATAATATTAGATGATCAGATCATCACAAGAGAAACATTGCATAATGATTTATTTATGCTAGATACAACTTCATATATTATGAGTGTAAGTGAGTCTAAGAGGAAATGAGAAGAGGTGAACAATGCATATCTTTGGCATTGTAGGCTAAGTCACATCCATGAGGGAAAGATTCAAAGGTTGCTAAAAGATGGATATCTAGATCCATTTAACTATGAGTCATATGCGACATGTGAACCTTGCCTTCGGGGAAAGATAAGAAACTCTCCATTTAGTAGAACTGGAGAGAGAGCCACTGAGTTACTAGAACTCATACATAGTGATGTATGCAGTCCCATATCGACTCATGCCATAGGTAGTTACTCCTACTTCATTACTTTCACTAATGATTTCTCAAGATACGGATATGTATACTTGATGAAGTACAAGTCTGAAGCTTTTAAAAAATTCAAGGAATATAAAAATGAAGTGGAGAACCAAACAGGAAAGAGTATTAAAACCCTTCGATCAAATCGAGGAGGTGAGTACTTGAGTACAGAGTTCACCCAGTTCCTTAAAAACTATAAGATCTTATCCCAATGGACACCTCCTTATACACCACAGCTTAATGGTGTATCAGAAAGGAGAAATCGCACACTGTTAGATATGGTGTGTTCTATGATGTGTTTCGTTGACCTACCCATCTTATTCTGCGGATATACCCTAGAGACCGCAACTTACCTTCTGAACGGAATTCCAACCATGTCAGTGATGTCTACTCCATATGAGATATGGAATGGGAAGATGTATGATCTTATGATTGTTAAGATTTGGGGCTGCCCTGCTCACGTTAAGAGACATAACCCCGACAAGTTGGAATCCAGAACGGAATGGTGCAAGTTTGTGGGATACCCCAAGGAAACTTGTGGGTATTATTTCTATTACTCTAAGGACCAAAAGGTCTTTATAGCCAAGAGAGCAATGTTTCTTGAGAAGGAACACATTCTTGGTGGAGATAATGGGAGCATGATTGAATTGAGTGAGGTTAGAGAACCTAGCTTAAACACCATTCCATAGCTAGAGTCTGTTCATATACCAACACACAAGTGTCTACTTTACGTAGATCTGATAGAGTATCTCATCCTCTTGAGAGATATGTGAGACATATCGAAGAGCGGATGTCGAGGATATTGATCCTCGACTACGAGGAGCCTATTATGAGCATAGACTCCGGAAAATGGCAAGAAGTCATGAATTCAGAAATTGATTCCATGTACTCCAACAAGGTTTGAAATCTAGTTAATACACCCGAGGGTAATGTACCTATTGGCTGCAAATGGATCTTCAAAAAAAAGATTGGAATAGATGGAAAGGTAGAGACCTATAAAGCAAGGCTAGTAGCTAAGGGGTATCGTCAAAGGCAAGGTATTGACTATG
Source organism: Musa troglodytarum (assembly GCA_023547065.1). Classification (NCBI taxonomy): domain Eukaryota; kingdom Viridiplantae; phylum Streptophyta; class Magnoliopsida; order Zingiberales; family Musaceae; genus Musa; species Musa troglodytarum. The sequence continues at coordinate 53,418,533 of CP097511.1, forward strand.
ACAAAACTTTCTCACCTATAGCCATGCTAAAATCCATTCGAATTCTATTGGCTATTGCAGTATACTATGATTACGAGATCTGACAGATGAACGTCAAAATCGCATTCCTCAATGGTAACCTCGAGGAGGAGGTGTATTGATACAACCTAAGGGACTCGTGTCCAGGGATAACCCAGATAAGATGTGTAGGTTGCTTAAGTCCATTTATGGGTTGAAGCAAGCTTTCCGAAGTTGAAACATAAGATTTGATGAGACGATCAGATCTTATGACTTCAAGTAAGAACTAAGATGAGCCTTGTGTGTACAGGAAAATAAGTGGAGCACTATCACCTTTTGGTATTATATGTGGATGACATCCCGATCATTGGGAATGATGTAAATAATTAATATTTTTTAATATAAATTTTAAATGAATATATCAACTAGTTTAATGTAAAATCCTTACCTATTATTGTAAAAAAGAAATGTAAACCTTTGGTAATTCATAGTAAAGTCATAATATAGAAGAAAATGACACACATGATGATTTTATTCATTATAATAGTTTCCATTCTCTCGATCGCACATTTCAATCACTTAATCTTTCTTCATCTGCAAGATAGATCAAGACATGGCATGCCATACGCTAAGTTAATTATATATATATATATATATATATATATATATATATATATATATATATATATATATATATATATATATATATATATATATATATATATATATATATATCAGATATAGGCGGCAGCGGACAAGCGTGGAGTCAGTAAGACCTTAAGAGGCACGGCCTTGGAAATGGTCAACCCGTGCTTCTCCTCCATGTCGAGCTCCTCTTCTCCATCAGGAAGTCTCCAATCGAAGGAGTGCACCAAGGCGCCCAACATGTACTGCACAAACACCATGCCCGTCAGCTTCCCGAGCAGATCCTTCTCCCAGCTCCGAAGGGGATGAACTCGAAGTCGTTGCCGTGGGGTCGTACTTGGCTCCTCGCCGCCGGCGACGAAGCGGTCGGGGTCGAACACCAGCGGGTCCGCCCACACCTTCGGGTCCCTCCCGATGGCCCAGATGTTGACGAGGAGGCGACTGTTGCTGGGGATGCGGTAGTTGTCCACCTCGCACTCCTCGTAGGAGAAGTGCGGCAGGCTGAGAGGGGTGGACGGGTGCAGACGCAGCGCTTCCTTGCACACCGCCTGCAAGTATGCCAGCTTGGGCAGGTCCGACTCTTCCAGCAGGCGGTCTCGCCCCACCACCGCGTCTGCCTCCGCCTGCGCTCTCTTCAGGATAGCCGGGTTCCTCAGCATCTCCGCCATGGCCCACTCCACGGTGACGGCGGATGTGTCTGTGCCCGCCGTGAACAGATCCTGCTTACGTACCCAGCATGAGAGAGAAGGTCAACGAAACAACGTCCAAAGATAAATTCTTGCGTTATATATATATATATATATACATATATATATACATATATATACATATATATATATATATATGTATATATATATATATATATATATATATACATATACATATACATATATATATATACATACATATACATATATATACATATATATACATATATATACATATATATACATACATATATATATATATACACTACTCACGCTGATCAGAGCTTTGATGTTGACGTCCGTGATGGTTTGACCGTCCTCCGTTACCGGTTCTCCATGTGCTTGTCGATGAAGTCCGGCCTCCCCTGTCGTTCCTTCTTCGACGCCTCGTGCTCCTGGAGCAGCTTCGTCAGCATGGCGTCGAACCTCACGTGGACGCTCCTCATCTTCGCCTGTATCCCCTGGAGGTCCATCCACGCGATGGAGGGGAAGAAGTCGCCGATGTTGAACTGCGCCCCGCCCGTGAGCATGTCGAGCACAATGTTCTTGAACTTGTTGGACTCCTCCCCGTGGGTGTCGAACACTCTTCTGCTCACCAGGACCATGCCGAGGATGTTCGCCAGCGCGCACACGAGCACGTCCGACAGCACCACCGGCTCGCCCTTCGTGGCCAGGCCGTGCATGGAGCGGATCATCCGCCCGAACTCGTCCCGCCGGACGGCGGCCCAGCCGGCGAAGGCCTTTCCTCCCAGCATGTGGAGGCTGCATACCTTGCGGAGGAGCTTCCACGTCGGGTTGTAGTCGGCCATGACCAGGTCCTGGCGCTGGTAGCTGACGTCCCGGGCGCTGAGGGGGTCGGGGCGGTTGGCGAACTGCGCGTCGTGGGTCTTGAGAAAGGCGCGGGCGGCGTCGGCGTTGGAGGCGACGACGCAGCCGTGGGAGCCTAGCCGGAGGAACATGATGGGGCCGTAGCGTTTGGCGAGGCGGGCGAGGTTGGCGTGCGCTTTGGCCCCGACGAGCGGCAGCGCGCCGATGATGGGGAAGCCGCGAGGGCCCGGGGTAAGGGAAGGCGGGAGGTCGACCTGCGGAGAAAGCCACGGAGGAGGAGGTGAAGGAGGAGACAGAGGGCGGCGGCGGCCGCGAGGTAGGAGTCGATAGCCATGCTTGCAGCTATCAGTAGTGCAAGGTGGTGATGTTGGTATGTATGCTTCTGCTGAAGCCTTCAGTGGGAATATATAGAGCAGTGAAGAGAGAGATGGGAAGAATCTTTTGACATAGTGCATATGTGGATTATGCATTCATCTTATTATATTATATATAAATAATAATTAGGTAATTTATCAAAAAGGGTCTCTAATATTAGGGTTCTACCAAGTGACATCTGCATATTTTATTTTTATCAAGCTGACATTTTTGAAAATCTTAATAATGCCCCTGAATCAAGTCATTTTAAAACGTAGATCCATAAGCTAATTCGATTTGTATCATGAGTGTAGCATGTGTAACTAAAGCATTTTCATCAAATCAATTCAAATTTCTTTAATACTATTTAAAGATATTTAACATTGTTTTCTTTTTTTTATAATTTTAGGATGAATAAATTTTCAAAGAGGGTATTTTTGGATACGATATGTTTTGTATTGAATTTGTGATCGAATGTAACTCAAGTTAATTTTCATCTAACCAATCCAATCTTCTTCTCTAGAATTATTAGCACTTGATTCTAAGATACATAATATTATTTTTTTAAAAAATTTCTTGTGACTTAGGGTGATCAAATTTCTAAATAACATATTTTTGAATTAAATATGTAATCGAGTATAACTCGATTTAATTTCTAATAAACCAATCCAAACTTCTTCATAGCTATTAGCACATTATTATATGATATGTAACATATTTTTTTTTAATTTATAATAGATTAAAGATAATTTATATTTTTTTGAATGAGCGTAACTCGAGTGTAACCCGAGTGCAATAATTTTTTAGATAATTTAGTATAGTTTTGTGTAAAATTAATATATTTTTAAATAATTTAGAAATAAGGGTAATTTGGAAATAAGGGTAGTAAAATAATTTAGAAAAAAAAAAGAAAGGCAAGACTTAAAAGGAATAAATCAAATACTTAGATTTTTATTTAATCGATTTGATTCGATTCATGTCAAACAAATCAGCTCAACCCAAGCAACCCAAAGTTAATGAACATCAATTGTTTTTTAATTTTATAAATGATATTTTGATTATAATATGAAAAATAGTTATGGGGGCATCATGTGATAAAACCTCATCATTGGAGGTCTTTTTAGGTAAATTATCCTAATAATTATTTTTATATTTTGTGCTATATATATATATATATAGCCTAAAAATTATTGTAATGGAACAAAAAAAGCCTTAAGTGGTAAAAAAATTTCTTTCTTTATCTAGAAATCACCCATTTGTGGGTTGAATATAAGACAATATCCTTTGACTATGTAGATTTGGTGAGAACGAAATGTGCGACTTCACACCTTCATTAAATATGATGACTATCGAGGAGAAATGATAATCCATATGTGGATATCTTTGACTATATGGATTTGGCCCTCATGCATATTAATAATCCATATAATGTTGAAAATTTTGTAATAAAGATTAAAGTCATTGATCAAAATGCATAACGATAATGTAGTTAATATGCACAGTAATCTGGCAACTCAGCAAGCTTGAATGCAACATATGTAGGGGAAGAAGGAGGAAAAATTAGAAATGTTGCCATCCGGGAAGATGATAACACATTTGATTATTTGTTGTATATAACTGTAGAGCTCCACCATGAACAGAAAATTTTAATTGCCTGGTAATGAACAGAATAATGTCTTTTTTCCTACTTCTTGTTAGATTCACTGTATACAGAAGGAAACATTGATTCTTTTCGTTTCCATCACATCTCATATAGTTGTCGATGTTTAGGTAGTTGAGACAATTCAGAAGTTTTGATTGGATTTTTCCATGCACAGGTGTGGTAGTGTGTCGCTTGTCATCCATTTCTGGTCTACTTTCGAGACATTACCCAGAATATTCAACACCAGGAACTCAAGGTTCAGTGAACAGTCTTCTTGAAGAAAAAGTTTTGCTTCGCATTCAACAGTCCTGTTGAAGCTCATGCATGCCAGGATTTAGAGGTTTCGAGTGTAACCTTGATTGAGTCCTTCTCCATCCATGCACACGTGTGATATGGTGCATCACTGGTCTACGTTGCATGAGCCTAGAAAGTTGCACAATGTTGAAGTAAGTCCATTGGCTGACATGGTCAAACATGTTGAAACGAAGGGTCAGTGAACAGTCTTCTTTGAAGAAAAGGGTTTTGCTTAATAGTCAACAGCTGTGAATATTGCTTCGGAGTAGCTTGCGCATGCCAATGTTTAGATTGATGACTGGCTAAACAGTGGCTGAGACTGCCAAAAAAAGAAAGGTCAACTATGCCAATTAAGAAGTGTGTTTGGGTCAAAATTCGCTTGTGAACACGCTTCTTGTCCTATTGCGTATAGCATCTTGGAATAGTCTTTAAGTATTCTCGAATTGATTATTATTATTTTTTGTTTATCAAAATAGAGTTGGAACAACGCCGTGTGCGAGTGGATCAGTTGATTTTATAAAATGATTATGCACATCTTTCAACTATCAATCAATCATGAGATCATGCATTGAACCATGTCAAGAATTTTTGTCGTGTGTAACTTTCTCGTTAACACTGAATAGTCCGACTGTACAAGATTGATGGAGTCGACATCTCCATCAACATCATGTTGTCAACTAAGACATACTTGACACGTCGACCGAATGAGTACATGGCATGAACAATTACATCATCTCTTATGTCAGCACCATTCCCTAGTTTACTATATATTTGCCGTCAAGAAATACTTCAGCTTGTTAGTGTTGGTACAAGTAAAGGTTGCATTAACTTTGAAGTTTTGACATCCGTGACTTCTCCACAGCGTGTAGTGCTTTTGATGAGAAGGATCGATGCTTAATAGTCAACAGCTAGTCCACAATCGACAAGATGGAGTGGCATCAACAATTAGTTCATCTCTTATTTCAGCACCACTATTGCCAAGTTTATTATATATATATTGACTTTCAAAAAATATTTTAGTAGACGAGTGTTCATATAAGATCAGGTTGCATGAACTTTCGACATGCATATTATATATATATATATATATCATATATATACTCAATTAATTTATGATTATATATTATATATATATATATTATATATATCATATTATATATATATATATACTCAATTAATTTATGATTTGATGATCAATCATAGTTTAAATAACTGATTTAATTATGAGATTTGAGTGACCCGTATAAATACTTATTATCTCAACAAATAAAAATAATCTCTTTCACAACATCTTAATTCTTCATGGTATCATAATTCCACTTGTCTCGAGCAAGGCTTCTCCTTCATTACTATCCGACGAAAGCAATATCTCTTCTCCACTAATCATTGTTGCCCGGTCTCTTCCTCTATTTAACAACTTCACCCTTTATTTCATTGTTGGTTCTTGCAGATTTTAATCCATCATAGACTTCCCTTATTTTCCTACTAGTTTTCGCTGTAAATGTGCACCAGACGCAGTTGGTCTATTGTCATCGCTATAGCAAGAACAACATCCTCTCCCTAGAGAATTACTATGCTGCCCTCTGTCCCGAGATGAAACATATTTGAAAAGATAAAAGAAGATGGCAATACCAATTATCACGGCTTAGGTCAATCAAATATCCAAAAGAAAGAGTAATCAAAACAATAAGAACTTCATCAAATGACCGAATAAGATGCTAGACATATGAGTAACACACCTAGTTGTCATTCTCCATTATACTATCAACCCTTTAATTATGGTGGCAACTTCAATCCAAATTACTCAGGAAATAACTTATGCTATAACTATCAACAGCGTTGGCATCCTAACAATAACAATTAACAAAAAGTCATTTGCTAGCTTTGTAACAAAATCAGACACATAGCAAATGTTTGTTGGTCTCAACCCAAGCTTGTTGGTATACCCAATTGGTCATAAGCAAACATCATGACTACTCCAACTATTTATCCAAATAATTAGATTATTAAATTTGATGCTTCTCATCGTATTACTTTTGATTTGTAGACCTTATCCATTCACAACTTGGAGGCAATAAAGATATTATTATTGGTGATGGTAACGGAATACCTATTACTTATATTGGTTCAATAATACTTATTTCAAATACCAATATTTTAACACTCGATGATATTCTATATGCACCTTAAATTTAAAAAAATCTTATTTTATTTCTCAATTATACAAATAAAATAACACATCTATTGAGTTCTTTCTTAATTTGTTTCTTGTAAAGGATGTGAGCACGAGGGTATTCTTAGTCCAAGGGCAGAATAAAGATAACATTTACGAGTAATCATCAACCTTATAAATCACCTAACCAATCACTTTTACTTCAATTGTTACTCTAATCGATGTATGGCATCATCGTCTTGGTTATCCATCATCCTCTATTCAATAGTAGCTACTTCTCGTTACTCTCTTATAGCTTCCAAATCAAGTGGAATTATAACTTACTATGCCTTAGTAATAAAAGTCTTAGACTATTTTTTAGAACATCTTCCATAATTTGCTTCAAATCATTTGAAATTATCTATGTCGATGTTTGGGGCCCTACCCCAACTATTTCTTTTGATAATTTTAGATTTTATGTCATTTTTTAGATTACTTTACTAAATATACATGATTATACACACTCAAACATAAATATGAAATCACTACAATCTTTACTCACTTTAGAAAGTTGGTCGAGAACTTCTTTCAATCTACCATTAAAATAATTTACTCTGATAGAGGAGGTGAATACCAAGCCCTAAAAGCCTACCTCTCATCTTGTGAAATATAATATCACAAGTCACCATCACACACTCCTCAACTTGTTGGTTCTATCGAACAAAAACATCGACATATAGTTAAAATCGGTCTAACCCTTTTGCACCAAACCTCTATGCCACCAAACTTTTGGTCAGCAACCTTTTAGTCTATCTCATTAACCATGTGCTTACCCTAGTCTTACAACACCAGTCACTATTTGAAAAACTATTTCATAAAATTTAATCGGATCAAAAGGAAATCAATCTACTAATAAATATCATGCTAGAATCGGAGAGGAGGAAATTTTTAGGTTCTTCTTCTTCCAAGTTAGTATTCAAAAAATTATACAGCTTTTCAATGGCGTCTTCTATGTAGTTGGTGAGATGTTTGATAAGAAAATGACTCAAGTATTAATTAAAACAATGCCTTTCATAATATGGCACTCTTATTTTAATTAAGAAACGTTATGTTCATATGCCTATCCGATAAAGTTTTATATTTAAATTATTAATTTGAAAGTGATGTACCTACTAAAGACTCAAGATTTGATATCTCATTCGATAAATTTTATATCTTGAAAGATGATGATGTACCAAATCCACTCATCCTTAGGTTGCAGATTCAAATTCTTATCCCATATATATATATATATATATATATATATATATATATATATATATATATATATATATATATATATATTACAAGGTAGAGTTAGCTTAACTCATAGATTATTGCAATGTCGGGATCAAGTTCTATTTTCACCATTTATCATTTATAAGAAATATATGGAAGAAAAGAATTGTTGGCACTCGATGTTTATAATGAGCCCATATTTGCAAAATAATAGAATTTAAATGAGATTTTTAACAATTCAAAATGGACAGTGCTACGGGAAAAAAAAATTGTACTCTTGATTTAAATGGAGATATTATCTTATACAGTACTAAATGATGGAAGGATACAGGAGTTGGGTTTGTATTTAACCATCGATCATTTAGGGCTCCATTATTGTCCTTTTTCTTATTGACAACTGAGAACATACAACCAAATCAATGAGAAATTTCACTTATGAATCTTAGAAACACAAATTTTTATGTAGAGAAAGTGATTATATAGAGAACTAAACATACAACCATCATTCGGTTTCATGTTGAAAGTGAAAGAATAAGAAATGATTATATAGAGAACTAAATGGGTTGTTTTATTATATAGAAAGCTAAATGGGTTTAATAGGATTATGGATTCCTGTTTTTTATTTATTTATTGAAGTTAGGATCTATCAAAATAAAGAAAGAATAGTATATTGTAGGAGCTTTTATATGGGTTGAGCTCTCCCCTACAAAATTTTAGCTTATAAAACAGTTGTTGTCTAACTCATCTTTTTATCATGGTATTAAAATAAATGATGAGACTAATCCTACTAAATACTTTAAACTAAGGGTTATAGGTAATTTTCAATTAACATGCTCATGAAATTTTGGATCAGAATTCGAATCATCAATATGATGTCTTAGGTATAAAACTTTGTAGGATGAGATCACATATCATATCAATAAGGTGAGATACTTTTTAAATGAAAAATTCAAAAACCCACCCTTTACTGGTTAGTGGTTATCGTTTGTTAAAAAAAATAAAAAATAAAAAAAAAATCAATCTGCTAAGTTAATGTATTATTTGTTTCATATTTGACTTAATAAACTTTATCACTAGAATATATATATATATATATATATATGGGAAGTAATAAGGTTATTTCGAAATGATTAGGCCACTTTGTCTACATAAGTGAGAGATAGTAGATTGAACACACAAAATGTTCTATAATATTTTTATGAACGAAAAATTAAATAAAAAAATATTCTTCTTCCCTTAAATCCCAATCTATGTTAGCAATTAAACATGATAGAAAATCATGATAGAAGATCATGATATCGCTGTTTCCTCATATCCTTAATCAATCTATGATTTGAGGATAATCGATTAAGCTTCCTAAATCCTTAATGGAGAATCAATCTACCAATTACTTCAAGAATTTTTTGATTTTTATAGGATTATTACCTATAATAATAATGACATCCATATATACTAATAGATATATAGTACTTTCTTTTTTTTGTTATTATAGAAATAACAAAGTATCGAATTTCGAGTTGATGAAACCGATTGATACAAAAAACGATCCTAAGTTTATTATACCATACTCTTAGAGCTCGACAAAGTCCATAATTAAGTTTTTGTAATTTATAAATATGGCTTGGATATTGAGAATAGACAAAACCAAGAGGTTGCTATATAAAGACATCTTTATTTAGGGTCCCATGTAAGAAAGCATTGTTAACATCTATGTGCCAATCTTGAGTGATAGCCAAACTCGAGATAAGTCAGATTGTTATCGGTTTAACAACTAGACTGAATGTCTCTATGAAATCAACACTTGATCGTCAGTGAAATCTTATGACTACTAGACGTGCTTTATATTTGGCAACAGATCTATCTGGGTTCCACTTAATTCAAAAGATCCACTTATACCCAATGATATATTGCATGTGATGAAAGGGTATAGAGATCCATGGGACATTATGGAATAGGACATCAAATTTTTTATATATGGCTTTATATCGGTGTGGAGATTTTTAGGCTTGGGTGATGGTTGTGGGTCTAATAAGTTCAGGTGGAGAGTTTATGATAGTATGAAGGTTAACGATTTGCTATGGTATGAAAATAATATTTTTAGAGTGTATTGTCATATAATGTTTAGGTTGTATGGTATTATTGGGTTGTGTTGTATGTATATGAATTGGTGGAGAATCATTGACACATACCTGATCATGCTGATACACTTCGACGTCATTTGATCGGGGAGAGGACAAAGACATCAGTTGTGGTGCTAAGAGTATTGCTTCATCAAGTATTGCAGGGTGAATTTATAGAGAAGTTAGTGGAGAAGTTGTAAAGAGGGTGAGGTGCTATTGAACTAGAGTGATAAGGGAGTATATATCTTGAGAATAACTACTGGTAAGCATAATTAGAGGTGTGTTTGAGGGGGTCTAAGATATATTCATATGAATCTAGTGATGTATGGCTGCTAGAGTGGTTCACATTGTTGAAAGCCCATGGTTTTGAAAAGGAAAAGTAGATTAGATAAAAATAACATGACGTGATATAAAGATTCTTTGAGTTGAAGGATCATGTTAGTTTGGCAAGTCCTTTAGTCCAACATCGGGAAAATCAGATTGGTTATCTCCTATTGTAGCTATAAATAGGGGCCTCCATCTCAAAAGCAAGATGTACCACATCTCACCACAAGAAAAGCCACTTTGGATTTAATTTCTATTAAGTCCACAAGTTAAATATTTGGGCTTTTCTTGTTTAGTAGTTTCAGGTGTTTTATGGCCTAGGAACATTTTCCTAAGGTATTTGTAATTATCCCATTGTTAGTAGAGATTTGCTCCTCCTTTCGTCCGTGGACGTAGGTCAATTGACCGAACCACGTAAATTCGGTGTTCCTGTTTCTTTTATTCTTTTCTGTTTATTATCTTTATTGGGTTGTCAAATTACCCTGTGGTAATTTCCTGGGGCCAGCTCTAACAAACTAGTATCAGAGCCTGGTTTTGGGATCTTTTGGCAACAATGACAATAACAAAGATTGTTGTCGAGAAATTCGATAAAAATGTCAACTTCGACATGTGGCAGCTCAAGATGGAGGCTATTCTGGTTCAAGACGGAGTTGATTTGGCACTACAGGGAGCTGAGAAAATTCCAGATAGTATGTCAGAGGAAGATTTTATAGGTATGGATAAGAAGGCTCGATCTAGCATTATTCTAAATCTTTCTGACGAGGTTTTACCGGAGGTAGCTACGGAGACTACGGCTAAGAGCATGTGGGACAAGCTTAAAGCCTTGTATATGAAGAAGACAGTGGAGAACCGTCTTTACTTAAAGCAGAGTTTATATATGCTTCGGATGATTGAAGGTACATCTATACTCTCACATCTTGATAAATTTGATTCATTAGTTATGGATTTGGAGAATATAGATGCAAAGATTGATGATGAGGATAAGACCTATTACTTTTGTGTTCTCTCCCTAATCCTTCAAGTATTTCCATGATACTATGATTTATGAAAAGAAACAATTTGTATCGGAAATTAAATCTGCATTAAAATCTAAGGAGCAGATTGATAGGGATATCAGGGAAAATAGAGGAAATCAGGCCGAGGGTCTGGTTGTTAGGGGTAGAACTGATAAAAGAGAATTTGACAGTAGTAGATCTAAATCTAGATCTAAATCCAGACATAGAAATTTGGAATGCAGATATTGTCATAAAATGGGGCACATCAAGGCTAATTGCTTTAAATTAAAAAATAAATTAAAGCAAAAGAAAAAAATTATTGAGAAAACTACTGAATCCGCTGAAGCTAGTGTTGCAGCTGATGAGAATTTTGGAAATATTTTCTTTGCTACTGATGATAGGACAAGGTCTAAAAATGAATGGATTTTAGATTCGGGTTGTTTTTATCACATGTGTCCTAATAGGGATTTATTTTCCACATATGAATCTTGTAATGGTGGAATTATTTTGATGGGCAATAATGCTGCGTGTGATGTTATTGGTAAAGGCACAATCCGAATTAAAATGCATGATGGTATTGTGAGGACGCTCACTAATGTTAGACATATTCCTGATTTGAAAAAGAATCTCATCTCTTTAGGCACCACTCGAGGCTCTTGGGTGTAAATACACACTGAAGGTGGAGTTATGAAAGTTTCTAGAAATGCCCTTATTGTTATGAAAGCTTGTAGGTCTGTAGCTTGTATATTTTGCAGGAACTACTATCACAAGATCGATTCTGATCTAAATCATCATCATTATCTGATTCTGACATCACCAAATTGTGGCATATGTGTTTGGGTCATATGAGCGAAAAATGTTTAAGTATATTGAGCAAAAGAGGTCTTCTTTGTGGACAGAGTACTGTGCCACTAGATTTTTGTGAACATTGCATTTTTGGAAAGCAGAAAAGAGTTAGCTTCTATTCTCCGGCAGTTCACAAAACAAAAGGTACTCTTGACTATATTCATTCAGACCTTTGGGGTCTAGCTCATGATCAGTCTAAGGGTGGTGCCAGGTATATGTTGACTTTCATTGATGATTATTCTAGGAGAGTTTGGGTTTATTTTCTGAAGTATAAAAATGATGTTTTTCTAACCTTTAAACAATGGAAGGCTTTGATTGAGAAGCAAACAGGTAAACATATTAAGCGGCTTCGAACAGATAATGGCATGGAATTTTGTGAAAGTGACTTTGATGAATTCTGTAAAAATGAAGAAATTGTTCGGCATCGCACTGTTAGGATGACGCCTCAGCAAAATGGTGTGGCCGAACGTATGAACAGAACACTCTTAGAAAGAGCAAGGTGTATGATCTCAAATGCAGGGTTGACAAAGGACTTTTGGGCAGAGGCGATTAATATGGCTTGTTACGTTGTCAACCGTGCTCCTTCTACAACACTTAATTTTAAAACTCCGGAGGAAGTTTGGTCAGGTACTCCTGCTGATTACTCTATTTTTAAAATCTTTGGGTGTCCAGCATATATGCATGTAAATGAAGGAAAATTAGAACCTCGAGCTAAAAAGTACATTTTCCTTGGGTATGCTTCCGGGGTGAAAAGATACAGATTATGGTGTCTTGATCCCAAATCCCCAAAATTTATAATCAGTAGAGATGTTACTTTTGATTAATTATCTACGTTATCTTCTAAAGAGGAATCTACTAGTTGTACAAATGATAGTGTGCAGAAGCAGGTGGAGCTTGAGATTGGTAGTTCTGAATCTCTTCAGTCAAACTCTTCTACTCAAAGAATGCTAGTAGACGGTCCCGAATCTACTGACGAAGATAATCTAGAAGAAGAGCAATATTCCATAGCCAAGGATAGACCACGGAGAAATATTCGACCACCACAAAGATATGCAAATTTGGTTGCATATGCTTTGTCTGTTGCAGAAGAAATAGGTGGAGTTGGTGAGCCTACTACCTACTCAGATGCAGTTTCTTGTGATGATTCCGCTAAGTGGTTGATTGCGATGAATGAAGAAATTGAATCTCTCCATCAGAATAAAACTTGGGATCTTGTGAAGCCGCCTTCGGGTAAGAAAATTATTGGATGCAAATGGGTCTTCAAAAGGAAGGAAGGTATTCCAAGGGTTGAAGATGCAAGGTACAAAGCACGATTGGTTGCAAAGGGCTATAGTCAGATACATGGTATTGATTTTAATAATGTATTTTCACCTGTTGTTAAACATAGCTTTATTCGTGTTTTGCTTGCTTTAGTTGCCATGTATAATTTGGAATTAGAGCAACTTGATGTCAAGACAGCTTTCTTACATGGTGAACTTGAAGAGCAAATTTACATGGAGCAACCTCATGGATTTAAAGTTGACGGTAAGGAAGACCATTCTCTGACAGGCTATGTATTTTGCGTTGGCGGTTGTGCAGTTAGTTGGAAAGCTTCTTTACAACCTGTCGTGGCTTTATCTACTACAGAGGCAGAATATATGGCAGTAACAGAGGCGATCAAAGAAGTTTTATGGTTAAGAGGTTTGTTTAGTGAATTATGTCAGCATCAAGGTGTTACTACAATTTACTGTGATAGTCAAAGTGCTATTCATTTGACTAAAGACCAGATGTATCATGAGAGGACGAAACACATCGATGTGAAGTTTCATTTTATTCGGGATACCATTACCGAGGGAAAGGTCCTTGTTCAGAAAATTCATACGAAGGACAATCCAGCTGATATGCTTACAAAGCCTCTTCCAGTTCACAAGTTCAAAAGGGGACAAAATCATCAAAAGGGGACAAAATCAAATAATCACCAACCTGCACTGTAGCTGTGGTATTTTCTTTTGACTCTGTAGACTCTACTTCTTTTTCCTTTTTTTTGCTCTTCTTAGGTTGCTTACACTTATTCTTATAATGTCCTTTCTCACCACAGTTATAGCAAACAATATCTTTCCTTGATCTTGACTTGCTTCTATCTTTGCGTGAACTGCTTCTATCATTAGAATTTGACCTTCCTCTATTCTTTGAGATAAGTGCCTGTGAATTAATTTGAGATACTGTTGAGTTCTTTCTTCTCAACTCCTCATTCAACAAACTGTTTGTTACTTGACTCATGGTAACAATACCATCCGCAAGTGCGAGGAAACCACTAGTGTTTCCCAACTTTCTGGCAATGAACTGATAAGTAACAATGCCTGCAACTCATCATCAAGAGACATTTTTATAGAAGATAACTGGTTATTAATACTCTGTATTTCATTCAAATACTCAGCAATAGAAGCACCCTCTCTATATTTCAAGTTCACAAGTTTTTTGATTAAAAAAGCTTTGTTGCCAACTGTTTTTCTTTCATAGAGACCTTCCAACTTTTTCTAAAGAGAATATACAGAACTTTCAGTAGAAACATGGTGAAAGACACTATCATCGAGCCACTGTCGAATAAATCCAATCGTTTTTCGATCTAATCTCTTCCACTCATCATCTGTCATAGTTGTGGGTTTTTCACTATCCCCTTGCAAAGGTCCATGCAAATATTTACAATACAAGAGATTTTCCATTCTTGGTTTCCATATCATCCAATTGTTTTCGTTCAAACCAATCATGCGAGAAACACTACCAGCCTCCATGTTCAAACACAAAAATTAAATCACCAAACCTTGCTATGATATCAGTTGATGGGAATAAAAGGATAGGCAACAAACAATAACTTTTGTATAAGAACAAATACTAGCAAGCTGTAACACACAGCGGAATTAAACAGAAATCACAATCAAATAGAACATCAAGATATACGTGGAAAACTCCTTCAACGTGAAGGGTAAAAACCATAGGGCAAACCAGAGAAAATTCACTATAAAAATAATGAATATATAATTCTCAAATCTCTTGCCCAAAACCCAAGCAACAATCATAAGAGAATAACTGGGATACAAAGATCACGTCACTGTGCACAATATCCAAAACCTCCTCAAGCAATCATAGAAAAATTCACTGTAGATCTGATCTAACCTAAGATGAGAAACTGTTTGGATAAATGAGAACAATTTATGCATTTTCCTTATCTTCTTCCCTTTCTTTTTCTCTTGTTTTTCTGCTCTTTTCTCCTCTTTTTGAATCCCTAATGCTGCTGCGAAGTTTCTGCCCTTTGCTGCGATTTTAATCTCTATTTTCGCAGCCACCATTAGCCCCTATTTAAACTAGAGTTTAAGTTAAGTTAGGGTTTAGAGGTAAAAAGTGGGCTGTGGGTTGATAAAGCCCATATGGGTTGAAAGTAGTCATTAGTAAAAGAGAAAAGCATTAAAAAAAAGTAAATATAGGATTTATTAAACTAATTATCTACTGACCAGATCAAGAAAATCTAGAATGGAAATTATAAAATTGAAGAAGGTGAACATGCTACAAATATAGGAGAATAAAAAATGAGATAAAGTGGATGATCAAAGTAAAAGAGAAAAGCATTAAAAAAAAGTAAAAATAGGATTTATTAAACTAATTATCGACTGGAAAAATCAAAAAAATCTAGAATGGAAATTATAAAATTAGAGAAGGTGAACAAGCAACAAATATAGGAGAATAAAAAATGAGATAAATTGGATGATGAAAGTAAAAGAGAAAAGCATTAAAAAAAAGTAAAAATAAGATTTATTAAACTAATTATCATGGCCAGATCAAGAAAATCTAGAGAAGGTGGACGAGCTACAAATATTGGAGAATATAAAATGAGATAAAGTGGATGATCAAAGAAAAAGAGAAAAGCATTAAGAAAAAAAGTAAAAATAGGATTTATTAAACCAATTATCAAACTGTTTAATTTACTTATATGATCGACGATGCAGTGAACCGACACATCAACATCGAAAATAATAGTAGTAGGAAAAGTGATGCTTTTGTAGGTTTGACCACCAAAAAGAATGGTCAAGATAGGCAATGATTCATGGGCTTCCTCTTTTTTGAAAGCTTTTCAACACTCCTTTTTGTGTCCCCATGTCCCTTCAATCTCTAATAAATCCTATCTATCACCAAATAATTGTATTATTATTATTATTATTTCTATTACTAATATAATAATAATAATAATAATAATAATAATAATAATATTATTATTATTATTATTATTATTATTATTATTGAAAGCTTTTCAAGACTCCTTCTTGTGTCCCCATATCCCTTCAATGTCTAATAAATCATATCTATCACCAAATAATTGTATTATTATTATTTCTATTACTAATATATTATTGTTATTATATAGTTCTTTCATGGACAAAATATAATCTCTAGAATAATTAATTTACTCTAATTTTCTTCTAAATAAATATATATTTTGGGCACATTAGTACAACATCCTTGGAATAATATTTATTTATTTTTTCAATTTCATTTTAGTCTATGCAACAAGTTATTAGGTTTAAAAGAGGGAGTTGATGATCTCTTAATGATCATAATCTTAATGTAGTTCGTACATGTGGATGAGGACATGGACCAAATAAATAATCAATCTTGCTCTCTCTTTCATTGCCATGCTCAATCATGAAAACCACTTTATTATGGGCTCCATTCACAAGTCTCAGACATATTTGAAACATGAAATATCGAATGGAGACTAAGTTTTGATATTATGACTCAAATTATCAAAACATTCGAAATAAATATATGTTTCATACCATGTATATGATATATATATATATACAATGACAACCTATCTTATTTTTCATATATGATATGGAAAAGAAATATGTCCAAAAATTTGACTTCAGTCTAATTAGTTTGACCATAATATTAAAGGTTTAATAAGAAAGGAAATAATAGATATGAGGTGACTTTTAGTGTCCCTCCTCACATTTCTATATAAGGACGAAGCTCGAGGCGTGGGACAAGCAGTGGCAAGTGTCTCGGCAATGGCTCCGCCCTCGGACGATCTAAAGCTCTTGGGGTCATGGGCGAGCTCCTACACTCACCGAGTCCAACTCGCCCTCAAGCTCAAAGGCCTCGCCTTCGAGTACGCGGAGGAGGACCTCGCCGACAAGAGCCCCTCCCTCCTCCTCCACAACCCCGTCTACAAGAAGGTCCCCGTCCTCCTCCACCGCGGCCGCCCGGTCCTCGAGTCCGTCATCATCCTCCACTACCTCGACGAGACATGGCCCGACGTCCCCCTCGTGCCCGCCGACCCTTACGACCGCGCTCTCGCCCGCTTCTGGTGCCACTTCGTCGACGACAAGGTAACCCGATCTCATGCTTCCTTACGTGAGTAGACGAGTCCTGATCTGCTGCCGGCGGCAATGCAGCCTCGGCCCCGCCGTGGGAGCGGTGTTCGCGTCGCCGAGCGAGGGTCAGGCGGCGGCGGTGGAGCAGGTGCATGAGAACCTGAGGCTGGTGGAGCGGGAGCTGAGGGAGGGGGCGTTCGCGGGGAGGAGGTTCTTCGGCGGCGAGAAGATCGGTGTTCTGGACATCGTCCTCGGCTGCGGTTCCTACTGGCTTGCGGTGTTCGAGGATGTGATGGAGGTGAAGCTGGTCGACCCGGAGGCGTTCCCACTCTTCCACTCATGGCTGTGGGACTTCGAGCAGCAGGAGGAGGTGACGGCGATCATCCCGGCGATCGACCGGCTGCTGGAGTACGCCAGGGGCATTCGCCAAATGATGCTTGGTCTCAGCCTCAGCAGCAGTGACGACGCTGTCGCTGCTGCTCTCTTGAAGGAAGACTGTATTATTGTGTGGGTGTTGAGAGCTAAGTGTATTATGGATGTGTCATTTGAGCCGTGGTTTGAGAGGGTGTGAGCTATCTTGATAAGATTACCATAATATGTTGAAAAATAATTTTCATTTGAATAATGTTTTTTTATGTGTTGTCTTATAAGAATAATTTTAAAATGTGGTCCGAAATATTTATTATTTTCTATCTTATTTCTTAGAATGTAGAATCACTTTGAAGGAAATGGAGTGACTAATTGAATGAAAATAAATTTTTTCTTGAAAAAATATATAGAGAGAAATTAAAAAAAAAGCTATTCATATTGTCAGCCAGCTTATTTGATAAAGGCTCTAAATGTTTATTACAAGATCCTGTCTCAAATCTTGCTTTCACTATTTATTCTTTAAAAAAAATAAATACTTGAGTTCTAATATTTTCATGTAATTGAGAGAATGTGATAAAGAGCTTCTTTTAATTATACAAAATAAAGCTTATGATTAATGGATGTGTGATATTGTAGAACCTCTCTTTAAATATCAACTTAGACAACCTAAAGATCAAAATTTGCTTTGTTTCCTTGGCATCAAGGAACACAGATAAGATAGCTTACATATCTTGCAAAGAAGACAACCAAGTAAAATAAGATCATGAATAAATGCTAACAAAAATAATATATATTCTTATGATTAAATAAAGAGACTATTTTTATGAACACATACTATTTGTGTGGTAAATGAAGAGGATTTTGAGTCTCAATTTAGGCAATCTAATAATGTCTACCCATAACTCTATTAATTTTTACTAATTTCTCTACCCATAACTCTATTAGTTTTTACTAATAATCTTCCTTTCAATTCAATGAATAAAGATCAATCATCCTTTTTATAAGTTTCTCTTTCTAAAGGTTGAGAGATTCTTGCATTAAATCTTTTACAAAAAACTCGTCTTCTATCAATTAAAGTAATATATTAAATCAAGATTATTCTTACATGTATTAAAAGCTATTAATTCTAGTATGAAAATTAAAATATCTGCTAGATGTGATTGATTACATTATCAATCGACACTCATAACAATTATATTAATAAAAATGTTATTATTTAGTATATTAATTAAGAACGACAAGTTCTATAAATAGTGACGGTACGGAAATTTAACGCAGATGATATCTATATATAACGGTATGATTTAAAATCACACTGCTACATATCGGTTAGTTGAGTGCAAGGGCACGATTTGGAAACATAACGCTTGCTCGGTGGCCTATATATAAGCCGAGCCCCCTCCCTTGCACACATAACAACATCTCCCTTCCCTCGCGCTCTCCTCTCGGCTCTCCTCTGCTCTGTTGGCGATCTCGTCGTTCTGTCCAGGTCGGAGCTTCTCGCCGGCGAACGGGCACAGCTGGGAGCGAGCACCCTCCTCTTCGATCCGGGGGGGCGGGAGGAATTTAGATTCTTGTTGCGGTGATCTCATTCCTTCTCTTTTTCTCAAGGTTTCGTTTCGCTTGGGTCTTGAACTGTCTAAGTCTCGATTCGGGTTCACGATTTTGTTGGATTTTGATTTTTCTTCGTCGTGTTCGATCGTAATTGAGGTTTCCAGCGACTAAAGATTTGAAATTTTTGTTGTTGTTGTTCTTGGGGTTCTCGATCGATTCTTGGTTTTCGATCGTCTAGGTTTTCGAGTTTCTCTCGAGAAGATCAATCTTTCTTGTTTTCTTGATCGTTTCTGGCGATTCTCGCTCCGGTTTCCATTAGCAAAATGGCTTCTTCTCGTTCTAAGCGCGTGGAGTACGACCGCTTCATCCCGTTCCGGTCGACGATGGACATGGACTACGCACGCTTTGCTCTAACCACGCCTTCGCGACCGCGGCGTGATGGTTCGATACTATCCCCATCGAGCGTGGCGTACCAAAAGCTGCTCGATGAGTGCATTTTGAAGAACATGACTCGTATCCTTGCTTTCAAGAGTGCACCCGATACGTCGGCTAGCCAGCTGCCCCAATTTGACGAGCCCATTCGGCTGCAGAAGAAGCAGCAGAGGCAAATCTCTAAAGAACCAGAGAGGGTTTTGGATGCCCCCGGCATGTTGGATGAAGATGGTTTGAATCTCCTCGACTGGGGAAGCAAAAATATGTTGGCGATTGCCCTTGGCGACAAAGTGTGCCTCTGGGATGATGCAAACAAGTCGACTAAGGTGCTTCTAGAAGCCGTAGAAGGCAGCGGACCTATCACTAGCATTAGCTGGTCGCCGGATAGCACAGTTCTTGCTGTCGCATTAGGCAACTCAGTTTTAGCCTTGGTTGATCCAGCAACAGGACAAGATGTGAATGTGACGGAAGACGATGAGAACCTGACCCCCGTGTTGTCACTTGCCTGGAGAAGTAATTCAATCTTGACGGCTGGAAGATCTGATGGCACTGTTGTCGATTATGACTTTAGAAAGGATGACACGTCCATCTGTTTCTATAATGGGCATCGGCGTGGAGTTTGCAGTCTTAAGTGGTCTGACAACAGGCGGTATTTGGCGAGCGGAGGGCATGACAAACTAGTGCACATATGGGATGCCTGCATGCCGGTCTCGCATCGCCATCCACGCCGACATCAGTGGCTTCACCGCATCAGCAGCCACACCTCCATTGTGAAGGCCCTTGACTGGTGCCCGACTGAAGCAACCTACTGGCCCGGTGGAGGTCGCCATGATCATTGCATCAAGTTTTGGAACACTGTTAATGGTTCTTGCTTGAACTCGATCGATGCAGGCTCTGAAGTTTGTGCATTGCTATGGGACAAGAATAAATCTGAATTAGTAACCTCCCATGGTTTTCCGAAGAATCAACTCACCCTGTGGAATTACCCATCCATGACGAGAGCGGCTGAGCTTTTCGGTCATTCATCCCGGGTTCATTTCTTGGCTGGGAGCCCATTGGGAGGTGTAGTAGCTTCTGCAGCAGCAGATGAAACACTCAAGTTTTGGAATATCTTTGAGACTCCCAAACCAACAAAACCTGAATTGCCCTTTGCCCGATTTAATGTCATAAGATGAAAAGGCTGATGGGTGGAAAAGATTATGAGAGCAATATGAAAGACTTCTCTAGTGCTTGACTTGAAAATCCATTGTTGGCAGAGTTGCACAGAGAAGTTTGGTGGAATTAAATTGACAACACATTTTCATATAAGTATAAGTGCAAGCGCCAAAGGTAAGTTAGAAGCCTTACAACATTTTACAGCAGATTATGAGAGCAAAATGGAAGACTTTTCTAGTGCTTGACATGAAGATCCATTGTTGGCAGAGTTGCACAGAGACATTCGGTGGAATTAAAGTGGCAACACATTTTCATGGGGGGAATGACTGCAAGCGCCTAAGGTATGTTAGAGGCCTTACAACAGTTTACAGCAGATTATGAAAGCAATATGGAGGACTTATCTAGTGCTTGACATGAAGATCCATTGTTGGCAGAGCTGCACAGAGACGTTTGGTGGAATTAAATTGGCAATGCATTTTCATGGAAGTATGACTGCAAGCGCCTAAGGTAAGTTAGATGCCTTACAACAGTTTACAGCAGATTATGAAAGCAATATGGAGGACTTATCTAGTGCTTGACATGAAGATCCATTGTTGGCAGAGTTGCACAGAGAAGTTTGGTGGAACTAAAGTGGCAACACATTTTCATGGAAGTATGGCTGCAAGCACCTAAGGTAAGTTAGAAGCCTTACAACGGTTTACAGCATTTCAGCTGGCTTAGTTCGACTTAACTATGTGGTTGCAGCTGCATGTCTGATTTTTGTATGCAATTTTACTTTCAGCTTTGCATAGCAATCGATATAATCTGCTTGATGAAACATGCTTTCTATAACCACTTCATCATTGCTGCCACATTTTATTAAGCTTCAAGCCTTAATAATTATAACAACATTGAGTTTCTTCCTCTCCTTACTGTATGAGAAACTTTGTGTTGACTTTATTCTTTGGTTTCATATGTTAATCATGCGTAAATAGATCAAAGTGGTTGATGCTTATATTTTTGTTTTGCTTTATTTTTCCAACTTTTATCAAAGAGGTTGAAAAATTTGGAAAAATGTGGAGTTTTACAACTAGAATTGTGTTTGACAATCAAAAAACCTGTGCTGGGGTCATGTGGAAAAACTGCATACAAAATAGATAATTTCTAATCTGAAATGGTTCCAGTATATTCATACATAGTGAATAATCTCCAAGGATAAGATAAGTTCAAGAACGAAATCCAAGCCTAAAATATTCTGATTTGAGTAAGATGTGTCATTATTTCTGTACAGAGCGGTTACTAGACCTACGAGAACTGTAAACCAAATTGAATGCTGTAATTCTTTAAAGATACCAAATAAATAAATCTATGTGTTTGATAAAGATGAGGCATCATAATTCTGTTTATTACTTCTATTTTTTTTTCTATGAAATAAACAAAGGTATTGAATTTACATGGCTTTCCATGGATATACTTGGTCCTCTGCAACATAGATACACTTCTGGTTCTAAGATAGGTCTTGAAAAATGGTGTAAAACGGGATATAATGCAAGTTCTAAAATTTGGATATGCCAACCGTTACAAATGCTTAATTACAGTGATAGCAGAGTAGTTCCAGTCGTTGTGGATAATGGGTCTTCATTGAACCCGAAGGTTATAATTTATGATTATTTCAGTCTGCTAGAATTATCTTGCTGAATGTGCTTATTTTTATATTTTTGAATCAATTTGTTTATCTAATATGACAAATACATACATGAATTTAATTGTACCTATATGCTGGCAGATTGTACATTATAATGCATAGTAGAAATTGCTCTTATTTACTATCTAATTTTGGACCCCTGTTTTTGAGTACCTAACTGGTAGAGGAAAGTAAGTGGAAAGTAAGTGGTGCGATGCATCCATCATCCTTTTGTTAAATGATAGACTTCTAGAAAGATCTCATCATAATGGTTGTGAAATAAGTAAAGATTGTATGTGAGTTGTGATTATTCTTAACACAACTTATGATGGCCTTGTTAGTCTAAGTTTGTTGGGTCGACAATGATTGTGTTTGGTTTAGTTGTCTAGATCTGACCATTCTATGAATTTTGGTTTGAAAAATTTTAACCTAACAAAGCCTGACCATTCGAGTAAGGTTGGTTTGAAAATCTTCAACCTAACAAAGCAACTCTCATATTCCAAATCAAGTGGAACTGGGTGCAATGTTTCTTGTTTGACTGAGCTCAAGTTCAGCATTAGTAGACAAAACAGTGCTTTGTATCTATTGTTTGAGCATGAACTGGTACACAGATCTTTCCCATATCAGCAGTCTGTCCTGACCTATTATAAAAAGAAAAAAAGCCTATTTAATGCTGGTTTGGGGCTCGTGCTTTCGAGCCCATTGCATCCTACTTGTAGAGCCTGCAAGCCACCTTGCTTCCGCTGTGTGCTGCCAAAATGCTTCCTCCTCTTCTCCTTCTACCTTCGACATCATCCTCCTCCTCCACCACAACCACTTCCTCTTTCTCCTTCCTCCTCATCCTTCTTCCTTCTCTTCATCCACTCCTCTTTTTCCATCCTCTTCCTCGTAATTCCTTCTTCCTCCTTTCTCCACCATCATTTGTTCCTTCCTCTTCTCCTTCCTTTTCTTCCTCTTGAGTCTTTCATATGCATATACCATGTGTCAATACAACCGATATGTGTCAGTCTAACCGAGGACTGATATAGGTGGTCAGTATGAGATGACAGTCTATCATGACCATCTTTGTCAAGCTGTATCAATTTGGCTTTTTTGCTGCATAGTTTACTTAAGACTAAGATGTATCTCCATGCTGATTGACAGATAGGGAAAATAAGCAGGATCAGATTCAGTTTTTCTTTCTTATACCAATTTGGTGATCATACTAGTGAAGGCCCCATTTAATTTCAGCTTTGTACAATGAAGTTTCGCCTAACATCACTATAATTATAGATTAAGTTGTTAGCAAATTGCTGCACTCTTAAAGATATTTCACCTCCAACAATTTTCTCATAGACCGTCATTTGTGATGCTTCAGTCATATGTTGAGGCTTACCTTTTTTTATGTTATGATCAAGGCACATTCTTTTTTGTTTGTTATTTAGGGACAAAGAAACTCATAGCATTAATGCTTCACTTACTGGACTTTGGGAATCAAGTTCTAGTATCCTTTGTTTGTTGAAGCTTTTGTGTTATTCCTTCTTTGGAGGTTAGTCAAATATCATTATTAAAAAATTCTAGTGCTTTAATTGATTCTTTTCCTTATCTAGCTACTAGCTTGCCCCTTGACATTTTGTAATCTTTCTTGCAAATTAGTTATAATTACTATAAAGGAATTCTAACTTCTATTAGTTTTTCTCTTATGTAGGAAAGAAAGAATGTGACATTATCTAATTCTTGAATTACATTATCGATATGCTCTTTTATTACAACTCATTTTTAAGATATTTTGAAGCCTTTAGCCTTCTTTCTCTTTTATTTGTGTTTTTTGCTTTTCACTTTCCTAACAAAATAGACTACAAACTGATATGTAGCTCCATTTTTTGTCATTTTAAAACTAAAAAATTATCTTATTAAGAATGTAGTTTTTTTCATTATTGAAGTTGAATGTAAAGGTACTAAAGGTAATACCTTCACTATTGATGAATCACTTAAAGATTGCACAATTAGCTGATACAACTGGACTTTCTATTGTTGGCTCTGCTTATCTAAAGTATGTTTCTTTTATCCCCATTGAACATGATGCGGTGATTAGTTCTATGGTTACTCTATATGTGCATTTCTATAGGTATGAAATCTAGGCGAATATTATTACATTTGCTATGCCATTGAATGATGAAATTCACAAAATATATCTTTCTAAAGTTTTTTTTTATTTTGCTGACACGAAGTCCATTCTCTAATCTTACATTGAAAATATTTTATTGATGTCACTCGCTTACTGTTACATGACATGTCATATTTAGTTATCTGTCTATTTGTATTTATCTCCCTTGAGATTCAAAAAGTTTATTGTACGATTGATGGGCAGCTACTATCATTTGTTGGGATGATGTATGTTTGCTTACACTTATTGGGGTCATACGATACTGAATTTTTCGATCGTCATGATTTAGACTCAAACACCCACAATTGTGGTTGCTTTCCATCTGACCTAATGTGTTTTGGGGCTATCAGTTTCTTTAGCGAGTTAATGTTTCTTTGATCTTGGGTCAGAGAGATTACAAAAATCATAGAGAATATGAAGAAGTCAGAAATAATAAAGACATGCTAATTTTTAGATATTTTGGTGGTCTTAAATGAAATAAAATGCAAAGTTAGCTTTCTTGGGGTATGAGAGTTCTCTCTTGGTGATTGTTATTTGTCAAATCTTAACAAGGATTAGTGACCAGATGACACTCCTATAATATGGGTTCTTTCTCTTCTCTATTCAAAATTTGCTATGGAGTGGATGCTAATAAATCCAAAATAGAGAGATTTATGGACCTTTTGCAACCTTCGGGTATGAGTCTTATCAATCGTTTTAGTCTGTTCATTTCCTAGGTAACAACATTTGCAATACGTGGATATGGAGGATGCGGTAGTGTCACTTGGTAGAATGACTTTTCTTGGTTTTCAGCTCTTTTGTTGCATACTTCTGACTTTCAGTGGTCTTTATAGAGTAATTGTGATCAAAATCTTTGTAAAACTTGCTTATCCAAATGAAATGATTTCTATTGGCTATTAAAAGGTTGCTGAAATGAAGTATGTATTTCATACCCTTGATGTTGAAACTATATTTTTTTATGATGACCTGTTAACAAGAAGTTCTTGTGCATTTATGACATCTGTATTGAATATTTACAATCATTTTTGCTTATCATACTATTATTTCTCTAAAAACCTTAGTCTGTAATTATGTGATTATTAATGCACAATGTAAAACTGAATCTCACTCGAATTGAAATGGCTAGCAAAGAAAACTATAAAAGTACTGAGAGAACATATTTGCTGCTTCTTGAGTTCAGAAAATGGTACCTTTTAGTCATACGTTAAAACACTGAAATTTATCCATTCTTTTGAAGGACTCAATCGGTTGTATTTAGATGGCTATTTGAAGCTTTTATTGTTAATCTCCACTCTGTAGAATCTTTAGGTTTTGAAATAGATGTATATGCATTAATGAATCATGAAATTTGATGATAATTTTCTATTGTGTATAAAACGAATTGCATTGTTAGTTAATGCTTTATGTCGTAGTTCTTCTTTTATTTTTCATTTACTAAGGTATCAAATATTGAGTATTGACCCGACGATGGTCCCTCTTGGATTCATCTGCTCTATAAGTTGTTGTCTTTGCTTTTTCAAGTAGTTTTGGGTACCAATTCTGATCTACTGTCCTGGACTGATATGGTGTACTATGGTATAACTAAGCAATGAATTTTAGATACGATTGATGGTTGGACCAGCATGTGTCCAGTCCATGCCAATATATTGATACACATACCGGCATGTATCGTGGTGCATTTTTCATTTTGTGTGGTTGAGGGGAGGGGTGATGCAGGGGGTGGAAGAGAAAGAGAAATACAAGTGATAGCGGGCGGTGGGCAGCAGAACACGAGTTTTGGGCAATGATTGCATGACAGCATAGAGATGTATAACATGTGGCAATGGTCACACAACAGTGTAGAGAGGAGAACGAGCATGCAAGGAGTTGAGAGCCAAAGGGGGGGCTGGTTTGAGTAATTTAAAAGAAAAAAAAAAGTGACTTAGTTCAGATCCTTGTAACAGAAAAAAAACTATACCTAATTGTCTAAAATGGTGCGGCTTGCATCTCAAATTATACGGTATGTACTAGTCGATAGGAACCAAACCGGACAAAAATGAATTCCTCTCGAGTTTTGTTTTTATCCTTCTAAAAGAGAGATTTTATTTTAAATTCTTTCTTGTTATGAGTAGATATGTTTGTAACACCGCCGATGTCGGTCCCAAGCCCGAATGAGAAAGGTGGAGGGTTGCACAAGGCCATTGAGAGTCCATGTGTCTCAAAAAACATGTCAAAACTCATAACTATGATCTTAAATATTTGATAATTATACCATATTATTACTGAGAATTGATATGAGATATATTCACCATCTAAGTATCCTAAAATGAGAAGGGTGGACTAAGGTCACATACAACAAATCTATTATATCAATATTCATGTGTTGTGTAAAATAGAGAAGTGTTTTCTTGGTGGTCTATTTTGGACCGGCATGGGTAAAGAGTCCAAGAAATAGAATTAGGCTAATAACACAAAATATGTGAACATTTTTAGAAACAGGTTTAGATCAATACATGGAAGAAAATTTAATATATTTTATGTATAAGATACTTAGTGGGTGGAGTAAAAAATGTAAGAGATTACTAATACCAAAATAATTAGAAATATTAATGGTGTAAGTGGCTTTTGAAGATAGGGCTCAAAATAATGTTGTAAAATCAAAAGATGTGGGAAATAATTATATTACTATAATATTTATTATGAGAAAAGATTTTGAATATATGTTTATGCCTTTTATATTGGCCTAAGTGACCAAATCAAATGGGAAGTTTCAGAAAATTTAGTTGAAATTATATAAGGATATCTTTTATTGGAAACTTATGATTAAAGGAGACTTGAATGATTATACAAGGAGAGAACATGGTGAATGTAAGGGAATATTTTTACTATAATTAGGTGGTAGAACTTTAAAGACATAATTGATAGTTTTGTTTAATATTAATCCTATGGACTTTTAATGAACAATTTTCTGGATCGTGAAGTTAGAAAAAAAAAGATCAAATACTGACGTAATGTTAGAATTTTGATAAGGATGATGATCACAAGATACTTGTTAAGAATATGGAGATTAAGGAAAGATGGAGAATTTCTTAATAAATCAGCTGATGTACATTCTATATTCTAAGTTGCTTAGTTTTGTAGGTAAATAATATTGACAAAATTAGAACTAACTGTTTTGTATTACAAGAGTAAATAAGTTAAAATAAGAACCAACAAAGATGAATATAGGAAAGAGTGTGGGAACTCATGACATAATTATTATTGTTCGGAAGAGATCAAGAGATCATGCGATAGTTTTGTTAACTAATTTAGTTTACAAAATTTTGAGAATCAAGAAGAAGATGTCAGGAAAACTGTAGTACAAACGAATAAGAAAAAGGTAGATATCCAAAACTACTCTTATTATCGAATAACTAAGATAATAAGTTGCACTTTCAAACTTTGAATTAGGGTGATCGAAAATGGGCTGACATGAGTATTTTCAAGAGTCAAATTATCTATATGCTTAAAAGATAAAATATCAAAGTCATATAATTATTATGAAAATGGAAAGTTGTTCGAATGGTTGGTTTTATTTGATTTAGAAAAGGTATTTAAGTTTTTAGAGATTTATTGTGATGAGTTTTATAGAAAAGAAGGTCTAAGAACCAACAAAGATGAATATAGGAAAGAGTGTGGGAACTCATGACATAATTATTATTGTTCGGAAGAGATCAAGAGATCATGCAATAGTTTCGTTAACTAATTTAGTTTACAAAATTTTGAGAATCAAGAAGAAGATGTCCGGAGGAAAAACTTCTTAGTACAAATGAATAAGAAAAAGGTACATATCCAAAACTACTCTTATTATCGAATAATTAAGATAATAAGTTGCACTTTCAAACTTTGAATTAGGGTGATCGAAAATGGGCTGACATGAGTATTTTCAAGAGTCAAATTATCTATATGCTTAAAAGATAAAATATCAAAGTCATATAATTATTAAGAAAATTAATGAAAAAACATAGTGGACGGGGAAAGTTGTTCGAATGGTTGGTTTTATTTGATTTAGAAAAGGTATTTAAGTTTTTAGAGATTTATTGTGATGAGTTTTATAGAAAAGGTCTATATACTAATTTCATATTGATGTCATAAATATATGATGTCAATCAACTATAAACTATTTACAATACATTGAGAAGGCTAAAGATTCTAAAAGATTAAAATACGAGATAGAACAAATAGGTGCCATTAATGGTGATGGATTGAGTAGTGAGTGCAATTGAGGAAAGCTCAAGGTTTATATATTCTTGTATCTCCTAACGATTTAGCTTTATGGGATTTATTAACTCTAATTGTCGTGAGTTCATTGTGGCCAATACTCTTGGTATCATCTTGGCAGTTACTAGTAGAAGCTTTAATTCCCCATGATAAAGTGGAGCTCTTACTTGACACATCGGGTTAAAATGCTAGTGAGAACTTTCTTCACCGTAACCCTATTGAAATGATATCATGTTGATATTTAAATGTTGACTTATTCCAACTTTTGTGCAATATAATAACTTTTCATAGTTTTACTGTACTTCATTTGTTGGTCATTATATTTTAAATAACATTGAATAGTGATATGGCTGATCACAAGCCCGACATCTCAACACCATGTGGTTGACACTTTGGTGTCATGTGGATGGCATGTCATTTCCATGAACCCGACACCTCGGCATCACATGGTCGATACCTTGGTGCCATAGGGTCATACCTCAATGTCACATGATCGATACGATTGCACTTATGACCTCACCAAAGCTTTCTGATTCAATGCAACGTGATTTTATCCAGTACTAGTGAAAGCGTGTAATCGCTCTTGACATTAAGGTATATTGTAACACCCCTAGTTAGTCCAATAGTCTCACATCGGAAGTTGTTGAGACTAAGATTGACTTATATAGGCTTGATGAGTGTACTACTAACAACTTCAGCTTAAGCATTTTGGCCAATGGTTGATAGGCCAAAATGAAGTTGATAGGCTAGTTAACTCATCAGGCCGGGTCGTGACATTTGGTATCAGAGCCGACCTAGTATTCGGGCATGGTGAGATAGGCTTGAGTAGGAAAGGGCTACCTGTGGATGAAGTCAGAGAACTCATCACAGCGTGGAGCCACCACTAGGCTATGCCTCACATGCACCATGCTAGGGTTTGATCTGGGCCTTGACAGGGACGTCAAGTCATTTAAGTGGGGGAGATTGTAACACCCCTAGTTAGTCCAATAGTCTCACATCGGAAGTTGTTGAGACTAAGATTGGCTTATATAGGCTTGATGAGTGTACTACTAACAACTTCAGCTTAAGTATTTTGGCCAATGGTTGATAGGCCAAAATGAAGTTGATAGGCTAGTTTACTCATCAGGTTGGGTCGTGACATATATCCTTTAGCATAATGGTCCTAAAACCCCACCTAGATGAGTCCTCAGGGGGTGTTCTCTAACTTTATGAGACTAATGAAGTAATTTGCTTTAACACATTCTTTTGGTCGACATACTTTTAGAGTCTTAGACTGTAGATTGTTTGGAAAATACCGAATACAACACTAGCAATAATGTGGAGTATCTAAAACTCAAATCATTTGTGAGGTAGCTGCTCTACAATCCCAAACCTCTTTCTGCTTGTCATTTTTGTTAAAGCAAACTCTAGGTAGCAGATTCATAACCAACCCAGAAACTTCACGTCCACATTGTGAATTTTACAATTTACTTTAATTGCATGGAATTTATGTGCATGTTGCAGTTCAGTGATCGTAAGTGTGAAATGCTAGATGTGGGAAAATCTTTAAAGTCAAGGATTAGCTTTAGCTTCAAAAATTCTCTTCTCTATTGATAGCCCAAAACCACAGAAATCAGCTTGTATGTCAGTTTCTTCTATTTATTTGATAGGTTTTTGTTTTACCAAAAGGTGATGAATCAAAAAATGATCGGTGGTTCAGTCTATGTTTTAACATTTTTGTATCTTATTCATTGCCGATGGTGAATTCTGAGGTGATTGGGTAGATTCTTTTTCTGTTTTGGCCTTCTTAATGTTTATATCTCATATACAAAATATAGATGACAACTTGGCAGGTGAGCCAAAAGATGTAGGCATTAAAAGTACATAGATATCCAAGCATTTCTATAATGAATTATTAGTAAATATATATATATTTTTCTAATATGCTTTCTTAGATTTTTCTGCTAAGACAGTAGATAAATGAAGTGAACATATTGTTAAATCTTGTGCATATTTGTTAAAGACTTTAAGCGAATTATTCTGCTGTACAAGCCATAGAAGGCAGCGGACCTATCACTAGCATCAGCTGGTCGCCGGATAGCACAGTTCTTGCTGTCGCATTTGGCAATTCAGTTTTAGCCTTGGTTGATCCAGCCACAGGACAAGATGTGAATGTGACGGAAGACGATGAGAACCTGACCCCCGTGTTGTCATTTGCCTGGAGAAGTAATTCAATCTTGACGGTTGGAAGTTCTGATGGCACTGTTGTTGATTATGACTTTAGAAAGGATGACACGTCCATCTGTTTCTATAATGGGCATCGGCGTGGAGTTTGCAGTCTTAAATGGTCTGACAACAGGCGGTATTTGGCGAGCGGAGGGCATGACAAACTAGTGCACATATGGGATGCCTGCATGCCGGTCTCGCATCACCATCCACGCCGACATCAGTGGCTTCACCGCATCAGCAGCCACACTTCCATTGTGAAGGCCCTTGACTGGTGGCCAACTCGGAGCAACCAACTGGTTTCTGGTGGAGGTCGCAATGATCAGTGCATCAAGTTTTGGAACACTGTTAATGGTTCTTGCTTGAACTCGATCGATGCTGGCTCTGAAGTTTGTGCATTGCTGTGGGACAAGAATAAATCTGAATTACTAACCTCCCATGGTTTTCCGAAGAATCAACTCACCCTGTGGAATTACCCATCCATGACGAGAGCGGCTGAGCTTTTCGGTCATTCATCCCGGGTTCATTTCTTGGCTGGGAGCCCATTGGGAGGTGTAGTAGCTTCTGCAGCAGCAGATGAAACACTCAAGTTAGAAGCCTTACAACATTTTACAGCAGATTATGAGAGCAATATGGAAGACTTTTCTAGTGCTTGACATGAAGATCCATTGTTGGCAGAGTTGCACAGAGACATTCGGTGGAATTAAAGTGGCACACATTTTCATGGGGGTATGTTAGAGGCCTTACAACAGTTTACAGCAGATTATGAAAGCAATATGGAGGACTTATCTAGTGCTTGACATGAAGATCCATTGTTGGCAGAGCTGCACAGAGAGGTTTGGTGGAACTAAAGTGGCAACGCATTTTCATGGAAGTATGACTGCAAGTGCCTAAGGTAAGTTAGAAGCCTTTCAAGAGTTTACAGCATTTCAGCTGGCTTAGTTACGACTTAACTATGTGGTTGCAGCTGCATGCCTGATTTTTGTATGCAATTTTACTTTCAGCTTTGCATAGCAATCGATATAATCTTTGCCTGCTTGATGAAACATGCTTTCTATAACCGCTTCATCATTGCTGCCACATTTTATTAAGCTTCAATAATTATAACAATGTTGGGTTTCTTCCTCTCCTTACTGTATGAGAAACTTTGTGTTGACTTTATTCTTTGGTTTCATATGTTAATCATGCGTAAATAGATCAAAGTGGTTGATGCTTATATTTTTTGTTTTTGCTTTATTTTTTCCAACTTTTATCAAAGAGGTTGAAAAATTTTGGAAAATTGTGGAGTTTTACAACTTGAATTGTGTTTGACAATCAAAAAACCCGTGCTGGGGTCATGTGAAAAAACTGCATACGAAATAGATAATTTCTAATCTGAAATGGTTCCAGTATATTCATACATAGTGAATAATCTCCAAGGACAAGATAAGTTCAAGAACGAAATCCAAGCCTAAAATATTCTGATTTGAGTAAGATGTGTCATAATTTCTGTACAGAGCGGTTACTAGACCTACGAGAACTGTAAACCAAATTGAATGCTGTAATTCTTAAAAGATACCAAATAAATAAATCTATGTAATTCTTAGAAGATACCAAATAAATAAATCTATGTGTTTGATAAAGATGAGGCATCATAATTCTGTTTATTACTTCTTCTTTTTTCTCTCTGTGAAATAAACAAAGGTATCAAATTTACATGGCTTTCCATTGGTATACTTGGTCCTCTGCAACATAGATACACTTCTGGTTCTAAGTTAGGTCTTGAAAAATGGTGTAAAATGGGATATAATGCAAGTTCTAAAATTTGGATATACCAATCATTACAAATGCTTAATTACCGTGATAGCGGAGTAGTTCCAGTCCTTGTGGATAATGGGTCTTCATTGAACCCGAAGGTTCTAATTTATGATTATTTCAGTCTGCTAGAATTATCTTGCTGAATGTGCTTATTTTTGTATTTTTGAATCAATTTGTGTATCTAATATGACAAATACATACATGAATTTAATTGTACCTATATGCTGGCAGATTGTACATTATAATACATAGTAGAAATTGTTCTTATTTGCTATCTAATTTTGGACCCCTGTTTGTGAGTACCTAACGGGTAGAAGAAAGTAAGTGGTGCGATTCATCCATCATCCTTTTGTTAAACGATTGACTTCTAGAAAGATTTCATCATAATGGTTGTGAAATAAATAAAGATTGTATGTGAGTTGTGATTATTCTTAACACAACTTATGATGGCCTTGTTAGTCTAAGTTTGTTGGGTCGACAATGATTGTGCTTGGTCTAGTTGTCTGGATCTGACCATTCTAGGAATTTTGGTTTGAAAAATTTTAACCTAGCAAAGCCTGACCATTTGAGTAAGGTTGATTTGAAAATCTTCAACCTAACAAAGCAACCCTCATATTCCAAATCCAAGTGGAATTGGGCCCAATGTTTCTTGTTTGACTGAGCTCAAGTTACAGCATTAGTAGACAAACCAGTGCTTTGTATCTATTGGTTTGAGCATGAACTGGTACACAGATGTTTCCCATATTAGCAGTCTATCCTGACCTATCATAAAAAGAAAAAAGCTTATTTAACGCTGGTTTGGGGCTCATGCTTGCGAGCCCATTGCATCGTACTCGTAGAGCCTGCAAGTCACCTCTTGTCTGTTGTGTGCTGCCAAAATGCTTCCTCCTCTTCTCCTTCTACCTTCGTCATCCTCCTCCTCCTCCACCGATACCACTTCCTCTTTCTCCTTCCTCTTCCTCATCCTTCTTCTTCCTCCCCTTCATCCACCGCCTCCTCTTTTTCCATCCTCTTCCTCGTAATTCCTTCTTCCTCCTTTCCTCCACCATCATTTGTTC
The DNA here is from genome assembly GCA_023547065.1 of Musa troglodytarum. NCBI lineage: Eukaryota > Viridiplantae > Streptophyta > Magnoliopsida > Zingiberales > Musaceae > Musa > Musa troglodytarum. The sequence continues at coordinate 53,452,681 of CP097511.1, forward strand.
CTTTCTCTTCTCCTTCCTTTTTCTTCCTCTCGATTTTTTTATTTTTTTAAATAAAAAAATTATTTTTTAATAAAAAATTATTTTTTTAGTTTTTTTTTAAAACTCGGCGACGTCGTCGGAAGAAAAAAAAACTATTTATATATATATATATAATATTTATAATTATAAATATATATACCGAAGCTGATGCGTTTCAAACGTGCCGCTCATAGTTTACTTAAGACTAAGATACCGTAGAGAAATATCGAAACTCGGATAGACGCGGTATTCTTATACCAATTTGGTGATCATACCATTGAAGGCCCCATTTATTTTCAGCTTTGTACAATGAGGTATCGCCTAACATCACGATGATTATAGATTAAGTTGTTAGAAAATATTCTTCACTCTTAAATATATTTCACCTCCAACAATTTTCTCATAGACTTCCATTTGTGATGCTTTAGTCATATGTTGACGCTTACCTTTTTTTATATTATGATCAAGGCACATTCTTTTTTTGTTTGTTATTCCGGGACAAAGAAACTTAGAGCATTAATGCTTCGCTTATTGGACTTTGGGGACTTTGGGAATTAAGTTCGAGTATCCTTTGTTTGTTGATGCTTTTGTGTTATTCCTTCTTTGGAGGTTAGTCAAATATCATTATTAAAAAATTCTAGTGCTTTAATTGATTCTTTTCCTTATCTAGCTACTAGCTTGCCCCTTGACATTTTGTAATCTTTCTTGCAAATTAGTTATAATTACTATAAAGGAATTCTAACTTCTATTAGTTTTTCTCTTATGTAGGAAAGAAAGAATGTGACATTATCTAATTCTTGAATTACATTATCGATATGCTTTTTTATTACAACTCATTTTTAAGATATTTTGAAGCCTTTAGCCTTCTTTCTCTTTTATTTGTGTCTTTTTCAGTTTCCTAACAAAATAGACTACAAACTGATATGTAGCTCCATTTTTGTCATTTTAAAACTAAAAATTATCTTATTAAGAATGTAGTTTTTTTCATACATTATTGAAGTTGAATGTAAAGGTACTAAAGGTAATACCTTCACTATTGATGAATCACTTAAAGATTGCACAATTAGCTGATACAACTGGACTTTCTATTGTTGGCTCTGCTTATCTAAAGTATGTTTCTTTTATCCCCATTGAACATGATGCGGTGATTAGTTCTATGGTTACTCTATATGTGCATTTCTATAAGTATGAAATCTAGGCGTATATTATTACATTTGCTATGCCATTGAATGATGAAATTCACAAAATATATCTTTCTAAAGTTTTTTTTTATTTTGCTGACACGAAGTCCATTCTCTAATCTTACATTGAAAATATTTTATTGATGTCACTCGCTTACTGTTACATGACATGTCATATTTAGTTATCTGTCTATTTGTATTTATCTCCCTTGAGATTCAAAAGTTTATTGTACGATTGATGGGCAGCTACTATCATTTGTTGGGATGATGTATGTTTGCTTACACTTATTGGGGTCATACGATACTGAATTTTTCGATCGTTATGATTTAGACTCAAACACCCACAATTGTGGTTGCTTTCCATCTGACCGAATGAGTTTTGGTGCTATTAGTTTCTTTAGTGAGTTAATGTTGCTTTGATCTTGGGTCAGAGAAATTACAAAAATCATAGAGAATATGAAGAAGTCAAAAATAATGAAGACATGCTAATTTTTAGATATTTTGGTGGTCTTAAATGAAATAAAATGCAAAGTTAGCTTTCTTGGGGTATGAGAGTTCTCTCTTGGTGATTGTTATTTATCAAATCTTAACAAGGATTAGTGACCAGATGACACTCCTATAATATGGGTTCTTTCTCTTCTCTTTTCAAAATTTGCTATGGAGTGGATGCTAATAAATCCAAAATAGAGAGATTTGTGGACTTTTGCAACCTTCGGGTATGAGTCTTATCAATCGTTTTAGTCTGTTCATTTCCTAGGTAACAACATTTGCAATATGTGGATATGGAGGATGCGGTAGTGTCACTTGGTAGAATGACTTTTCTTGGTTTTCAGCTCTTTTGTTGCATACTTCTGACTTTCAGTGGTATTTTTAGAGTAATTGTGATCAAAATGTTTGTTAAACTTGCTTATCCAAATGAAATGATTTCTATTGGCTATTAAAAGGTTGCTGAAATGAAGTATGTATTTCATACCTTGATGTTGAAACTATATTTTTTATGATGAGTTTAACAAGAAGTTCTTGTGCATTTATGACATGTCTGTATTGAATATTTACAATCATTTTTCCTTATCATACTATTATTTCTCTAAAAACCTTAGTCTGTAATTCTGTGATTATTAATGCACAATGCAAAACATTAATATGCAACTTGAATCTCACTCGAATTGAAATGGTTAGCAAAGAAAACTATAAAAGTACTGAGAGAACATATCTGCTGCTTCTTGAGTTCAGGAAACAATGCCTTTTAGTCATACGTTAAAACACTGAAATTTATCTATTCTTTTGAAGGACTCAATCGGTTGTATTTAGATGGATATTTGAAGCTTTTATTGTTAATCTCCACCAGCTGAGTGTCTGTAGAATCTTTAGGTTTTGGAATAGATGTATATGCATTAATGAATCATGAAATTTGATGATAATTTTCCATTGTGTATAAAATGAATTGCATTGTTAGTTAATTCTTTATGTCGTAGTTCTTCTTTTATTTTTCAGATTTATGTTCGAGTGTGTATAATCATGTATATTTAGTAAAGTAATCTAAAAAATGACATAAAATCTAAAATTATCAAAAGAAATAGTTGGGGTAGGGCCCCAAACATCGATATAGATAATTTCAAATGATTTGAAGCAAATTATGGAAGATGTTCTAAAAAGTAGTCTATGACTTTTATTACTAAGGCATAGTAAGTTATAATTCCACTTGATTTGGAAGCTGTAAGAGAGTAACGAGAAGTAGCTACTATTGAATAGAGGATGATGGATAACCAAGACGATGATGCCATACATCGATTAGAGTAACAATTGAAGTAAAAGTGATTGGTTAGGTGATTTATAAGGTTGATGATTACTCGTAAATGTTATCTTTATTCTGCTCTTGGACTAAGAATACCCTCATGCTCACATCCTTTACAAGAAACAAATTAAGAAAGAACTCAATAGATGTGTTATTTTATTTGTATAATTGAGAAATAAAAATAAGATTTTTTTAAATTTAAGGTGCATATAGAATATCATCGAGTGTAAAAATATTGGTATTTGAAATAAGTATTATTGAACCAATATGAGTAATAGGTATTCCGTTACCATCACCAATAATAATATCTTTATTGCCTTCAAGTTATTGTGAATGGATAAGGTCTACAAATCGTAATGTACGATGAGAAGCATCAAATTCAATAATCTAATTATTTGGATAAATAGTTGGAGTAGTCATGATATGTTTATGACCAATTGGGTATACCAAGCTTGGGTTGAGACCAACAAACATTTGCTATGTGTCCGATTTTGTTACAAAGCTAGCAAATGACTTTTTGTTAATTGTTATTGTTAGGATGCCAAAGTTGATAGTTATAGCATAAGTTATTTCTGAGTAATTTGGATTGAAGTTGCCACCATAATTAAAGGGTTGATAGTATAATGGAGAATGACAACTAGGTGTGTTACTCATATGTCTAGACGGCATCTTATTCGGTCATTTGATGAAGTTCTTATTGTTTTGATTACTCTTTCTTTTGGATATTTGACTGACCTAAGCCGTGATAATTGGTATTGCCATCTTCTTTTATCTTTTCAAATATGTTTCATCTCGACAGAGAGCAGCATAGTAATTCTCTAGGAGAGGATGTTGTTCTTGCTATAGCGATGACAATAGACCAACTGCGTCCGTGCACATTTACATAAAACTAGTAGGAAAATAAGGGAAGTCTACGATGGATTAAAATCTGCAAGAACCAACGATGAAATAAAGGGTGAAGTTGTTAAATAGAGGAAGAGACCGGGCAACAATGATTAGTGGAGAAGAGATATTACTTTCGTCGGATAGTAATGATGGAGAAGCCTTGCTCGAGACAAGTGGAATTATGATACCATAAAGAATTAAGATGTTGTGAAAGAGATTATTTTTATTTGTTGAGATAATAAGTATTTATACGGGTCACTCAAATCTCATAATTAAATCAGTTATTTAAACTATGATTGATCATCAAATCATAAATTAATTGAGTATATATATATATAATATGATTTGTTCAGTGTCGAAAGTTCATGCAACCTGATCTTATATGAACACTCGTCTACTAAAGTATTTCTTGAAAGCCAATATATATATAGTAAACTTGGCAATAGTGGTGCTGACATAAGAGATGAACTAATTGTTCATGTCACTCCATCTTGTCGATTGTGGAGCAGCTGTTGACTATTAAGCATCGATCCTTCTCATCGAGAACACTACATGCTGTGGAGAAGTCACGGTTGTCAAAACTTAGAGTTCATGCAACCTTGTACCAACACTTACAAGCTGAAGTATTTCTTGACGGCAAATATATAGTAAACTAGAGAATGGTGCTGACAGAAGGAAACATTGATTCTTTTCGTTTCCATCACATCTCATATAGTTGTCGATGTTTAGGGTGGGTTGAGACAATTCAGAAGTTTTGATTGGATTTTTCTCCATGCACAGGTGTGGTATAGTGTGTCGCTCGTCATCCATTTCTGGCCTACTTTCGAGACATTACCCAGAATATTCAACACCAGGAACTCACGGTTCAGTGAACAGTCTTCTTGAAGAAAAAAAGTTTTGCTTCGCATTCAACAGTCCTGTTGAAGCTCATGCATGCCAGGATTTAGAGGTTTCGAGTGTAACCTTGATTGAGTCCTTCTCCATCCATGCACACGTGTGATATGGTGCATCACTGGTCTACTTTGCATGAGCCTAGAAAGTTGCACAATGTTGAAGTAAGTCCATTGGCTGACATGGTCAAACATGTTGAAACGAAGGGTCAGTGAACACTCTTCTTTGAAGAGAAGAAAAGGTTTTTGCTTAATAGTCAACAGCTGTGAATATTGCTTCGGAGTAGCTTACGCATGCCAATGTTTAGATCGATGACAAAAAAAAAAAAGGTCAACTATACCAAACGTCGATGGATTCGATCAATTAAGAAGTGTAAAAAAAAAAAAAAAGTCAACTATGCCAAACGTCGATGAATTAGATCAATTAAGAAGTATGTTTGGGTCAAAATTCGCTTGTGAACACGTTTCTTGTCCTATTGGGTATAGCATCTTGAAATAGTCTTTAAGTATTCTCGAGTTGATTATTATTATTTTTTGTTTATCAAAATAGAGTTGGAACAATGCCGTGTGCGAGTGGATCAGTTGATTTTATAAAATGATTATGCACATTTTTCAACTATCAATGAATCATGAGATCTATATATAGCACAAAATATAAAAATAATTATTAGGATAATTTACCTAAAAAGACCTCCAATGATGAGGTTTTATCACATGATGCCCCCATAACTATTTTTCATATTATAATCAAAATATCATTTATAAAATTAAAATACAATTGATGTTCATTAACTTTGGGTTGCTTGGGTTGAGCTGATTTGTTTGACATGAATCGAATCAAATCGATTAAATAAAAATCTAAGTATTTGATTTATTCCTTTAAGTCTCGCTTTCTTTTTTTCTAAATTATTTTACTACCCTTATTTCCAAATTACCCTTATTTCTAAATTATTTAAAAATATATTAATTTTACATAAAAACTATACTAAATTATCTAAAATTATTGCACTTGGATTACACTCGAGTTACGCTCATTAAAAAAATATAAATTATCTTTAATCTATTATAAATAAAAAAAAATATGTTACATATCATATAATAATGTGCTAATAGCTATGAAGAAGTTTGGATTGGTTTATTAGAAATTAAATCGAGTTATACTCGATTACATATTTAATTCAAAAATATCTTATTTAGAAATTTGATCACCCTAAGTCACAAGAAATTTAAAAAATAATATTATGTATCTTAGAATCAAGTGCTAATAATTCTAGAGAAGAAGATTGGATTGGTTAGATGAAAATTAACTTGAGTTACATTCGATCACAAATTCAATACAAAAATATCGATCCAAAAATACCCTCTTTGAAAATTTATTCATCCTAAAATTATAAAAAAAAGAAAACAATGTTAAATATCTTTAAATAGTATTAAAGAAATTTGAATTGATTTGATGAAAATGCTTTAGTTACACATGCTACACTCATGATTTGATCTAAATCATCCAATACAAATCGAATTAGCTTATGGATCTACGTTGATTCAGGGGCATTATTAAGATTTTCAAAAATGTCAGCTTGATAAAAATAAAATATGCAGATGTCACTTGGAAGAACCCTAATATTAGAGACCCTTTTGATAAATTACCTAATTATTATTTATATATAATATAATAAGATGAATGCATAATCCACATATGCACTATGTCAAAAGATTCTTCCCATCTCTCTCTTCACTGCTCTATATATTCCCACTGAAGGCTTCAGCAGAAGCATACGTACCAACATCACCACCTTGCACTACTGATAGCTGCAAGCATGGCTATCGACCCCTACCTCGCGGCCGCCGCCGCTCTCTGTCTCCTCCTTCACCTCCTCCTCCGTGGCTTTCTCCGCAGGTCGACCTCCCGCCTTCCCTTACCCCCGGGCCCTCGCGGCTTCCCATCATCGGCGCGCTGCCGCTCGTCGGGGCCAAAGCGCACGCCAACCTCGCCCGCCTCGCCAAACGCTACGGCCCCATCATGTTCCTCCGGCTAGGCTCCCACGGCTGCGTCGTCGCCTCCAACGCCGACGCCGCCCGCGCCTTTCTCAAGACCCACGACGCGCAGTTCGCCAACCGCCCCGACCCCCTCAGCGCCCGGGACGTCAGCTACCAGCGCCAGGACCTGGTCATGGCCGACTACAACCCGACGTGGAAGCTCCTCCGCAAGGTATGCAGCCTCCACATGCTGGGAGGAAAGGCCTTCGCCGGCTGGGCCGCCGTCCGGCGGGACGAGTTCGGGCGGATGATCCGCTCCATGCACGGCCTGGCCACGAAGGGCGAGCCGGTGGTGCTGTCGGACGTGCTCGTGCGCGCTGGCGAACATCCTCGGCATGGTCCTGGTGAGCAGAAGAGTGTTCGACACCCACGGGGAGGAGTCCAACAAGTTCAAGAACATTGTGCTCGACATGCTCACGGGCGGGGCGCAGTTCAACATCGGCGACTTCTTCCCCTCCATCGCGTGGATGGACCTCCAGGGGATACAGGCGAAGATGAGGAGCGTCCACGTGAGGTTCGACGCCATGCTGACGAAGCTGCTCCAGGAGCACGAGGCGTCGAAGAAGGAACGACAGGGGAGGCCGGACTTCATCGACAAGCTCATGGAGAACCGGGTAACCGAGGACGGTCAAACTATCACGGACGTCAACATCAAAGCCCTGATCAGCGTGAGTAGTGTATATATATGTATGTATATATATGTATATATATGTATATATATATGTATGTATATATATATATATATGTATATATATATATATATATATATATATATATATATATATATATATATATATATATATATATATATATATATATATATATATATATATATATATATATATATATATATATAACGCATGTTTCACGACTCCCGCTGCTACCTAAATGCAAGAATTTATCTTTGGACGTTGTTTCGTTGACCTTCTCTCTCATGCTGGGTACGTAAGCAGGATCTGTTCACGGCGGGCACAGACACATCCGCCGTCACCGTGGAGTGGGCCATGGCGGAGATGCTGAGGAACCCGGCTATCCTGAAGAGAGCGCAGGCGGAGGCAGACGCGGTGGTGGGGCGAGACCGCCTGCTGGAAGAGTCGGACCTGCCCAAGCTGGCATACTTGCAGGCGGTGTGCAAGGAAGCGCTGCGTCTGCACCCGTCCACCCCTCTCAGCCTGCCGCACTTCTCCTACGAGGAGTGCGAGGTGGACGGCTACCGCATCCCCAGCAACAGTCGCCTCCTCGTCAACATCTGGGCCATCGGGAGGGACCCGAAGGTGTGGGCGGACCCGCTGGTGTTCGACTCGACCGCTTCGTCGCCGGCGGCGAGGGAGCCAAGTACGACCCCCACGGCAACGACTTCGAGTTCATCCCCTTCGGAGCTGGGAGAAGGATCTGCTCGGGGAAGCTGACGGGCATGGTGTTTGTGCAGTACATGTTGGGCGCCTTGGTGCACTCCTTCGATTGGAGACTTCCTGATGGAGAAGAGGAGCTCGACATGGAGGAGAAGCAGGTTGACCATTTCCAAGGCCGTGCCTCTTAAGGTCTTACTGACTCCGATATATATATATATATATATATATATATATATATATATATATATATATATATATATATATATATATATATATATATATATATATATATATATAATTAACTTAGCGTATGGCATGCCATGTCTTGATCTATCTTGCAGATGAAGAAAGATTAAGTGATTGAAATGTGATCGAGAGAATGGAAACTATTATAATGAATAAAATCATCATGTGTGTCATTTTCTTCTATATTATGACTTTACTATGAATTACCAAAGGTTTACATTTCTTTTTTACAATAATTAGTAAGGATTTTACCTATTAAACTAGTCGATATATTCATTTAAAATTTATATTAAAAAATATATTAATTATTTATATCATTCCCAATGATTATAATGTCATCCACATATAATACCAAAAAGGTGATAGTGCTCCCACTTATTTTCCTGTACACACAAGGCTCATCTTCGTTCTTAACGAAGTCATAAGATCTGATCGTCTCATCAAATCTTATGTTCCAACTTCGGGAAGTTTGCTTTAACCCATAAATGAACTTAAGCAACCTACACACCTTATCTGGGTTATTCCTGGACACGAGTCCCTCAGGTTGTATCAATACACCTCCTCCTCGAGGTTACCATTGAGGAATGCGATTTTGACGTTCATCTGCCAGATCTCGTAATCATAGTATACTGCAATAGCTAATAGAATTTGAATGGATTTTAGCATGGCTATAAGTGAGAAAGTTTTGTCATAGTCAACATCTTGCCTTTGACGATATCTCTTAGCTACTAGCCTTGCTTTATAGGTCTCTATCTTTCCATCTATTCCAATCTTCTTTTTGAAGATCCACTTGCAGCCAATAGGTACATTACCCTCGGGTGCATTAACTAGATTCCAAACCTTGTTGGAGTACATGGAATCAATTTCTGAATTCATGACTTCTTACCATTTTCCGGAGTCTATGCTCATAATAGGCTCCTCGTAGGTCTGAGGATCAATATCCTCAACATCCGCTCTTCTGATATGTCCCACATATCTCTCAAGAGGATGAGATACTCTATCGGATCTACGTAAAGTTGGAACTTGTGTGTTAGGTATCTGAACAAACTCTAGCTATGAAATGGTGCTTGAGCTAGGTTCTCTAACCTCACTCAATTCAATCATGCTCCCATTGTCTCCACCAAGAATGTGTTCCTTCTCAAGGAACATTGCTCTCTTGGCTATAAAGACCTTTTGGTCCTTAGAGTAATAGAAATAATACCCATAAGTTTCCTTGAGGTATCCCACAAACTTGCACCATTCCGTTCTGGATTCCAACTTGTCGGGGTTATGTCTCTTAACGTGAGTAGGGCAGCCCCAAATCTTAACAATCATAAGATCATACATCTTCCCATTCCATATCTCATATGGAGTAGACATCACTGACTTGGTTGGAATTCTATTCAGAAGGTAAGTTGCGGTCTCTAGGGTATATCCCCAGAATAAGATGGGTAGGTCAACGAAACACATCATAGAACACACCATATCTAACAGTGTGCGATTCCTCCTTTCTGATACACCATTAAGCTGTGGTGTATAAGGAGGTGTCCATTGGGATAAGATCTTATAGTCTTTAAGGAACTGGGTGAACTCTGCACTCAAGTACTCACCTCCTCGATTTGATCGAAGGGTTTTAATACTCTTTCCTGTTTGGTTCTCCACTTCATTTTTATATTCCCTGAATTTTTTAAAAGCTTCGGACTTGTACTTCATCAAGTATACATATCCGTATCTTGAGAAATCATTAGTGAAAGTAATGAAGTAGGAGTAACTACCTATGGCATGAGTCGATATGGGACTGCATACATCACTATGTATGAGTTCTAGTAACTCAGTGGCTCTCTCTCCAGTTCCACTAAATGGAGAGTTTGTCATCTTTCCCCGAAGGCAAGGTTCACATGTCGCATATGACTCATAGTTAAATGGATCTAGATATCCATCTTTTAACAACTTTTGAATCTTTCCCTCACGGATGTGACCTAGCCTACAATGCCAAAGATATGCATTGTTCACCTCTTCTCATTTCCTCTTAGACTCACTTACACTCATAATATATGAAGTTGTATCTAGCATAAATAAATCATTATGCAATGTTTCTCTTGTGATGATCTGATCATCTAATATTATTGAACAACCATTATTCTCAAAAACTAATTTATATCCACTAACTGTCAAACATGAAATGGAAATAATATTTTTGATAATAGAAAGAACATAATAGCATGCATCTAATGCAATAATAGCTCCACCAGGCAGATGTAAAGTGACCTTGCCAATAGTCACTGTAGCAACTTTTGCTCCATTGCCCATCTTAAGGTCCATCTCGCCTCTGTTCAATCTCCTAGGTTCTGCCAGAACCTGCAACGAATTACAAATATGATAAGCACTCCCGGTATCCAATACCCATGTGTTATCAAAAGATTCTGATAAATGGAGACTGATCATGAATGTACCTGAAGTTTCTGCAAGCTTCTGTTTCGCCCTCTTTGCAAGGTACTCTTTGCAGTTCCTCTTCCAATGCTCATCTTTACCGTAGTGGAAGCACTGGCCTTTGTCCTTTGTTGGGTCTTTCTTGGTAACCTTTACCGTACCCATTTTGCCCTTGCCCTTCTTAAGGGTCTTCTCAGCCTTCCTTTTCTTTCTGGTCTCACCAGTGTAGAGAATCGGCTTCTCTTTCTTGATGGTGCTCTCTGTTTCTCTCAACATATTGAGGAGGTCTGGGAGGGTCACCTCAAGTTTGTTCATATTAAAATTCATTATGAATTGAGAAAAGGAATCTGGTAGGGACCGAAGTACAAGATCCACACACAGGTTATCCTCTAGGAGCATTCCTAGACCTGTGAGTTTCTCGATCCACTCAATCATCTTAAGGATATGGTTCTGAACTGGTGTCCCCTTAGTCATCATGGCATGGAAAAGACTCTTTGATATTTCATATCGCTGAGTTCTTCCCTGTTCCTCAAACAGTTTGTGGAGATGTAGGAGTATGGAATTAGCATCCATATTTTTATGCTGTCTCTGTAACTCAGTAGTCATAGAGGCCAACATATAACACTAAGCAAGAGTAGAATCATCTAAGTACTTCACATAACGAGCGATCTCATCCTCGCTTGCTCCTTTGTCGAGCATAGGGATCACTATATCACAGACATACACGATTTTCTCCGTCATGAGAACGATTCTCAGATTGCGAAGTCAATCCGTATAATTTGGACTAGTGAGGCAGTTGGCATCAAGTATGCCACGTAAAGGATTTGAAAGCGACATTTTCTGAAATTAAAGATCTAGTAGAAATAAATAACATGCAGACTTTGCAAAAATTAAATAATTAAGATAAGGACTTCTATCTTAATGTACTCCTACTAATTTTTCGCGAGACACACAACACCCTCCGGTATGTGAATCGGAGACCCTCGGCAGATCTCTAGTGGGGATCGGGATCCAATCGACGTCTTAACGTAACCTTGAGGGACTCGACCAATCAGTTAAGCCTGTAAAGGTAGGCAACTCTTGCCAATCACAACTCCTTGTGATTCCTGTCCTGTTCGACCTCCGAACCACCATGGCCTCGAGGGACTCGACCAACCATGATGTTCGATTAAGTCATCACCATCGTTACAAGATGAGTCTGATTCGGTGATATACTCTCGAGAGACTCGACCAAGCATACCATGTCCTCAGGTCACCGGTGACATCTCTATGTCATAGATAAGATAGTGAGACGCGATATAGGTGAGTCTCGAGGGACTCGACCAACTCAACCTATACCGAGAATCGGTTCCTACCTATAACGATGGAAGGCCACGTGGGTCAATCTAATTGCCTCACATTTATCGACTTAATATTATTAATAGAGAGGATTTTTGATTTGGTCTCCTAACATAATGTGTCATACACATATGTATTTAATATATATATCTATATCGCATGCAAATATATATATATATAGATACATATTTAGTAGGTGTATATCTAATCACACATCACATGAGCAATCACACCAGATGATCATGGACCACATCCTAATGTGATCAGGCCCGAGCCAGTGGGCCCAATCACTTACATCAAGATCTATGTATGCTTCGGCGCATCTTCATGCCCTGTGATCATCCATCTCACTTTGTCGGTTCCGTCGGCATCTCAACGCATCTCCATGCGCCAGATCGTTCGTCTCTGGCCTCGTGAGTCACGCTACACGCCTCCTCATGTAATTACAACATAATTATATGCACGCAGGCCCGACAATAAATTAGAAAAGAATAGAGGCTCGTAGGCCCCAATAATAATAATCACAAGTACACACATCACATCATAGGTCCATGATCATCTGTCCACATCATACATTACATGTATATGTTATTTTGTAGGACTACTAGATAAAAAATAATTATTAATTAAATTATTTAATTAACATATTTAATTTTCTGAAATCAGGGACATAAAGAAAATTTTTAAATACCTAGGGGTATTTTGGTAATTATATCAAAAGGGACAGAATCTAAAATTTCTAAAATTCAGAGGGGTATTTTAGTAATTCTATCAAAAGGGATAGAATCTGGAATTTTTGAAATTCCAAGGGGCAAAATCATCTTTTGTCCTAAAACCCTAATCCCTCACCCTTACTGTGCCTACGGCCGCCGCCACCCTACCGGCGGCGCCCCTTGCACGCGGGAGAGGCGCGCCGCGAGCGCCAGCGCGCTGGCTGCGGCACGGGCGCCAAAGACCGCGCCTCACGGCATTTGGCATGGGCGCCAGCGCTTGCACCTGCGATGTTAGCGCGCGAGCGCCAGCGGTGCCTTTCTATGCACGGCGTAGCGCCACTCTGGCGCTGCCGCGGTGCAAGCAGCCTTGCGGCCGCTGCATGAGCGCAACAAGGGCAACAACAGTTGCTGCCCTTCCTGGCCCTTTTGCGCCAACGATTTTGGCATCAAAAGCAGATCCAAAACACAACACACGTAGTTTAAGATCCGATCTTCGCACGAACAACCTGGCTCTGATACCACTGTTGGGAAATCCTTCAGGGGAGCGACATCACATGCGCAGCGGAAGAACAGAAAACAAAACCCCAGATTTCCCGTGGAAAGTTTCCATCGTCGTGCGAAGATCGGTGCGTCAAAAATAAATTCACAAAACTGCACGTGTAAAAGCAGATACCTAGGGAGATCGTATATCCCTGAATTCCTACAGATCTATGAGAGAGGATGAAGGAGGTCAAGCGTCCTCCTCTCTAGCGGTATCCACACGGCAGGGATTGCGATGATGCATCTCTCTCTCTTGGGAGAGGAGAACAGGAGGTAGCTACCAAAAGAAACCCTCAGCCTATAAAGCTTTGGTTCCCTCCTATTTATAGAGGCCCCCTAAAAACCCTAATGAATCTTTTGCCCTATTGGGTATTGGATCTCCATCCAATTATCCGAGCCTCTTGGATTAGTGGGTCTCTACCCAATAATCTTTTATTAACAATTATTGGATCTCATCTCAGGATTTAATAATTCAAGGGCTTAATGGATATCTAATAAGATAGGGGGTTCAGCGAATATCTCATATCCGAACCTCTACTCGTCGCAACACCTACCATATGTGTGTGACCCACTAGGCCCAATATTGAGCTGGTCATGAGTCATACTTGTCAGAACTCCTTCTAACTTAGTGAATTATTATCTCTATAATAATTCACCCAACTCATCGATTACGGACGTACTATGCCACTACGCCGCGACCCCTAGACGATACAGGGGAATCCAATCCTTTAGACCTATCTGTCCTCAGTTACCTTGTATTTATAGTCCCTCATCCATCCAATATCCCAGAGGCCCTATACCGGGCATGGTGCTGTCATGCCCATACGGTCTCTCCTCAAGTCTTGCTCTTGTTAGATTCTCCCGAAGGACTCTTTCTCTCTTAATTTGAATAACCTTGGCCAAAGATTTGTTCAAGCAAGAACACATGGGATATTTCTCTCATGATACTGAGAGCGGATAATCCTCTATTGACACTCAATAGCCCTCATAAGGTTGGCTACCACTCCCAATGACCGGTTGTACTAGATCTGGAACTTTCCAAACCTATAAGTCTGGTATCAAAGAGTGGAGTACTCATACAGGACATCCTTGGTGTCTTAAGTCTAAGGACTAGATACACTACTAGGACTGCGGAATCGTTGTCTGACGTGAGGTATCGATAACCATCCAGCATTCCGTAGGCGGATTAATCAGTGAACTCATTCTCCAATGAGCAACTGCACTGTAACCTTAGTGTCTCCACACGAGTAGCTATGAGTCCAGCTACCTCCATCATATGAACGGGTATACAGTACACTAGTCTATCTGGTTATCTCGATGTCTTTCTCGAGTAACCTATGACCAGGATAATTTAGGGTATGTATTTAAAGGTGAATCGGTCTCATTATCGTGATCTCATCACGATCAGATTCCCATTGCATAAATCCAAGAACATCACAGTATATGCAACACGCAAGATAAAGTGATAAAACGCCTAATAATAAGCAAAGAGATAAAGTGCATATTAAGTCACAAGTGTCATCACTCATGTGATTGGCTTACAGGGCACATATGACTAGTAATCTCCCACTTGACCTAAAGCCAATCACTAACATGTCTGATCCCCATCAGACCTCTGTGACGCTCAAAGACAATTTGAGTCAATGGCTTTGTCAGTGGATTTGCAATGTTATCTTTGGATGGAACTCTTTCCACTACTACATCTTTTCGGGCCACGATCTCTCTAATAAGTTGGAACCTCCTCAGAACACTTCTGATGAGACCCGGGTTCCCTTATTTAAGTAATCGCCCCGTAGTTGTCGCAATATAAGAGAATCGGCTCCTCGCTGCTCGGAACGACTCCTAGATCTGTGATGAACTTCTTCATCCAGACTCCCTCCTTTGTTGCCTCTACCACAGCAATGTATTCCACCTCTGTGATCGAGTCAGCAGTAGTGTCTTGCTTGGAACTCTTCCATCATACTACTCCTCCATTCAGGGTGAACACATACCCTGAATTAGACTTGCTATCATCGACATCGGACTGGAAGCTCGAGTCCGTGTAGCCCTCAACTCTGAGGCTACTACCTCCATATACCAGTAAAAGATCCTTAGTCCTTCTCAAGTACTTAAGGATACTTTTTACTGCTTTCCAGTGCTCCAAGCTTGGATCTGCCTGATATCTGCTCGTGACACTCAGAGCATGCGCTATATCAGGCCTGGTACATAACATAGCATACATGATAGATCCTATCGCCGATGCATATGGTATCATATCCATGTCCTTTTTTTAAGAGTCTTTGGGGACATACTCCTAGAAAGTGATATTCCATGTCTCATTGGTATAAGACCTCTCTTGGAATTTTTCATACCAAACCTTTTGACAATGGTGTCTATGTACTTGGACTGAGACAAGTCAAGCATCCTCTTGGATCTATCTCTATAGATCCATATCCCCAATATGCAAGATGCTTCCCCTAAGTCCTTCATGGAGAAGTGCCTAGATAACCAAGTCTTTACTGTGGAGAGACTTCCTACATCATTCCCAATTATCAGGATGTCATCCACATATAATACCAAAAAGGTGATAGTACTCCCACTTACTTTCCTATACACACAAGGCTCATCTTCGTTCTTAACGAAGTCATAAGATCTGATCATCTTATCAAATCTTATGTTCCAACTTCGGGAAGCTTGCTTCAATCCATAAATGGACCTAAGCAACCTGCACACCTTATCTGGGTTATCCCTGGACACGAATCCCTCAAGTTGTATCAATACATCTCCTCATCGAGGTTACCATTGAGGAATGCGATTTTGACGTCCATCTGCCAGATCTCGTAATCATAGTGTACTGCAATAGCCAATAGAATTCGAATGTATTTTAGCATGGCTATAGGTGAGAAAGTTTCGTCATAGTCAACATCTTGCCTTTGACGATACCCCTTAGCCACTAGCCTTGCTTTATAGGTCTCTACCTTTCCATCTACTTCAATCTTCTTTTTGAAGATCCACTTGCAGCCAATGGGTACATTACCCTCGGGTGCATTAATTAGGTTCCAAACCTTGTTCGAGTACATAGAATCCATTTCTGAATTCATGGCTTCTTGCCATTTCCCAGAGTCTATGCTCATAATAGCTTCCTCGTAGGTCTGAGAATCAATATCCTCAACATCTTCTCTTCTGATATGTCCCATATATCTCTTAGGATGATGGGATACTCTATCAGACCTATGTAAAGTTGGAACTTGTGTGTTAAGTATCTGAACAGACTCTGGCTGTGGAATGGTACTTGAGCTAGGTTCTTTAACCTCACTCAATTCTATCATGCTCCCACTATCTCCACCAAGAATGTGTTCCTTCTTAAGGAATACTGCTCTCTTGGCTATAAAGACCTTTTGGTCCTCAGAATAATAGAAATAATACCCATAAGTTTCCTTGGGGCATCCCACGAACTTGCACCGTTTCGTTCTGGATTCCAACTTGTCGGGGTTATGTCTCTTAACGTGAGCAGGGTGTTGAATCTCGAATTTTGATGATGAAACTAATTGAGTGTGATTTGTTGTCTAACTGCGTGTTGAGTTACGCAGGTCTACTATCGATCAGGACTAGACAGTTGACGCTGGAGGAATTGACGTTGCGCCGGAGGTGATCACATCAGGATATTGGGTGTCAAGCCAGAGGTTCGGTCGGCTATCGGCAGGAGGCTTCGTACGTCGGGTATCGAGCCAAGAAGTGCGGAGTTGCGCCATGGATATCGAGTTTGCGGAGGTCAACCATCGATTGGGCAACAAGCCGCTAGAGAGGGCGATGTGCCGAAGGATCGGATGAAGCACCAACCAATGATGTGTCGGGCAACTGAATGTCAATTCGCGTTGTAATAACTGTCTAGATCGAAGTAGAGTGTTTGGTGTTTGTTTGTGCAGGAGTAACTACGAAAGGGATGAAGACGTAAAGCAAATCAAGGGTCGAAGTCGGCGCGATGGATCGTTGGGAGTTCGAGAGTTTGACTGAAGCCTCAAGATTCATTGGGAGTCTCACGGAACCGAGAACGCAGTAGGGAGCTTGCCGAAGGGTTTTAAGCTCGCCGGGAGGTTCGTCCAAGTTCGCGAGCTTGCCAAGAAAGATCGAAGCTTGCCAAAGAAGCTCTGGGAACTCGCCAAAATCATCGAGTCCGAGAGCTTGCCGAGTCCACAAGATGGTTTCAGGGACCGCCGGAGGTTCGCTGGAAGCTCGACGGAAGAAG
Source organism: Musa troglodytarum (assembly GCA_023547065.1). Lineage (NCBI taxonomy): Eukaryota > Viridiplantae > Streptophyta > Magnoliopsida > Zingiberales > Musaceae > Musa > Musa troglodytarum. The sequence goes on from CP097511.1 coordinate 53,470,310, forward strand.
ACTTGACTTGCGGACTTTGTAATAGCTTAGGAAACGTCTTTAAAATTCGTAGTTAGCATGTATTTTGGGTTAGGATTAGATAACCCAAAGTGGGGGCCCATTGGGCCCTGATTAGGATGAGTTTGAGCCAAAATTTTGGCCCAAACCGAACCAGCTACGTACATGCATGATACTGTAGCATGCTACTGTAGCCGGCTACTGTAGCAGGCGGTAGTACGAGGAGCCTATTATGAGCATAGACTCCGGGAAATGGCAAGAAGTCATGAATTCAGAAATTGATTCCATGTACTCCAACAAGGTTTGGAATCTAGTTAATGCACCCGAGGGTAATGTACCTATTGGCTGCAAGTGGATCTTCAAAAAGAAGATTGGAATAGATGGAAAGGTAGAGACCTATAAAGCAAGGCTAGTAACTAAGGGGTATCGTCAAAGGCAAGGTGTTGACTATGACAAAACTTTCTCACCTATAGCCATGCTAAAATCCATTCGAATTCTATTGGCTATTGCAGTATACTATGATTACGAGATCTGGCAGATGAACGTCAAAATCGCATTCCTCAATGGTAACCTCGAGGAGGAGGTGTATTGATACAACCTGAGGGACTCGTGTCCAGGGATAACCCAGATAAGGTGTGTAGGTTGCTTAAGTCTATTTATGGGTTGAAGCAAGCTTCCCGAAGTTGGAACATAAGATTTGATGAGACGATCAGATCTTATGACTTCGTTAAGAACGAAGATGAGCCTTGTGTGTACAGAAAAATAAGTGGGAGCACTATCACCTTTTTGGTATTATATGTGGATGACATCCTGATTATTGGGAATGATATAAATAATTAATATATTTTTTAATATAAATTTTAAATGAATATATCGACTAGTTTAATAGGTAAAATCCTTACTAATTATTGTAAAAAAGAAATGTAAACCTTTGGTAATTCATAGTAAAGTCATAATATAGAAGAAAATGACACACATGATGATTTTATTCATTATAATAGTTTCCATTCTCTCGATCGCACATTTCAATCACTTAATCTTTCTTCATCTGCAAGATAGATCAAGACATGGCATGCCATACGCTACGTTAATATATATATATATATATATATATATATATATATATATATATATATATATATATATATATATATATATATATATATATATATATATATATATATATATATATATATATATATCATATATAGGCGGCAGCGGACAAGCGTGGAGTCAGTAAGACCTTAAGAGGCACGGCCTTGGAAATGGTCAACCCGTGCTTCTCCTCCATGTCGAGCTCCTCTTCTCCATCAGGAAGTCTCCAATCGAAGGAGTGCACCAAGGCGCCCAACATGTACTGCACAAACACCATGCCCGTCAGCTTCCCCGAGCAGATCCTTCTCCCAGCTCCGAAGGGGATGAACTCGAAGTCGTTGCCGTGGGGGTCGTACTTGGCTCCCTCGCCGCCGGCGACGAAGCGGTCGGGGTCGAACACCAGCGGGTCCGCCCACACCTTCGGGTCCCTCCCGATGGCCCAGATGTTGACGAGGAGGCGACTGTTGCTGGGGATGCGGTAGCTGTCCACCTCGCACTCCTCGTAGGAGAAGTGCGGCAGGCTGAGAGGGGTGGACGGGTGCAGACGCAGCGCTTCCTTGCACACCGCCTGCAAGTATGCCAGCTTGGGCAGGTCCGACTCTTCCAGCAGGCGGTCTCGCCCCACCACCGCGTCTGCCTCCGCCTGCGCTCTCTTCAGGATAGCCGGGTTCCTCAGCATCTCCGCCATGGCCCACTCCACGGGGACAGCGGATGTGGCTGTGCCTGCCGTGAACAGATCCTGCTTACGTACCCAGCATGAGAGAGAAGGTCAACGAAACAACGTCCAAAGATAAATTCTTGCATTTATATATATATATATATATATGCGTTATATATATATATATATATATATATATATATATATATATATATATATATATATATATATATATATATATATATACATACATATATATATATACATATATATACATATACATATATATACATATATATACATATATATATATACACTACTCACGCTGATCAGGGCTTTGATGTTGACGTCCGTGATAGTTTGACCGTCCTCGGTTACCCGGTTCTCCATGAGCTTGTCGATGAAGTCCGGCCTCCCTGTCGTTCCTTCTTCGACGCCTCGTGCTCCTGGAGCAGCTTCGTCAGCATGGCGTCGAACCTCACGTGGACGCTCCTCATCTTCGCCTGTATCCCCTGGAGGTCCATCCACGCGATGGAGGGGAAGAAGTCGCCGATGTTGAACTGCGCCCCGCCCGTGAGCATGTCGAGCACAATGTTCTTGAACTTGTTGGACTCCTCCCCGTGGGTGTCGAACACTCTTCTGCTCACCAGGACCATGCCGAGGATGTTCGCCAGCGCGCACACGAGCACGTCCGACAGCACCACCGGCTCGCCCTTCGTGGCCAGGCCGTGCATGGAGCGGATCATCCGCCCGGACTCGTCCCGCCGGACGGCGGCCCAGCCGGCGAAGGCCTTTCCTCCCAGCATGTGGAGGCTGCATACCTTGCGGAGGAGCTTCCACGTCGGGTTGTAGTCGGCCATGACCAGGTCCTGGCGCTGGTAGCTGACGTCCCGGGCGCTGAGGGGGTCGGGGCGGTTGGCGAACTGCGCGTCGTGGGTCTTGAGAAAGGCGCGGGCGGCGTCGGCGTTGGAGGCGACGACGCAGCCGTGGAGCCTAGCCGGAGGAACATGATGGGGCCGTAGCGTTTGGCGAGGCGGGCGAGGTTGGCGTGCGCTTTGGCCCCGACGAGCGGCAGCGCGCCGATGATGGGGAAGCCGCGAGGGCCCGGGGTAAGGGAAGGCGGGAGGTCGACCTGCGGAGAAAGCCACGGAGGAGGAGGTGAAGGAGGAGACAGAGAGCGGCGGCGGCCGCGAGGTAGGGGTCGATAGCCATGCTTGCAGCTATCAGTAGTGCAAGGTGGTGATGTTGGTACGTATGCTTCTGCTGAAGCCTTCAGTGGGAATATATAGAGCAGTGAAGAGAGAGATGGGAAGAATCTTTTGACATAGTGCATATGTGGATTATGCATTCATCTTATTATATTATATATAAATAATAATTAGGTAATTTATCAAAAAGGGTCTCTAATATTAGGGTTCTTCCAAGTGACATCTGCATATTTTATTTTTATCAAGCTGACATTTTTGAAAATCTTAATAATGCCCCTGAATCAACGTAGATCCATAAGCTAATTCGATTTGTATTGGATGATTTAGATCAAATCATGAGTGTAGCATGTGTAACTAAAGCATTTTCGTCAAATCAATTCAAATTTCTTTAATACTATTTAAAGATATTTAACATTGTTTTTTTTTTTATAATTTTAGGATGAATAAATTTTCAAAGAGGGTATTTTTGGATACGATATTTTTGTATTGAATTTGTGATCGAATGTAACTCAAGTTAATTTTCATCTAACCAATCCAATCTTCTTCTCTAGAATTATTAGCACTTGATTGTAAGATTCATAATTTTATTTGTTTAAAGTATTTGTTGTGACTTAGGGTGATCAAATTTCTAAATAAGATATTTTTGAATTAAATATGTAATCGAGTATAACTCGATTTAATTTCTAATAAACCAATCCAAACTTCTTCATAGCTATTAGCACATTATTATATGATATGTAACATATTTTTTTTTATTTATAATAGATTAAAGATAATTTATATTTTTTTTGAATGAGCGTAACTCGAGTGTAACCCGAGTGCAATAATTTTTTAGATAATTTAGTATAGTTTTATGTAAAATTAATATATTTTTAAATAATTTAGAAATAAGGGTAATTTGGAAATAAGGGTAGTAAAATAATTTAGAAAAAAAAAGAAAGGCGAGACTTAAAAGGAATAAATCAAATACTTAGATTTTTATTTAATCGATTTGATTCGATTCATGTCAAACAAATCAGCTCAACCCAAGCAACCCAAAGTTAATGAACATCAATTGTTTTTTAATTTTATAAATGATATTTTGATTATATGTGATAAAACCTCATCATTGGAGGTCTTTTTAGGTAAATTATCCTAATAATTATTTTTATATTTTGTGCTATATATATATATATATATATATATATATATATATATATATATATATATATATATATATATATATATATATTTTTATATATATATATATATATATATATATATATATAGCCTAAAAATTATTGTAATGGAACAAAAAAGCCTTAAGTGGTAAAAATTTCTTTCTTTATCTAGAAATCACCCATTTGTGGGTTGAATATAAGACAATATCCTTTGACTATGTAGATTTGGTGAGAACGAAATGTGCGACTTCACACCTTCATTAAATATGATGACTATCGAGGAGAAATGATAATCCATATGTGGATATCTTTGACTATATGGATTTGGCCCTCATGCATATTAATAATCCATATAATGTTGAAAATTTTGTAATAAAGATTAAAGTCATTGATCAAAATGCATAACGATAATGTAGTTAATATGCACAGTAATCTGGCAACTCAGCAAGCTTGAATGCAACATATGTAGGGGAAGGAGGAAAAATTAGAAATGTTGCCATCCGGGAAGATGATAACACATTTGATTATTTGTTGTATATAACTGTAGAGCTCCACCATGAACAGAAAATATTAATTGCCTGGTAATGAACAGAATAATGTCTTTTTTCCTACTTCTTGTTAGATTCACTGTATACAGAAGGAAACATTGATTCTTTTCGTTTCCATCACATCTCATATAGTTGTCGATGTTTAGGGTAGTTGAGACAATTCAGAAGTTTTGATTGGATTTTTCTCCATGCACAGGTGTGGTAGTGTGTCGCTTGTCATCCATTTCTGGTCTACTTTCGAGACATTACCCAGAATATTCAACACCAGGAACTCAAGGTTCAGTGAACAGTCTTCTTGAAGAAAAAAAGTTTTGCTTCGCATTCAACAGTCCTGTTGAAGCTCATGCATGCCAGGATTTAGAGGTTTCGAGTGTAACCTTGATTGAGTCCTTCTCCATCCATGCACACGTGTGATATGGTGCATCACTGGTCTACTTTGCATGACCCTAGAAAGTTGCACAATGTTGAAGTAAGTCCATTGGCTGACATGGTCAAACATGTTGAAACGAAGGGTCAGTGAACAGTCTTCTTTGAAGAAAAGGTTTTTGCTTAATACACGCTTCTTGTTCTATTGGGTATAGTATGTTGGAATAGTCTTTAAGTATTCTCGAATTGATTATTATTATTTTTTGTTTATCAAAATAGAGTTGGAACAACGCCGTGTGCGATCATGCACATCTTTATAAAATGATTTTATAAAGATTATGCACATCTTTCAACTATCAATCAATCATGAGATCATGCATTGAACCATGTCAAGAATTTTTGTCGTGTGTAACTTTCTTGTTAACACTGAATAGTCCGAGTGTAGAAGATTGATGGAGTCGACATCTCCATCGACATCATGTTGTCAACTAAGTCATACTTGACACGTCGACCGAATGAGTACATGGCATGAACAATTACATCATCTCTTATGTCAGCATCATTCCCTAGTTTACTATATATTTACCGTCAAGAAATACTTCAGCTTGTAAGTGTTGGTACAAGTAAAGATTGCATTAACTTTGAAGTTTTGACATCCATGACTTCTCCACAGCGTGTAGTGCTTTTGATGAGAAGGATCGATGCTTAATAGTCAACAGCTAGTCCACAATCGACAAGATGGAGTGGCATGAACAATTAGTTCATCTCTTATGTCAGCACCACTATTGCCAAGTTTACTATATATATATTGGCTTTCAAGAAATACTTTAATAGACGAGTATTCATATAAGATCAGGTTGCATGAACTTTCGACACTGAACAAATCATATTATATATATATATATACTCAATTAATTTATGATTTGATGATCAATCATAGTTTAAATAACTGATTTAATTATGAGATTTGAGTGACCGTATAAATACTTATTATCTCAACAAATAAAAATAATCTCTTTCACAACATCTTAATTCTTCATGGTATCATAATTCCACTTGTCTCGAGCAAGGCTTCTCCTTCATTACTATCCGACGAAAGCAATATCTCTTCTCCACTAATCATTGTTGCCCGGTCTCTTCCTCTATTTAACAACTTCACCCTTTATTTCATTGTTGGTTCTTGCAGATTTTAATCCATCGTAGACTTCCCTTATTTTTCTATTAGTTTTCGCCGTAAATGTACACCAGACGCACGCAGTTGGTCTATTGTCATCGCTATAGCAAGAACAACATCCTCTCCCTAGAGAATTACTATGCTGCCCTCTGTCCCGAGATGAAACATATTTGAAAAGATAAAAGAAGATGGCAATACCAATTATCACGGCTTAGGTCAGTCAAATATCCAAAAGAAAGAGTAATCAAAACAATAAGAACTTCATCAAATGACCGAATAAGATGCCGTCTAGACATATGAGTAACACACCTAGTTGTCATTCTCCATTATACTATCAACCCTTTAATTATGGTGGCAACTTCAATCCAAATTACTCAGAAATAACTTATGCTACAACTATCAGCTTTGGCATCCTAACAATAACAATTAACAAAAAGTCATTTGCTAGCTTTGTAACAAAATCAGACACATAGCAAATGTTTGTTGGTCTCAACCCAAGCTTGCTGGTATACCCAATTGGTCATAAGCAAACATCATGACTACTCCAACTATTTATCCAAATAATTAGATTATTGAATTTGATGCTTCTCATCATATTACTTCTGATTTGTAGACCTTATCCATTCACAATAACTTGGAGACAATAAAGATATTATTATTGGTGATGGTAATGAAATACCTATTACTTATATTGGTTCAATAATACTTATTTCAAATACCAATATTTTTACACTCGATGATATTCTATATGCACCTTAAATTTAAAAAAATCTTATTTTTATTTCTCAATTATACAAATAAAATAACACATCTATTGAGTTCTTTCTTAATTTGTTTCTTGTAAAGGATGTGAGCACGAGGGTATTCTTAGTCCAAGGGCAGAATAAAGATAACATTCTGAGTAATCATCAACCTTATAAATCACCTAACCAATCACTTTTACTTCAATTGTTACTCTAATCGATGTATGGCATCATCGTCTTGGTTATCCATCATCCTCTATTCAATAGTAGCTATTTCTCGTTACTCTCTTACAGCTTCCAAATCAAGTGGAATTATAACTTACTATGCCTTAGTAATAAAAGTCATAGACTACTTTTTAGAACATCTTCCATAATTTGCTTCAAATCATTTGAAATTATCTATATCGATGTTTGGGGCCCTACCCCAACTATTTCTTTTGATAATTTTAGATTTTATGTCATTTTTTAGATTACTTTACTAAATATACATGATTATACACACTCGAACATAAATCTGAAGTCACTACAATCTTTACTCACTTTAGAAAGTTGGTCGAGAACTTCTTCCAATCTACCATTAAAATAATTTACTCTGATAGAGGAGGTGAATACCAAGCCCTAAAAGCCTACCTCTCATCTTGTGAAATATAATATCACAAGTCACCATCACACACTCCTCAACTAGTTGGCTCTATCGAACGAAAACATCGACATATAGTTAAAATCGATCTAACCCTTTTGCACCAAACCTCTATGCCACCAAACTTTTGGTCAGCAACCTTTTAGTCTATCTCATTAACCATGTGCTTATCCTAGTCTTACAACACCAGTCACTATTTGAAAAACTATTTCATAAAATTTAATCGGATCAAAAGGAAATCAATCTACTAATAAATATCATGCTAGAATCAGAGAGGAGGAAATTTTTAGGTTCTTCTTCCAAGTTCTAACATGATAGTATTCAAACAATTATACAGCTTTTCAATGGCATCTTCTATGTAGTTGGTGAGATGTTTGATAAGAAAATGACTCAAGTATTAATTAAAACAATGCCTTTCATAATATGGCACTCTTATTTTAATTAAGAAACGTTATGTTCATATGCCTATCCGATAAAGTTTTATATTTAAATTATTAATTTGAAAGTGATGTACCTACTAAAGACTCAAGATTTGATATCTCATTCGATAAATTTTATATCTTGAAAAGATGATGATGTACCAAATCCACTCATCCTTAGGTTGCAGATTCAAATTCTTATCCCATATATATATATATATATATATATATATATATATATATTTTACAAGGTAGAGTTAGCTTAACTCATATAGATTATTGCAATGTCGGGATCAAGTTCTATTTTCGCCATTTATCATTTATAAGAAGTATATGAAAGAAAAGAATTGTTGGCACTCGATGTTTATAATGAGCCCATATTTGCAAAATAATAGAATTTAAATGAGATTTTTAACAATTCAAAATGGACAGTGCTACGGGAAAAAAATTGTACTCTGGATTTAAATGGAGATATTATCTTATACAGTACTAAATGATGGAAGGATACAGGAGTTGGGTTTGTATTTAACCATCGATCATTTAGGGCTCCATTATTGTCCTTTTTCTTATTGACAACTGAGAACATACAACCAAATCAATGAGAAATTTCACTTATGAATCTTAGAAACACAAATTTTTATGTAGAGAAAGTGATTATATAGAGAACTAAACATACAACCATCATTCGGTTTCATGTTGAAAGTGAAAGAATAAGAAATGATTATATAGAGAACTAAATGGGTTGTTTTATTATATAGAAAGCTAAATGGGTTTAATAGGATTATGGATTCCTGTTTTTTTATTTATTTATTGAAGTTAGGATCTATCAAAATAAAGAAAGAATAGTATATTGTAGGAGCTTTTATATGGGTTGAGCTCTCCCCTACAAAATTTTAGCTTATAAAACAGTTGTTGTCTAACTCATCTTTTTATCATGGTATTAAAATAAATGATGAGACTAATCCTACTAAATACTTTAAACTAAGGGTTATAGATAATTTTCAATTAACATGCTCATGAAATTTTGGATCAGAATTCGAATCATCAATATGATGTTTTAGGTATAAAACTTTGTAGGATGAGATCACACATCATATCAATAAGGTGAGATACTTTTTAAATGACAAATTCAAAAACCCACCCTTTACTGGTTAGTGGTTATCGTTTGTTAAAAAAAATAAAAAATAAAAAAAAATCAAACTGCTAAGTTAATGTATTATTTGTTTCATACTTGACTTAATAAACTTTATCACTAGAATATATATATATAAGTAATAAGGTTATTTGGAAATGATTAGGCCACTTTGTCTACATAAGTGAGAGATAGTAGATTGAACACAAATTTTTTTATGAATGAAAAATTAAATAAAAAATTCTTCTTCTTCCCTTAAATCCCAATCTATGTTAGCAATTAAACATGATAGAAAATCATGATAGAAGGTCATGATATCCCTGTTTCCTTATATCCTTAATAAATCTATGATTTGAGGATAATCGATTAAGCTTCCTAAATCCTTAATGAAGAATTAATCTACTAATTGCTTAAAGAATTTCTTGAATTTTATAGGATTATTACCTATAATAATAAAGACATCCACGTATACTAATAGATATATAGTACTTTCTTTTTGTTATTTTAGAAATAACAAAGTATCGAATTTTGAGTTGATGAAACCGGTTGATAAAAAAAAGAGCCTAAGTTTATTATACCAAACTCTTATAACTTGACGAAGTCCATAATTAAATTTTTATAGTTTATAAATATGGCTTGGATATTGAGAATAGATAAAACTAAGAAGTTCTTACATAAAGACATCTTTATTTAGGGTCTCATGTAAGAAAGTATTGTTAATATCTAATTATCGTATGTGCCAATCTTGAGTGATAGCCAAACTCGAGATAAGTTAGATTGTTATTGGTTTAACAACTAGATTGAATATCTTTATGAAGTCAACACTTGATCGTTGGTGAAATCCTATGACTACTAGACGTGCTTTATATTTGATAATAGATCTATCTGGGTTCCACTTAATTCAAAAGATCCACTTATACCCAATGATATATTGCGTGTGATGAAAGGGTATAAAGATCCATATGACATTATAGAATATGACATAATATTCTTCACATATGACTTTATATCGGTGTGGAGATTTTTAGGCTCAACATACAAGATGGACTAATTGTTTATGCCACTCTAACTTGTAGATTATGGACCAGCTGAAGACTATTCCGCATCGATCCTTCTCATCAAGAACACTACATGCTGTGGAGAAGTCACGGTTGTCAAAACTTAGAGTTCATGCAACCTTTACTTATACCAACACTTACAAGCTGAAGTATTTCTTGACAGCAAATATATAGTAAACCTGGGAATGGTGCTGACATAAGAGATGATCTAATTGTTCATGCCACTCTATCTGGTGGATTATGGACCAGGAGTTGACTATTCATCGTTCATTAGGCAGCCTGATACGAGGATGACATGTAGGCAGTTGTGGACATATCATGCCCGCATTCAGTAGACATGTTAAGACCCGATCTCATAGGTTGATAACATAGTGCTGATGTAGATGTCGAGTCGATCGGTCTCGCGAAGTTGCACTATGCAGTGTTGATGCAAAAGTTAACTCGACAAAGTTGTTACTACAATCTAACTTGGTTCGATGCATGATCTCATGATCCATTGATGGTCGAAAGATGCGCGAAATCATTTTCGATATTTATCGAGATCTTGATCTAACGACCACTCATCATGCTATAAAATGCCCCTTGTGAAGTGTGTTTGCAAGGGAGTTCCGGCCCAAATAAATACACTCCTTAATTGTAGGGGATGGAGATTCCTAGGAACTCATGCGAGAAATCTCATGAGTATGAGATTTTGTCTTAAGACAACGTTTACGTGCCTCCAATTTTTTTTAAAGCTTTATCCCTATATTTTTATCAGTTTAATAATTTATTAACATCCTAATAGAAATCCTAATACCCTATAAACTTTTGAGTTACATGGGATAATCTTTGCACTCTTTCAAGATCTATTAATAAAAATCCTAGGAATACTTGATATTATTTTCCTCAATACCAACCCCCTCTTAAATTTTGAGATGCATGAGATGATGGGATAAAAAACCAATAAGGAAGAACTTTTGTATATGAACAAATACTAATAGACCGCAACACACAACAAAATTAAATAGAAATCATAATCAAATATAACACCAAGGTTTACGTAGAAAATCTCTCCAACGTGAAAGGTAAAAACCACGAAACAAACCAGAGAAAATCCACTATAGAAATAATGAATGTACAATTCTTAGAGTCTCTTACCCAAAACCTAAGCAACAATCACAATAAAATAACTAGGATACAAGGATCACGTCACTGTGCACAATATCTAAAATCTCCCTATGCAATCACAGTAAAAATTCACTACAAATCTGATCTAACCTGAGATGAGAATACTGTTTGGATGGATGAGAACAGTCTTTGCGTTTTTCTTGTCTTATTCTCTTTCTTTTTCTCTTATTTTTCTATCATTTTCTCCTCTTTTTGAATCACCTTGCTATTGCAAAATTTTTACCATTTTGTTATTTTTTTTTCTAATTTTTGTAGCCACCATAGTCCTCTAATTAAACTTAGGGTTTAGGTTAAGAAGAGATGGGTTGTGGGCTGTGAAAGTCCACTATGGACTGAATTGGACCATCTGCCCAACATGAGATAATTATGGAATAACTAAATTTTAATACCAAATATTTCTTTGTATGCTTAAATACCGAATCCTAACACCCGACACTTGTACATGTCTCCCACAGAGGAAGTTAATGATTTAAAGGTGGAAGAAGAACGAGGCGAAGAAGAAAAAGAAGAGCATATTAGCTAAGTTGATCAAGAGCCAGACATAGTAATTATTAGAAGTATCAAGAATCATCATCGAATCAGATGCAAAATCGATCACAAACGTCGATTACTTAATGTCACTAGAGATGCAATAATTCACCGAATACAGCTTCTTGGTGTGCATGTACACACACAGAAAGGGAAATTAGCAAGCCAACTGATTGGCTAATTTCGCAAGAAAAAAATAGATGATGCTTTTAAATCTTTTTTCTGGACTTTAAATCTTTGGAGCAATATTCTTTTTAATAAATATATTGAGTTAATCGATCTTTTTGTGTTGGTCATCATGGTAATGGCTGTATCTTCCGAGAACAATGCTTGATGATATCCACCGGCAGACAGCCTTCGATCTCATGGCAGAAGCCAACCATCCCGGACTTGAAATGATAGGCAATAGTTGAGTATCGAAGGACTTGAAATGTGCAAGAAACGAAGTTACAAAACCTACAAAATGAATTAATAAACTCATGTTTAATTTTAAAAATCATGCGCTGACTATATCTCAATTTTGGATCAAAATCAATCAAATATGATACAATGAAGTCAAATCAAACTAATTGTGCCATATTTATAAATAATTTAGTTAAGAGACATAATTGTCATATTTATACATTATACATATGTATGTTATTTTACAGTTTATGAGGGTCAGTTATGTAAAAATACCATTGATGAGCATTTAATAGCATCAAAGAATAATATTCTTTTATACAAATCAGAGAGTAATATTTACATTCGAGGAAACTTGTTTGGTAAATATGTATATATATATATATATATATATATATATATTTGTGACTAATTAGGTGTAATATTGATAAGACGAGAAAAAAAATATTTAAGATGATATTAAAATTTGTTAATGAGTCCTGATATAGTTAAAAGATATGAATATTTGTAGTATGAGAAGAGGTTGAAGAATTTTTTAAGAAAAAATTATTGAATCTCAGATTTTGATGATGAAACTAATTGATTGTGGTTTATTATTTAATTATGTTTTGAGTTACACAAATCTACTATCAATCAGGATTAGACAGTTGATGCTGGAGAAATGACGTTGCACCGGGTGATCATGTCAGGATATTGGATGTCAAGCCGGAGGTTTGGTCGACAATTGGCTGAAAGCTTCGGAAATCGGGCATCGGGCCAATAAGAGTGGGTTGTGCCAAGGATATTGGGGTTGCGGAGGTCAATCGCCGATTGGGCAACGGATCGCAAGAGAGGACGATGTGCCGAAGAATCGGACGAAGCACCGATCAATGACATGCCAGGCAACTGAATGTCAATTCATATTGTAATAATTGTCTAGATCGAAGTAGAGTTTTTGTTTATATATAGGATTAACTACGATAACGATGAAGACGTAAAGCGAAACAAAGTACCGAAAGACAAGTGGGATGGATTGTTAGGAGTTCGAGAGTTCGACAGAAGTCCGAAGATTTGTTGGGAGTGTTGTCGGAACTAGCCGAGAACAAGTAGGGAGCTTGCCGAAGGGTTTTTGGAAGTTCGCGAAGCTTGCCAAGAAAGATCGGAGCTTGCCAAAGAAGCTCGTTGGAACTCGCTAAAATCATCGTGAAGTCTGAGAGCTTACCGGGAGTCCGCAGAATGGTTTTTGAGGGTTCGTCGGAAAATCGCCGGAGGTTCGCAGGAAGCTCGCCGGAGGTTCGCTGGAAGCTCGCCGGAAGAAGTCTTGACTTATCGAACTTTGTAATAGCTTAGGAAATATCTTTAATTTCGTAGTTAGTATATAATTTGATTTAGAATTAGGTGTTAATCCTATAAACTAAGTAGGGGCCAATTGGGCCCGATATCGGACTGGTTTGGGCTGAGTTTAAGGCCCAACTAATGAAGCTGGAATAGGCTGGGCAGTAGCACCGCCCAGTGGCCGAGTGGTGGGCGATGGCACCGCCAGCACCGGGAAAACCGAGGTAATTTAAATTTGGGCTCCAAATTTGAATCCTCTTGGGGTCTATAAATACCCAAGAAGTTCTTGCTTGGAGAGCAAGAAGTGTGCAAGAAAACAAAGGGAAAACTCTATCATTTGAAGTAGAAATCGCTCCTCCAAAGTTTAGAAGTATTCTTAAGAGAGGTGTTGAGAGAAGTTTTGTAAACAGAATTTATAAAAGAGAGTTTGTCTTCACTCGTTGGAAGGAATGTAGCTAGTGGAAAGTCGGTGGCCTCAAGCGAAGAAGAATCAGGAGTGGATATAGGTCGGATGACCGAACCACTATAAAAACGGTTTGCGTTTATGTTCTTGCATTTACCTTTCTGCAAACCATATTTTCTTCATTGCTTAACTTACTCATTACTGCCCTTCTTCGTCTCTAAACACTCCCTACTTTAAGTACTTTCAGTTATGCTTTAATCGAAATCGGTTTTAGTTGAAAACTTGATTTTTATCGTATGAAGTTTTCGAACTTGTTTAAATCGTAGAAAATTTATCGTTCTTTACTGCTGCACTAATTCACCCCCCCCCCCCCCCCCTCTTAGTGCCGCTCGATCTCTAACAAAAATATATTACCCCTCCCCCCCCTCTTAGTGCCGCTCGATCTCTAACAAAAATATATTAAAATTTAAAAATAAAATGTAATATTTTAATTTGATAATAGATCCATCTGGTGAACCCTAAATAGTTAGAAGTATACAACCTTGTTTTTTGCTTTTGTAAAATATATATTAATGACCAAACGAGATTTTGATGCGATCTTAGATGACATGCGTTGTATTGTTGTTGTGTATTCATAGAGAGTTATTTGTACGTATCGCCTCCTCTAAATATTTTGCGTCAAGGAACTACTCCATGCCGCCGGAGTAGCCTATCATGGGCAAGGCGACGGTAGGAAGTGCTCGGCATCCTCGTGTTGGGAGTTCACTGGGCGCTGACGCTAGGCGAGGGCACGGTATGCAATCCCGCTCGCTTCCTTCGTGGGTCGCTCTCTGCACCGCTGCATAATGCACAAAACACACGATAGGATCATTAGAGCTCGATGCAGATCGAGTAGACAGCTTCGAGCAAACAAGCTTCAACTCACGGCATGCGCAGCTTGACCGAGGGAAGACGATGACGAGTGTGAGGAGGAGAGAAGACGACTTGACGCATCGCTCATCTTATCGCCTTTGGTGCAGATATGATCGAGTCGTGGGAGGGTTGGCTTTGTAAGGCAGGATGTGCGATCCTTGGGGCTTGCCGCAGCGCGAACGTCGTGGTGTCTTCTTCCATCCAACGCCGGTGATTGCTTCCGATGGCCATTATTGCCGTGTTCTGGGTTGGTTACGAATCTGCTACCTAGAGTTTGCTTTTAACAAAAGATGCTCGACAAGCAGAAAGAGGTTTGGGATTGTAGAGCAGCAAATGATTTGTGTTTTCAGATGCAACACATTATTGCTAGTGTTGTATTCGGTAGGTTCCAAACAATCTAGTGCTATATCGACCAAAAGAATGTGTTAGAGCAAATTACTTTATTAGAGTCTCATAAAGTTAGAGAGCACCCACCCCCCCCCCTAGGACTCATCTAGGTGGGGTTTTAGGACCATTATGCTAAAAGATATACCTTAATGTCAAGAGCGATAAAATTGAATCAGAAAGCTATGGTGAGGTCATAAGTGTGATCGTATCGGTCATGTGGTATTGAGGTATGACCCTATGGCACCAAGGTATTGATCATGTGATGCCGAGGTGTCGGGTTCGTGGCAATGACGTGCCATCCACATGACACCAAAGTGTCAACCACATGGTGTCGAGATGTCGGGCTTGTGATCAGCCATATCACTATTCAATGTTATTTAAGATATAATGACCAACAAATGAAGTACAGTAAAACTATGAAAAGTTATTATATTGCACAAAAGTTGGATTAAGGCAACATCTAAATATCAACATGATGTCATTTCAATAGAGTTACGGTGAAGATAGTTCTCACTAGCATTTTAACCCGATGTGCCAAGAGCTCCACTTTATCATAAGGAATTAAAGCTTATATAATCTAAGATGATACCAAGAGTATTGGCCACAATGAACTCACTACAATTAGAGTTAATAAATCCCACAAAGCTAAATCCTAAGAGATACAAAATATATAAACCTTAGCTTTCCTTGAACTCAATCCATCACCATTAATGGCACCTATTTGTTCTATCTATTTTAAATCTTTTAGAATCGTTAGCCTTCTCAATGCATTGTAAATAGTTTATAGTTGATTGACATCATATATTTATGACATCAATATGAAATTAGTATATAGACCTTCTTTTCTATAAAACTCATCACAATAAATCTCTAAAAACTTAAATACCTTTTCTAAATCAAATAAAACCAACCATTCAACAACTTTCGCCCACTATGTTTTTCATTAATTTTCTTAATAATTATATGACTTTGATATTTTATCTTTTAAGCATAATGATAATTTGACTCTTGATTTCAATGCCTTAGGCCATTTTTATCATCCTAATTCAAAGTTTGAAATTGCAACTTATTATCTTAATTATTTGATAATAAGAGCACTTGATATCTATCTTTTCTTATTTTTTTGTACTAAAGTTTTCCTCAATAAATTCTCAAAATTTAAACTAAATTAGTTAATTCTAAACTGTGGCATGATCTTCCAACAATAATAATTGTGTCATGTGTTCCACACTCTTCTTATTTTAGGATACTTAGATGGTAAATATATCTCATATCAATTCTCAGATTAATATGGTATAATTATCAAATATTTAAGATCATAGTTATGAGTTTTGACATGTTTTGAGACACATTGACTCAATGTAAACTCCACCTTCTCTCCTTGGGACCGACATCATTTTTTAAAAACATATCTACTCATAACAAGAAAGAATTTAAAATAAAATCTCTCTTTTACAAGGATAAAAACAAAACTGAGAGGAATTCATTTTTCTTTGGTTTATCGACTAGTACATACTTAATTTGAGATGCTGCAATTTAGACAATTAGGTATAGTTTTTTTTTTTCTGTTACAAGGATCTGAACTAAATCACTTTTTTTAATTACTCAAACCAGTTGGTCTCAAAATGTGTTCTCCTCTCTAGTACATCATATCAGACTTGATAAAACCACTTGAAAAAGCAAAGACAATAACATATATAGCAGATGAATCAAGAGGACCACCATCAGATCAATACTCAAGAGATACCTTAGAAATGAAAAATAAAAAACTACAAAGAATTAACTAACAATGCAATTCGTTTTTTACACAATGGAAAATTATCATCAAATTTCATGATTCTTTAATGCATATACATCTATTCCAAAACCTAAAGATTCTATAGAGTGGAGATTAACAGTAAAAGCTTCGAATAGCCATCTAAATACAACCGACTGAGTCCTTCGAAAGAATAGATAAATTTCAGTGTTTTAACGTAATGACTAAAAGGCATCGTTTCCTGAACTCAAGAAGAAGCAGCAGATATGTTCTCTCAGTACTTTTATAGTTTTCTTTGCTAGCCATTTCAATTCGAGTGAGATTCAAGTTGCATATTGGTGTTTTGCATTGTGCATTAATAATCACAGAATTACAGACTAAGGTTTTAGACAAATAATAGTATGATAAGCAAAAATGATAGTAAATATTCAATACAGATGTCATAAATGCACAAGAACTTCTTGTTAAACAAGTAATTATAAAAAAATATAGTTTCAACATCAAGGGAATGAATTACATACTTCATTTCAGCAGCCTTTTAATAGCCAATAGAAATCATTTCATTTGGATAAGCAAGTTGAACAAAGATTTGATCACAATTACTCTATAAATACCATTGAAAGTCAGAAGTATGCAACAAAAGAGCTGAAAACCAAGAAAAGTCATTCTACCAAGTGACACTACCGCATCCACGTATTGCAAATGTTGTTACCTAGGAAATGAACAGACTAAACGATTGATAAGACTCATACCCCAAGGTTGCTAAAAGTCCATAAATCTCTCTATTTTGGATTTATTAGCATCCACTCTATAGCAAGTTTTGAATAGAGAAGAGAAAGAACCCATATTATAGGAGTGTCATCTGGTCACTAATCCTTGTTAAGATTTGATAAATAACAATCACCGAGAGAGAACTCTCATACCCCAAGAAAGCTAACTTTGCATTTTATTTCATTTAAGACCACCAAAATATCTAAAAATTAGCATGTCTTCATTATTTCTGACTTCTTCATATTCTCTATGATTTTTGTAATTTCTCTGACCCCAGATCAAAGCAACATTAACTCACTAAAGAAACTGATAGCACCAAAACTCATTCGGTCAGATGGAAAGCAACCATAATTGTGTGTTTGAGTCTAAATCATGATGATCAAAATTAATATCGTGACAATAAGTGTAAGCAAACATACATCATCCCAACAATTGACAGTAGCTGACCATCAATCAGACAATAAACATTTTGAATCTCAAGAGACATAAATACAAATAGACAGATAACTAAATATTACATGTCATGTAACAGAAAGCAAGTGACATCAATAAAATATTTGCAATGTAAGATTAGAGAATGGACTTCATGTCAGCAAAATAAAAAAAAAAACTTTAGAAAGATATATTTTGTGAATTTCATCATTCAATGGCATAGCAAATGTAATAATATACGCCTAGATTTCATACCTATAGAAATGCACATATAGAGTAACCATAGAACTAATCATGTATCATTGTCAATGGGGATAAAAGAAACATATTTTAGATAAGCAGAGCCAACAATAGAAAGTCCAGTTGTATCAGCTAATTGTGCAATCTTTAAGTGATTCATCAATAGTGAAGGTATTACCTTTAGTACCTTTGCAACTTCAATAATGTGTGAAAAACCTACATTCTTAATAAGATAATTTTTAGTTTTAAAATGACAAAAAATGGAGCTACATCAGTTTGTAGTCATTTTGTTAGGAAAGTGAAAATAAAAACACTAATAAAAGAGAAAGAAGGAGGCTTCAAAATATCTTAAAATGACTTGTAATAAAAAGCAATATCTATAATGTAATTCAAGAATTAGATAATGTCACATTCTTTCTTTCCTACACAAGAGAAAAACTAAAGCACCTTTACAGTAATTAAAACTAATTTGAGAAAGATTACAAAATATCAAGCTAGTAGCTAGATAAGGAAAAGAATCAATTAAAGCACTATAATTTTTTAATAATGATATTTGACTAACCTCAAAGAAGGAATAACAAGCTTCTACAAAGGATACTAACTTAATTCCCAAAGACCAGTAAGTGAAGCATTAATGCTCTGAGTTTTTTGTCCCTGAATAACAAACAAAAAAAGAATGTGCCTTGATCATAATATAAAAATGGTAAGCCTCAACATATGACTGAAGCATCACAAATGGTAGTCTATGACAAAATTGTTGGAGGTGAAATATATTTAAGAGTGAAGCAATTTACAACTTAATCTATAATCATAGCGATGCTAGGTGAAACCTCATTGTACAAAGCTGAGAATAAATGAGGCCTTCAATGGTATGATCACCAAATTGGTATAAGAAAGAAAACTGAATCTAATCCTACTTATTTTCCTATCTGTCAATCAATATGGAGACCCATTATCCACAAGGACTGGAACTACTCCGCTATCACTGTAATTAAGCATTTGTAATGATTGGTATATCCAAATTTTAGAACTTGCATTATATCCCATTTTACACCATTTTCAAGACCTATCTTAGAAGCAGAAGTGTATCTATGTTGCAGAGGACCAAGTATATCCATGGAAAGCCATGTATATACCTTTGTTTATTTCACATAGAAAAAAGAAGAAGTAATAAACAGAATTATGATGCCTCATCTTTATCAAACACATAGATTTATTTATTTGGTATCTATTAAGAATTACAGCATTCAATTTGGTTTACAGTTCTAGCTCTAGTAACCGTTCTGTGAAATTATGACACATCTTACTCAAATCAGAATATTTTAGGCTTGGATTTCACTCTTGAACTTATCTTGTCCTTGGAGATTATTCACTATGTATGAATATACTGAAACCATTTCAGGTTAGAAATTATCTATTTCGTATGCAGTTTTTTCACATGACCCCAGCACAGGTTTTTTGATTGTCAAACACAATTCTAGTTGTCAAACTCCACAATTTTCCAAATTTTTTCAACCTCTTTGATAAAAGTTGGAAAAAATAAAGCAAAAACAAAAAATATAAGCATCAACCACTTTGATCTATTTACGCATGATTAACATATGAAACCAAAGAATAAAGTCAACACAAAGTTTCTACAGTAAGGAGAGGAAGAAACCAACATTGTTATAATTATTAAGGCTTGAAGCTTAATAAAATGTGATGATGAAGTGGTTATAGAAAGCATGTTTCATCAAGCAGGCAAAGATTATATCGATTACTATGCAAAGCTGAAAGTAAAATTGCATACAAATCAGCTGCAGCTGCATACATATTTAAGTAACTAAGCCAGCTGAAATGCTGTAAACTGTTGTAAGGCCTCTAACTTACCTTAGGCGCTTGCAGTCATATCAAAATGCCAATTTAATTCCACCAAAGCTCTCTCTGTGCAGCTCTGCCAACAATGGATCTTCATGTCAAGCACTAGATAAGTCCTCCATATTGCTTTCATAATCTGCTGTAAACTGTTGTAAGGCCTCTAAAATACCTTAGGCGCTTGCAGTCATTTCCATGAAAATGTTGCCACTTTAATTCAAAATGTCTCTGTGCAACTCACAACAATGGATCTTCATGTCAAGCACTAGAAAAGTCTTCCATTTTGCTCTCATAATCTGCTGTAAAATGTTGTAAGGCTTCTAACTTACTAGGCGCACTTATACTTCCATGAAAATGTGTTGTCAATTTAATTCCACCAAACTTCTCTGTGCAACTCTGCCAACAATGGATTTTCAAGTCAAGCACTAGAGAAGTCTTTCATATTGCTCTCATAATCTTTTCCACCCATCAGCCTTTTCATCTTATGACATTAAATTGGGCAAAGGGCAATTCAGGTTTTGTTGGTTTGGGAGCCTCAAAGATATTCCAAAAATTGAGTGTTTCATCTGCTGCTGCAGGCTACTACACCTCCCAATGGGCTCCCAGCCAAGAAATGAATGAATGAATGACAAAAGCTCAGCCGCCTCGTCATGGATGGGTAATTCCACAGGGTGAGTTGATTCTTGAAGGGAGGTTAGTAATTCAGATTTATCCTTGCCCCATAGCAATGCGCAGACTTCAGAGCCTGCATCGATCGAGTTCAAGCAAGAGCCATTAACAGTGTTCCAAAACGTGATGCAATGATCATGGTGACCTCCACAGAAGCCAGTAGGTTGCTTCAATACAAAAGTAAATGAAAAATCTAGCAGCTTGCACAAGGAAGATATATTAAAACCATACAAGCTGATTTCTGTGGTTTTGGGCTGTCAATAGAGAAAGAATTTTGAAGCTAAAGCTAATCCTTGACTTTAAAGATTTTCCCACATCTAGTATTTCTCACATTTCACACTTACGATCACTGAACTGCAACATGCACATAAATTCCATGCAATTAAAGTAAATTGTAAAATTCACAATGTGGACGAAGTTTCTGGTGTTATGAATCTGCTACCTAGAGTTTGCTTTAACAAAGATGACAAGCAGAAAGAGGTTTGGGATTGTAGAGCAGCTACTCTCACAAATGATTTGAGATTTCAGATACTCCATTGCTAGTGTTGTATTGTATTTTCCAAACAATCTAGTCTAAGACTCTAAAGTATGCACCAAAACAATGTGTTAAAGCAAATTACTTCATTAGAGTCTCATAAAGTTAGAGAACACCCCCTGAGGACTCATCTAGGTGGGGTTTTAGGACCATTATGCTAAAGGATATACCTTAATGTCAAGAGCGATTACATGCCTTCCCTAGTACTGGATAAAATTGTGTTGCATTGAATCGAAAGCTATGGTGAGATCATAAGTGTGATCAATCATGTGGTATTGAGGTATGACTATGGCACTAAGGTATCGATCATGTGATCAGGTGTCGTTCGTGGTACCACATCCACATGACACCAAAGTGTCAACCACATGGTGTCAGATGTCGGGCTTGGATCAGCCATATCACTATTCAATGTTATTTAAGATATAATGACCAATAAATGAAGACAGTAAAACTATGAAAAGTTATTATATTGCACAAAAGTTGGATTAAGGCAACATCTAAATATCAACATGATGTCATTTCAATAGAGTTACGGTGAAGATAGTTCTCACTAGCATTTTAACCCGATGTGCCAAGAGCTCCACTTTATCATAAGGAATTAAAGCTTCTATTGGTAACTGCTAAGATGATACCAAGAGTATTGGCCACAATGAACTCACTACAATTAGAGTTAATAAATCCCACAAAGCTAAATCCTTAAGAGATACAAAAATATATAAACCTTAAGCTTTCCTTGAATTGCTCAATCCATCACCATTAATGGCACCTATTTGTTCTATCTCGTATTTTAATCTTTTAGAATCGTTAGCCTTCTCAATGCATTGTAAATAGTTTATAGTTGATTGACATCATATATTTATGACATCAATATGAAATTAGTATATAGACCTTCTTTTCTATAAAACTCATCACAATAAATCTCTAAAAACTTAAATACCTTTTCTAAATCAAATAAAACCAACCATTCGAACAACTTTCCCGCCCACTATGTTTTTCATTAATTTTCTTAATAATTATATGACTTTGATATTTTATCTTTAAGCATACGGATAATTTGACTCTTGAAAATACTCAATGTCTTAGGCCATTTTTATCATCCTAATTCAAAGTTTGAAATTGCAACTTATTATCTTAATTATTTGATAATAAGAGCAGCTTGGATATCTATCTTTTCTTATTTTTTGTATTAAAAGTTTTTCTGACATCTTACTGATTCTCAAAATTTTGTAAACTAAATTAGTTAACGAAACTGTGGCATGATCTCTTCCGAACAATAATAATTGTGTCATGTGTTCCCACACTCTTCTTATTTTAGGATACTTAGATGGTAAATATATCTCATATCAATTCTCAGTAATAATATGGTATAATTATCAAATATTTAAGATCATAGTTATGAGTTTTGACATGTTTTTTGAGACACATTGACTCTCAATGTGTAATCCACTCTCATCTTACCACATCGATGTTAAAAACATATCTACTCAACAAGAAAGAATTTATAAAATCTCTCTTTTACAAGGATAAAAACAAAACTAAATTCATTTTGTGTTTGGTTCATTTAATTACATACTCCAATTTGAGATGTGCACCACTTTAGACAATTAGGTATAGTTTTTTTTTTTCTGTTACAAGGATCTGAACTAAATCACTTTTTTTTTTTAATTACTCAAACCAGCCCCTTTGGCTCTCAACTCCTTGCATGCTCGTTCTCCTCTCTAGTACATCATATCAGACTTGGTACCCAAAACCACTTGAAAAAGCAAAGACAACAACATATATAGCAGATGAATCCAAGAGGGACCACCATCAGATCAATACTCAAGATTTGATACCTTAGAAAATGAAAAATAAAAAAACTACGACATAAAGAATTAACTAACAATGCAATTCGTTTTTACACAATGGAAAATTATCATCAAATTTCATGATTCTTTAATGCATATACATCTATTCAAAACCTAAAGATTCTATAGAGATTAACAAAAGCTTAATAGCCATCTAAATACAACCGACTGAGTCCTTCAAAAGAATAGATAAATTTCAGTGTTTTAACAATGACTAAAAGGCATCTTTCCTGAACTCAAGAAGAAGCAGCAGATATGTTCTCTCAGTACTTTATAGTTTTAGCCATTTCAATTCGAGTGAGATTCAAGTTGCATATTGGTGCATTGTGCATTAATAATCACAGAATTACAGACTAAGGTTTTTAGACAAATAATAGTATGATAAGCAAAAATGATTGTAAATATTCAATACAGATGTCATAAATGCACAAGAACTTCTTGTTAAACAAGTAATTATAAAAAAATATAGTTTCAACATCAAGGGAATGAATTACATACTTCATTTCAGCAGCCTTTTAATAGCTACAGAAATCATTTCATTTGATAAGTGTTGAACAAAGATTTGATCACAATTACTCTATAAATACCATTGAAAGTCAGAAGTATGCAACAAAAGAGCTGAAAACCAAGAAAAGTCATTCTACCAAGTGACACTACCGCATCCACGTATTGCAAATGTTGTTACCTAGGAAATGAACAGACTAAACGATTGATAAGACTCATACCCCAAGGTTGCTAAAAGTCCATAAATCTCTCTATTTTGGATTTATTAGCATCCACTCTATAGCAAGTTTTGAATAGAGAAGAGAAAGAACCCATATTATAGGAGTGTCATCTGGTCACTAATCCTTGTTAAGATTTGATAAATAACAATCACCTTGAGAGAACTCTCGTACCCCAAGAAAGCTAACTTTGCATTTTATTTCATTTAAGACCACCAAAATATCTAAAAATTAGCATGTCTTCATTATTTCTGACTTCTTCATATTCTCTATGATTTTTGTAATTTCTCTGACCCCAGATCAAAGCAACATTAACTCACTAAAGAAACTGATAGCACCAAAACTCATTCGGTCAGATGGAAAGCAACCATAATTGTGGGTGTTTGAGTCTAAATCATGATGATCAAAAAATTCAATATCGTATGACCCCAATAAGTGTAAGCAAACATACATCATCCCAACAATTGACAGTAGCTGACCATCAATCAGACAATAAACATTTTGAATCTCAAGAGACATAAATACAAATAGACAGATAACTAAATATTACATGTCATGTAACAGAAAGCAAGTGACATCAATAAAATATTTGCAAAGTAAGATTAGAGAATGGACTTCATGTCAGCAAAATAAAAAAAAACTTTAGAAAGATATATTTTGTGAATTTCATCATTCAATGGCATAGCAAATGTAATAATATACGCCTAGATTTCATACCTATAGAAATGCACATATAGAGTAACCATAGAACTAATCACCGCATCATTGTCAATGGGGATAAAAGAAACATATTTTAGATAAGCAGAGCCAACAATAGAAAGTCCAGTTGTATCAGCTAATTGTGCAATCTTTAAGTGATTCATCAATAGTGAAGGTATTACCTTTAGTACCTTTGCATTCAACTTCAATAATGTGTGAAAAAACCTACATTCTTAATAAGATAATTTTTTAGTTTTAAAATGACAAAAAATGGAGCTACATATCAGTTTGTAGTCTATTTTGTTAGGAAAGTGAAAAGCGAAAAACACTAATAAAAGAGAAAGAAGGCTAAAGGCTTCAAAATATCTTAAAAATGACTTGTAATAAAAAAGCAATATCTATAATGTAATTCAAGAATTAGATAATGTCACATTCTTTCTTTCCTACACAAGAGAAAAACTAACAGAAGCCAGAGTTCCTTTACAGTAATTAAAACTAATTTGCAAGAAAGATTACAAAATGTCAAGGGGCAAGCTAGTAGCTAGATAAGGAAAAGAATCAATTAAAGCACTATAATTTTTTAATAATGATATTTGACTAACCTCCAAAGAAGGAATAACACAAAAGCTTCTACAAAGGATACTCGAACTTAATTCCCAAAGACCAGTAAGTGAAGCATTAATGCTCTGAGTTTCTTTGTCCCTGAATAACAAACAAAAAAAGAATGTGCCTTGATCATAATATAAAAAATGGTAAGCCTCAACATATGACTGAAGCATCACAAATGGTAGTCTATGACAAAATTGTTGGAGGTGAAATATATTTAAGAGTGAAGCAATTTGCTAACAACTTAATCTATAATCATAGCGATGCTAGGTGAAACCTCATTGTACAAAGCTGAGAATAAATGAGGCCTTCAATGGTATGATCACCAAATTGGTATAAGAAAGAAAAACTGAATCTAATCCTACTTATTTTCCCTATCTGTCAATCAATATGGAGACCCATTATCCACAAGGACTGGAACTACTCCGCTATCACTGTAATTAAGCATTTGTAATGATTGGTATATCCAAATTTTAGAACTTGCATTATATCCCATTTTACACCATTTTTCAAGACCTATCTTAGAAGCAGAAGTGTATCTATGTTGCAGAGGACCAAGTATATCCATGGAAAGCCATGTATACTCGATACCTTTGTTTATTTCACATAGAAAAAAAGAAGAAGTAATAAACAGAATTATGATGCCTCATCTTTATCAAACACATAGATTTATTTATTTGGTATCTATTAAGAATTACAGCATTCAATTTGGTTTACAGTTCTCGTAGCTCTAGTAACCGTTCTGTACAGAAATTATGACACATCTTACTCAAATCAGAATATTTTAGGCTTGGATTTCACTCTTGAACTTATCTTGTCCTTGGAGATTATTCACTATGTATGAATATACTGAAACCATTTCAGGTTAGAAATTATCTATTTCGTATGCAGTTTTTTCACATGACCCCAGCACAGGTTTTTGATTGTCAAACACAATTCTAGTTGTCAAACTCCACAATTTTCCAAATTTTTCAACCTCTTTGATAAAAGTTGGAAAAAATAAAGCAAAAACAAAAAATATAAGCATCAACCACTTTGATCTATTTACGCATGATTAACATATGAAACCAAAGAATAAAGTCAACACAAAGTTTCTCATACAGTAAGGAGAGGAAGAAACTCAACATTGTTATAATTATTAAGGCTTGAAGCTTAATAAAATGTGGCAGCAATGATGAAGTGGTTATAGAAAGCATGTTTCATCAAGCAGGCAAAGATTATATCGATTGCTATGCAAAGCTGAAAGTAAAATTGCATACAAAAATCAGGCATGCAGCTGCAACCACATAGTTAAGTCGTAACTAAGCCAGCTGAAATGCTGTAAACCGTTGTAAGGCTTCTAACTTACCTTAGGCGCTTGCAGCCATACTTCCATGAAAATGTGTTGCCACTTTAGTTCCACCAAACTTCTCTGTGCAGCTCTGCCAACAATGGATCTTCATGTCAAGCACTAGATAAGTCCTCCATATTGCTTTCATAATCTGCTGTAAACTGTTGTAAGGCCTCTAACTTACCTTAGGCGCTTCCAGTCATACCCCCCATGAAAATGTGTTGCCACTTTAATTCCACCGAATGTCTCTGTGCAACTCTGCCAACAATGGATCTTCATGTCAAGCACTAGAAAAGTCTTCCATTTTGCTCTCATAATCTGCTGTAAAATGTTGTAAGGCTTCTAACTTACCTTAGGCGCTTGCACTTATACTTCTATGAAAATGTGTTGTCAATTTAATTCCACCAAACTTCTCTGTGCAACTCGGCCAACAATGGATTTTCAAGTCAAGCACTAGAGAAGTCTTTCATATTGCTCTCATAATCTTTTCCACCCATCAGCCTTTTCATCTTATGACATTAAATTGGGCAAAGGGCAATTCAGGTTTTGTTGGTTTGGGAGCCTCAAAGATATTCCAAAAATTGAGTGTTTCATCTGCTGCTGCAGAAGCTACTACACCTCCCAATGGGCTCCCAGCCAAGAAATGAATCCGGAATGAATGACCGAAAAGCTCAGCCGCTCTCGTCATGGATGGGTAATTCCACAGGGTGAGTTGATTCTTCGGAAAACCATGGGAGGTTAGTAATTCAGATTTATTCTTGTCCCATAGTAATGCACAAACTTCAGAGCCTGCATCGATCGAGTTCAAGCAAGAACCATTAACAGTGTTCCAAAACTTGATGCAATGATCATGGTGACCTCCACCAGAAGCCAGTAGGTTGCTTCAATACAAAAGTAAATGAAAAATCTAGCAGCTTGCACAAGGAAGATACTTTATTCTAGTGAAACCATACAAGCTGATTTCTGTGGTTTTGGGCTGTCAATAGAGAAAGAATTTTTGAAGCTAAAGCTAATCCTTGACTTTAAAGATTTTCCCACATCTAGTATTTCTCACATTTCACACTTACGATCACTGAACTGCAACATGCACATAAATTCCATGCAATTAAAGTAAATTGTAAAATTCACAATGTGGACGTGAAGTTTCTGGGTTGGTTATGAATCTGCTACCTAGAGTTTGCTTTAATAAAAGATGCTAGACAATCAGAAAGGGGTTTGGGATTGTAGAGCAGCTACCTCACAAATGATTTGTGTTTTCAGATGCAACACATTATTGCTAGTGTTGTATTCAATAGGTTCCAAACAATCTAGTGTTATATCAACCAAAAGAATGTGTTAAAGCAAATTACTTTATTAGAGTCTCATAAAGTTAGAGAACACCCCCTGAGAAATCATCTAGGTAGGGTTTTAGGACCATTATGCTAAAGGATATACCTTAATGTCAGAAGCGATTACATGCCTTCTCTAGTACTGGATAAAATCATGTTGCATTGAATCAGAAAGCTATGGTGAGGTCATAAGTGTGATCGTATAGGTCATGTGGTATTGAGGTATGACCCTATGGCACCAAGGTATCGACCATGTGATGCCGAAGTGTCGGGTTTGTCATAATGACGTGCCATCCACATGACACCATAGTGTCAACCACATGGTGTTGAGATGTCGGGCTAGTGATCAGCCATATCATTATTCAATGTTATTTAAGATATAATGACCAACAAATGAAGTACAGTAAAACTATGAAAAGTTATTATATTACACAAAAGTTGGATTAAGTCAGCATTTAAATATCAACATGATGTCATTTCAATAGGGTTACTGTGAAGATAGTTCTCATTGGCATTTTAACCCGATGTGTCAAGTAAGAGCTCCACTTTATCATAAGGAATTAAAGCTTCTATTGGTAACTGCTAAGATGATACCAAGAGTATTGGTCATAATGAACTCACTACAATTAGAGTTAATAAATCCTGTAAAGCTAAATCCTTAAGATACAAAAATATATAAACCTTAAGCTTTCCTTGAATTGCACTATAGAATTACTCAATCCATCACCATTAATGGCACCTATTTGTTCTATCTAGTATTTTAATCTTTTAGAATCGTTAGCCTTCTCAATGTATTGTAAATAGTTTATAGTTGATTGACATCATATATTTATGACATCAATATGAAATTAGTATATAGACCTTCTTTTCTATAAAACTCATCACAATAAATCTCTACAAACTTAAATACCTTTTCTAAATCAAATAAAACCAACCATTCGAACAACTTTCCCCGTCCACTATGTTTTTTCATTAATTTTCTTAATAATTATATGACTTTGATATTTTATCTTTTAAGCATACGGATAATTTGACTCTTGAAAATACTCACGTCTTAGGCCATTTTTTATCATCCTAATTCAAAGTTTGAAATTGCAACTTATTATCTTAATTATTTGATAATAAGAGCAGCTTTGGATATCTATCTTTTTCTTATTTTTTTTGTACTAAGAAGTTTTTCCTCCGGACATCTTATTGATTCTCAAAATTTTGTAAACTAAATTAGTTAACGAAACTATGGCATGATCTCTTGATCTCTTCCGAACAATAATAATTGTGTCATGTGTTCCCACACTCTTCTCATTTTAGGATACTTAGATGGTGAATATATCTCATATCAATTCTCAGTAATAATATGGTATAATTATCAAATATTTAAGATCATAGTTATGAGTTTTGACATGTTTTTTGAGACACATTGACTCTCAATGGCCATGTGCAACCCTCCACCTTTCTCATTCGGGCTTGGGACCGACATCGGCGGTGTTAAAAACAAATCTACTCATAACAAGAAAGAATTTTTTTTTAAAAAAAAATCTCTCTTTAGAAAGGATAAAAACAAAACTCGAGAGGAATTCATTTTTGTCTGATTTTGGTTTCTATCAACTAGTACATACTGTATAATTTGAGATGCAAGTCTCACCATTTTAGACAGTTAGGTATAGTTTTTTTTTCTGTTACAAGGATCTGAACTAAATCACTTTTTTTTATTAATTACTCAAACCAGCCCCTTTGGCTCTCAACTCCTTGCATGCTCATTCTCCTCTCTATACTGTTATGTGACCATTGCCATATGTTATACATCTATATACTGTCATGCAATCATTACCCAAAACTTGTGTTCTGCTCCCACCACCCGCTATCACGTGTATCACCTCCCTCCAACCAAAATGAAAAATGCACAAAATGAAAAATGCACCCACGGTACATGTCGGTATGTATATCAATATGTTGCCATGGACTGGTCAACCATCAATCGTATCTAAATTCATTCATTCATAGTACATCATATCAGTCCAGGACAGTAGATCAGACTTGGTACCCAAACCACTTGAAAAAGCAAAGACAACAACATATATAGCAGATGAATCCAAGAGGGACCACCATCGGATCAATACTCAAGATTTGATACCTTAGTAAATGAAAAATAAAAGAAGAATTACGACATAAAGAATTAACTAACGATGCAATTCGTTTTATACACAATGGAAAATTATCATCAAATTTCATGATTCTTTAATGCATATACATCTATTTCAAAACCTAAAGATTCTACAGAGTGGAGATTAATAATAAAAGTTTCAAATAGCCATCTAAATACAACCAATTGAGTCCTTCAAAAGAATAGATCAATTTCAGTATTTTAACGTATGACTAAAAGGCATTGTTTCCTGAACTCAAGAAGCAGCAGATATGTTCTCTCAGTACTTTTATAGTTTTCTTTGCTAACCATTTCAATTCGAGTGAGATTCAAGTTGCATATTAATGTTTTGCATTGTGCATTAATAATCACAGAATTACAGACTAAGGTTTTTAGAGAAATAATAGTATGATAAGGAAAAATGATAGTAAATATTCAATACAGATGTCATAAATGCACAAGAACTTCTTGTTAACAAGTCATCATAAAAAAAATATAGTTTCAACATCAAGGGAATGAAATACATACTTCATTTCAGCAACCTTTTAATAGCCAATAGAAATCATTTCATTTGGATAAGCAAGTTTAACAATGATTTTGATCATAATTACTCTATAAATACCACTGAAAGTCAGAAGTATGCAACAAAAGAGCTGAAAACCAAGAAAAGTCATTCTACCAAGTGACACTACCGCATCCTCCATATCCACGTATTGCAAATGTTGTTACCTAGGAAATGAACAGACTAAAACGATTGATAAGACTCATACCCGAAGGTTGCAAAGGTCCATAAATCTCTCTATTTTGGATTTATTAGCATCCACTCCATAGCAAATTTTGAAAAGAGAAGAGAAAGAACCCATATTATAGGAGTGTCATCTGGTCACTAATCCTTGTTAAGATTTGATAAATAACAATCACCGAGAGAGAACTCTAATACCCCAAGAAAGCTAACTTTGCATTTTATTTCATTTAAGACCACCAAAATATCTAAAAATTAGGTTGTCTTTATTATTTCTGACTTCTTCATATTCTCTATGATTTTTGTAATCTCTCTGACCCAAGATCAAAGAAACATTAACTCATTAAAGAAACTGATAGCCCCAAAACACATTCGGTCAGATGGAAAGCAACCACAATTGTGGGTGTTTGAGTCTAAATCATGACGATCGAAAAATTCAGTATGGTATGACCCCAATAAGTGTAAGCAAACATACATCATCCCAACAAATGACAGTAGCTGCCCATCAATCGTACAATAAACTTTTTGAATCTCAAGGGAGATAAATACAAATAGACAGATAACTAAATATGATATGTCATGTAACAGTAAGCGAGTGATATCAATAAAATATTTTCAATATAAGATTAGAGAATGAACTTCCTGTCAGCAAAATAAAAAAAAACTTTAGAAAGATATATTTTGTGAATTTCATCATTCAATGACATAGCAAATGTAATAATATACGCCTAGATTTCATACCTATAGAAATGCACATATAGAGTAACCATAGAACTAATCACCGCATCATGTTCAATGGGGATAAAGAAACATATTTTAGATAAGCAGAACCAACAATAGAAAGTCCAGTTGTATCAGCTAATTGTGCAATCTTTAAGTGATTCATCAATAGTGAAGGTATTACCTTTAGTACCTTTACATTCAACTTCAATAATGTGTGAAAAAACCTACATTCTTAATAAGATAATCTTTTTAGTTTTAAAATGACAAAAAATGGAGCTACATATCAGTTTGTAGTCTATTTTGTTAGGAAAGTGAAAAGCGAAAAACACTAATAAAAGAGAAAGAAGGCTAAAGGCTTCAAAATATCTTAAAAATGACTTGTAATAAAAAAGCATATCGATAATGTAATTCAAGAATTAGATAATGTCACATTCTTTCTTTCCTACATAAGAGAAAAACTAACAGAAGCCAGAGTTCCTTTATAGTAATTAAAACTAATTTGCAAGAAAGATTACAAAATGTCAAGGGGCAAGCTAGTAGCTAGATAAGGAAAAGAATCAATTAAAGCACTAGAATTTTTTAATAATGATATTTGACTAACCTCCAAAGAAGGAATAACACAAAAGCATCAACAAACAAAGGATACTCGAACTTAATTCCCAAAGTCCAGTAAGCGAAGCATTAATGCTCCAAGTTTCTTTGTCCCGGAATAACAAACAAAAAAAGAATGTGCCTTGATCATAATATAAAAAAAGGTAAGCGTCAACATATGACTGAAGCATCACAAATGGAAGTCTATGAGAAAATTGTTGGAGGTGAAATATATTTAAGAGTGAAGAATATTTTCTAACAACTTAATCTATAATCATCGTGATGTTAGGCGAAACCTCATTGTACAAAGCTGAAAATAAATGGGGCCTTCAATGGTAAGATCACCAAATTGGTATAAGAAAGAAAAACTGAATCTAATCCTACTTATTTTCCCTATCTGTCAATCAATATGGAGATACATCTTAGCCTTAAGTAAACTATGTAGCAAAAAAGCCAAATTGATACAGCTTGACAAAGATGGTCATGATAAATATCTATATATAAATAGATTTTTTCTTGTATTGACACATGGTACATGCATACGACTCGAGAGGAAGAAAAGGAAGGTCAAATGATGGTGGAGGAGGAAAGGAGGAAGAAGGAATTACGTCGGATGAAGGGAGGAAGAAGGATGAGGAAGAGGAAGAAGAAGGAAAAGAAGGAGAAAGAGGAAGTTCTTTTAGGAAGGAGGAAGGAAGGTTGGAGCTTGCGTCGCAGGCTCTGGGAGCATGAGCCCCAAACCAGCATTAAATAAACTTTTTCTTTTATAAAAAAATATAACATCTGTGTACCAGTTCATGCTCAAACCAATAGATACAAAGCACTGGTTTGTATACTAATGCCGTAACTTGAGCTCAGTCAAACAAGAAACATTGCACCCAATTCCACATAGATTTGGAATATGAGAGTTGCTTTGTTAGGTTGAAGATTTTCAAACCAACCTTACTCGAATGGTCAGGCTTTGCTAGGTTAAAATTTTTTCAAACCAAAATTCCTAGAATGGTCAGATCCAGACAACTAGACCAAGCACAACCTTTGTCGACCCAACAAACTTAGACTAACAAGGCCATGATAAGTTGTGTTAAGAATAATCACAACTCACATACAAT
This sequence comes from Musa troglodytarum, assembly GCA_023547065.1. NCBI lineage: Eukaryota > Viridiplantae > Streptophyta > Magnoliopsida > Zingiberales > Musaceae > Musa > Musa troglodytarum. The sequence continues at coordinate 53,503,715 of CP097511.1, forward strand.
CTTTATTTATTTCACAACCATTATGATGAGATCTTTCTAGAAGTCAATCGTTTAACAAAAGGATAATGGATGCATCGCACCACTTACTTTCCTCTACCCGTTAGGTACTCACAAAAAGAAATCCAAAATAAAGATGGTCATGAATCTGTATGAATTATATAATGTACCACCTAATAAGTAATAGGTACAATTATATACATGTATGTATTGTCAATATAAAAATAATATCATAAAAGAAGATAATAAAAAAGAGGAAATAAGAGAGAAAGGAATAAATGAAGAAAGAGAAAGGAGGAAGAAGGGAATTCAGAGAAGAAGAGGAAGGAACCAGAGATATTAAGGAGAAAGGAGAGGAAGAAGAAGGATAGATACAAAGCACTGGTTTGCCTACTAATGCTGTAACTTGAGCTCAGTCAAACAAGAAACAATGGGCCCAATTCCACTTGGATTTGGAATATGAGGGTTGCTTTGTTAGGTTGAAGATTTTCAAATCAACTTTACTCAAATGGTCAGGCTTTGCTAGGTTAAAATTTTTCAAACCAAAATTCCTAGAATGGTCAGATCCAGACAACTAGACCAAGCACAATCATTGTCGACCCAACAAACTTAGACTAACAAGGCCATCATAAGTTGTGTTAAGAATAATCACAACTCACATACAATCTTTACTTATTTCACAACCATTATGATGAGATCTTTCTAGAAGTCTATCATTTAACAAAAGGATGATGGATGCATCGCACCACTTACTTTCCACTTACTTTCCTCTACCAGTTAGGTACTCTAAAACAGGGGTCCAAAATTAGATAGCAAATAAGAGCAATTTCTACTATGCATTATAATGTACAATCTGCCAGCATATAGGTACAATTAAATTCATGTATGTATTTGTCATATTAGATAAACAAATTGATTCAAAAATATAAAAATAAGCACATTCAGCAAGATAATTCTAGCAGACTGAAATAATCATAAATTAGAACCTTCGGGTTCAATGAAGACCCATTATCCACAAGGACTGGAACTACTCCACTATCACTGTAATTAAGCATTTGTAACGGTTGGCATATCCAAATTTTAGAACTTGCATTATATTCCATTTTACACCATTGTTCAAGACCTATCTTAGAACCAGAAGTGTATCTATGTTGCAGAGGACCAAGTATATCCATGGAAAGCCATGTAAATTCAATACCTTTGTTTATTTCACAGAGAAAAAAAATAGAAGTAATAAACAGAATTATGATGCCTCATCTTTATCAAACACATAGATTTATTTATTTGGTATCTTTAAAGAATTACAGCATTCAATTTGGTTCACAGTTCTCGTAGGTCTAGTAACCGCTCTGTACAGAAATAATGACACATCTTACTCAAATCAGAATATTTTAGGCTTGGATTTCGTTCTTGAACTTATCTTATCCTTGGAGATTATTCACTATGTATGAATATACTGGAACCATTTCAGATTAGAAATTATCTATTTCGTATGCAGTTTTTCCACATGACCCCAGTACAGGTTTTTTGATTGTCAAACACAATTCTAGTTGTAAAACTCACAATTTTCCAAATTTTTCAACCTCTTTGATAAAAGTTGGAAAAATAAAGCAAAACAAAAATATAAGCATCAACCACTTTGATCTATTTACGCATGATTAACATATGAAACCAAAGAATAAAGTCAACACAAAGTTTCTCATACAGTAAGGAGAGGAAGAAACTCAATGTTGTTATAATTATTAAGGCTTGAAGCTTAATAAAATGTGGCAGCAATGATGAAGTGGTTATAGAAAGCATGTTTCATCAAGCAGGCAAAGATTATATCGAGATTATATCGATTGCTATGCAAAGCTGAAAGTAAAATTGCATACAAAAATCAGGCATGCAGCTGCAACCACATAGTTAAGTCGTAACTAAGCCAGCTGAAATGCTGTAAACCGTTGTAAGGCTTCTAACTTACCTTAGGCGCTTGCAGCCATACTTCCATGAAAATGTGTTGCCACTTTAGTTCCACCAAACTTCTCTGTGCAACTCTGCCAACAATGGATCTTCATGTCAAGCACTAGATAAGTCCTCCATATTGCTTTCATAATCTGCTGTAAACTGTTGTAAGGCCTCTAACTTACCTTAGGCGCTTGCAGTCATACTTCCATGAAAATGTGTTGTCACTTTAGTTCCACCAAACTTCTCTGTGCAACTCTGCCAACAATGGATCTTCATGTCAAGCACTAGATAAGTCCTCCATATTGCTTTCATAATCTGCTGTAAACTGTTGTAAGGCCTCTAACTTACCTTAGGCGCTTGCAGCCATACTTCCATGAAAATGTGTTGCCACTTTAGTTCCACCAAACTTCTCTGTGCAACTCTGCCAACAATGGATCTTCATGTCATGCACTAGATAAGTCCTCCATATTGCTTTCATAATCTGCTGTAAACTGTTGTAAGGCCTCTAACTTACCTTAGGCGCTTGCAGTCATACTTCCATGAAAATGCGTTGCCAATTTAATTCCACCAAACGTCTCTGTGCAGCTCTGCCAACAATGGATCTTCATGTCAAGCACTAGATAAGTCCTCCATATTGCTTTCATAATCTGTTGTAAACTGTTGTAAGGCCTCTAACTTACCTTAGGCGCTTGCAGTCATACTTCCATGAAAATGCGTTGCCACTTTAATTCCACAATCTCTGTGCAACTCTGCCAACAATGGATCTTCATGTCAAGCACTAGAAAAGTCTTCCATTTTGCTCTCATAATCTGCTGTAAAATGTTGTAAGGCTTCTAACTTACCTTAGGCGCTTGCACTTATACTTCCATGAAAATGTGTTGTCAATTTAATTCCACCAAACTTCTCTGTGCAACTCTGCCAACAGTGGATTTTCAAGTCAAGCACTAGAGAAGTCTTTCATATTGCTCTCATAATCTTTTCCACCCATCAGCCTTTTCATCTTATGACATTAAATCGGGCAAAGGGCAATTCAGGTTTTGTTGGTTTGGGAGTCTCAAAGATATTCCAAAAATTGAGTGTTTCATCTGCTGCTGCAGAAGCTACTACACCTCCCAATGGGCTCCCAGCCAAGAAATGAACACGAGATGAATGACCAAAAAGCTCAGCCGCCTCGTCATGGATGGGTAATTCCACAGGGTGAGTTGATTCTTGGAAAACCATGGGAGGTTAGTAATTCAGATTTATTCTTGTCCCATAGCAATGCACAAACTTCAGAGCCTGCATCGATCGAGTTCAAGCAAGAACCATTAACAGTGTTCCAAAACTTGATGCAATGATCATGGTGACCTCCACCAGAAGCCAGTAGGTTGCTTCAATACAAAAGTAAATGAAAAATCTAGCAGCTTGCACAAGGAAGATACTTTATTCTAGTGAAACCATACAAGCTGATTTCTGTGGTTTTGGGCTGTCAATAGAGAAAGAATTTTTGAAGCTAAAGCTAATCCTTGACTTTAAAGATTTTCCCACATCTAGTATTTCTCACATTTCACACTTACGATCACTGAACTGCAACATGCACATAAATTCCATGCAATTAAAGTAAATTGTAAAATTCACAATGTGGCCGTGAAGTTTCTGGGTTGGTTATGAATCTGCTACCTAGTGTTTGCTTTAACAAAAGATGACAAGCAGAAAGAGGTTTGGGATTGTAGAGCAGCTACCTCACAAATGATTTGAGTTTTCAGATACTCCACATTATTGCTAGTGTTGTATTCGGTATTTTCCAAACAATCTACAGTCTAAGACTCTAAAAGTATGTCGACCAAAAGAATGTGTTAAAGCAAATTACTTCATTAGAGTCTCATAAAGTTAGAGAACACCCCCTGAGGACTCATCTAGGTGGGGTTTTAGGACCATTATGCTAAAGGATATACCTTAATGTCAAGAGCGATTACACGCCTTCCCTAGTACTGGATAAAATTGTGTTGCATTGAATCAGAAAGCTATGGTGAGGTCATAAGTGTGATCGTATTGGTCATGTGGTATTGAGGTATGACCCTATGGCACTAAGGTATCGATCATGTGATGCCGAGGTGTCGGGTTCGTGGCAATGACGTGCCATCCACATGACACCAAAGTGTCAACCACATGGTGTCGAGATGTCGGGCTTGTGATCAGCCATATCACTATTCAATGTTATTTAAAATATAATGACCAACAAATGAAGTACAGTAAAACTATGAAAAGTTATTATATTGCACAAAAGTTGGATTAAGTCAACATCTAAATATCAACATGATGTCATTTCAATAGAGTTACGGTGAAGATAGTTCTCACTAGCATTTTAACCCGATGTGTCAAGTAAGAGCTCCACTTTATCATAAGGAATTAAAGCTTCTATTGGTAATTGCTAAGATGATACCAAGAGTATTGGCAACAATGAACTCACTACAATTAGAGTTAATAAATCCCACAAAGCTAAATCCTTAAGATACAAGAATATATAAACCTTAAGCTTTCCTTGAATTGCACTGCAAAATTACTCAATCCATCACCGTTCATGGCACCTATTTGTTCTATCTCGTATTTTAATCTTTTAGAATCGTTGGCCTTCTCAATGTACTGTAAATAGTTTATAATTGATTGACATCATATATTTATGACATCAATATGAAATTAGTATATAGACCTTTTTTTCTATAAAACTCACCACAATAAATCTCTAAAACCTTAAATACCTTTTCTAAATCAAATAAAACCAACCATTCGAAGAACTTTCTCCGTCCACTATGTTTTCTCATTAATTTTCTTAATAATTATATGACTTTGATATTTTATCTTTTAAGCATATAGATAATTTGACTCTTGAAAATACTCACATGTCATAGCCCATTTTCGATCACCCTAATTTAAAGTTTGAAAGTGCAACTTATTATCTTAATTATTCGATAATAAGAGCAGCTTTGGATATCTACCTTTTTCTTATTTGTTTGTGCTAAGAAGTTTTTCCTCCGGACATCTTCTTCTTGATTCTCAAAATTTTGTAAACTAAATTAGTTAACGAAACTATCGCATGATATCTTGATCTCTTCCGAACAATAATAATTGTGTCATGAGTTCCCACACTCTTATATTCATCTTTGTTGGTTCTTATTTTAACTTATTTACTCTTGTAATACAGAACAGTTAGTTCTAATTTTGTCAATATTATTTACCTACAAAACTAAGCAACTTATAGAATATAGAATGTACATCAGCTGATTTATTAAGAAATTCTCCATCTTTCCTTAATCTCCATATTCTTAACAAGTATCTTGTGATCATCCTCCTCATCAAAATTCTAGCATTACGTCAGTATTTGATCTTTCTTTTTCTAACTTTACAATCCAGAAAATTGTTCATTAAAAGCCCATAGGATTAATATTAAACAAAACTATCAATTATGTCTTTAAAGTTCTACCACCTAATTACAGTAAAAATAATCCCTTACATTCACCATGTTCTCTCCTTGTATAATCATTCAAGTCTCCTTTAATCATAAGTTTTCAATAAAAGATATCCTTATATAATTTCATCTAAATTTTCAGAAACTTCCCATTTGATTTGGTCACTTAGGCCAATACAAAGGCATAAACATATATTCAAAATCTTTTCTCATGATAAATATTATAGTAATATAATTATTTCCCATATCTTTTGATTTTAGAACATTATTTTGAGCCCTATCTTCAAAAGCCACTTGCACCATTAATATTTCTAATTATTTCGATATTGGTAATCTCTTACATTTTTTACTCTACCCACTAAGTATCTTATACATAAAATATATTAAATTTTCTTCCATGGATCAAACTAAATTTATTTCTGAAAATGTTCACATATTTTGTGTTATTAGCCTAATTCTATTTCTTGGACTCTTTACCCATGCCGGCCCAAAATAGACCAAGAAAACACATCACTATTTTACACAACACATGGATATTGATATAATAGATTTGTTGTATGTGACCTCAGTCCACCCTTCTCATTTTAGGATACTTAGATGGTGAATATATCTCATATCAATTCTCAGTAATAAGTATAATTATCAAATATTTAAGATCATAGTTATGAGTTTTGACATGTTTTTTGAGACACATTGGCTCTCAGTGGCCTTGTGCAACCCTCCACCTTTCTCATTCGGGCTTGGGACCGACATCGGCGGTGTTAAAAACATATCTACTCATAACAAGAAAGAATTTAAAATAAAATCTCTCTTTTAGAAAGATAAAAACAAAACTCGAGAGGAATTCATTTTTGTCCGGTTTTGGTTCCCATCGACTTGTACATACCGTACAATTTGAGATGCAAGCCGCACCATTTTAGACAATTAGGTATAGTTTTTTTTTTCTGTTACAAGGATCTAAACTAAATCACTTTTTCTTTTTAATTACTCAAACCAGCCCCTTTAGCTCTCAACTCCTTGCATGCTCGTTCTCCTCTCTACACTGTTGTGTGACCATTGCCACAGGTCATACATCTCTATGCTGTCATGCAATCATTGCCCAAAACTTGTGTTCTGCTGCCCACCGCCCGCTATCACGTGTATTTCTCTCTCTTCCACCCCCTGCATCACCCCTCCCTCCAACCACACAAAATGAAAAATGCACCACGATACATGCCGATATGTGTATCAATATGTTGCCATGGACTGGACACGTGCTGGTCCAACCGTCAATCGTATCTAAAATTCATTGTTAGTTGTACCATAGTACACCATATCGGTCCAGGACAGTATATCAGAATTGGTACCCAAAACCACTTGAAAAAGCAAAGACAACAACATATATAGCAGATGAATCCAAGAGGGACCACCGTCGGGTCAATCCTCAAGATTTGATACCTTAGTAAATGAAAAATAAAAGAAGAACCACAACATAAAGAATTAACTAACAATGCAATTCGTTTTATACACAATGGAAAATTATCATCAAATTTCATGATTCATTAATGCATATACATCTATTTCAAACCTAAAGATTCTACAGACACTCAGCTGGTGGAGATTAACAATAAAAGCTTCAAATATCCATCTAAATACAACCGATTGAGTCCTTCAAAAGAATAGATAAATTTCAGTGTTTTAACGTATGACTAAAAGGCATCGTTTCCTGAACTCAAGAAGCAGCAAATATGTTCTCTCAGTACTTTTATAGTTTTCTTTGCTAGCCATTTCAATTCGAGTGAGATTCAAGGTGCATATCAGTGTTTTGCATTGTGCATTTATAATCACATAATTACAGATTAAGATTTTTAGAGAAATAATAGTATGATAAGCAAAAATGATTGTAAATATTCAATACAGACGTCATAAATGCACAAGAACTTCTTGTTGACAACTCATCATAAAAAATATAGTTTCAACATGAAGGGTATGAATTACATACTTCATTTCAGCAACCTTTTAATAGCCAATAGAAATCATTTCATTTGGATAGCAAGTTTAACGATTTTGATCACAATTACTCTAAAAATACCACTGAAAGTCAGAAGTATGCAACAAAAGAGCTGAAAACCAAGAAAAGTCATTCGACCAAGTGACACTATCGCATCCTCCATATCCACGTATTACAAATGTTATTACCTAGGAAATGAACAGACTAAAACAATTGATAAAACTCATACCCCCAAGGTTGCAAAATATCCACAAATCTCTCTATTTTGGATTTATTAACATCCACTCCATAGCAAATTTTGAAAAGAGAAGAGAAAGAACCCATATTATAGGAGTGTCATCTGGTCACTAATCCTTGTTAAGATTTGATAAATAACAATCACCGAGAGAACTCTCATACCCCAAGAAAGCTAACTTTGCATTTTATTTCATTTAAGACCACCAAAATATCTAAAAATTAGCATATCTTTATTATTTCTGACTTCTTCATATTCTCTATGATTTTTGTAATCTCTCTAACCCAAGATCAAAGAAACATTAACTCACTAAAGAAACTGATAGCCCCAAAACACTTTCGGTCAAATGGAAAGCAACCACAATTGTGGGTGTTTGAGTTTAAATCATGACGATCGAAAAATTCGGTATGGTATGACCCCAATAAGTGTAAGCAAACATACATCATCCCAACAAATGATAGTAGCTGCCCATCAATCGTACAATAAACTTTTTGAATCTCAAGGGAGATAAATACAAATAGACAGATAACTAAATATGACATGTCATGTAACAGTAAGCGAGTGACATCAATAAAATATTTTCAATGTAAGATTAGAGAATGAACTACATGTCAGCAAAATAAAAAAACTTTAGAAAGATATATTTTGTGAATTTCATCATTCAATGGCATATAAATGTAATAATATACGCCTAGATTTCATACTTATAGAAATGCACATATAGAGTAACCATAGAACTAATCAGCATCATGTTCAATGAGGATAAAGAAACATACTTTAGATAAGCAGAGCCAACAATAGAAAGTCCAGTTGTATCAGCTAATTGTGCAATCTTTAAGTGATTCATCAATAGTGAAGGTATTACCTTTAGTACCTTTACATTCAACTTCAATAATGTGTGAAAAAACCTACATTCTTAATAAGATAATCTTTTTAGTTTTAAAATGACCAAAAATGGAGCTACATATCAGTTTGTAGTCTATTTTGTTAGGAAAGTGAAAGCACTAATAAAAAGAAAGAAGGCTAAAGGCTTCAAAATATCTTAAAATGACTTGTAATAAAAAAGCATATCGATAATGTAATTCAAGAATTAGATAATGTCACATTCTTTCTTTCCTACATAAGAAAAACTGCAAGTCAGAGTTCCTTTACAGTAATTATAACTAATTTGCAAGAAAGATTACAAAATGTCAAGGGCAAGCTAGTAGCTAGATAAGAAAAAGAATCAATTAAAGCACTATAATTTTTAATAATGATATTTGACTAACCTCCAAAGAAGGAATAACACAAAAGCTTACAAAGGATACTCGAACTTAATTCCAAAAGACCAGTAAGTGAAGCATTAATGCTCTGAGTTTCTTTGTCCCTGAATAACAAACAAAAAAAGAATGTGCCTTGATCATAATATAAAAAATGGTAAGCCTCAACATATGACTGAAGCATCACAAATGGTAGTCTATGAGAAAATTGTTGAGTGAAATATATTTAAGAGTGAAGCAATTTGCTAACAACTTAATCTATAATCATAGCGATGTTAGTGAAACCTCATTGTACAAAGCTGAGAATAAATGGGGCCTTCAATGGTATGATCACCAAATTGGTATAAGAAAGAAAAACTGAATCTAATCCTATTTATTTTCCCTATCTGTCAATCAATGGAGACCCATTATCCACAAGGACTGGAACTACTCCGCTATCACTGTAATTAAGCATTTGTAATGATTGGTATATCCAAATTTTAGAACTTGCATTATATCCCATTTTACACCATTTTCAAGACCTATCTTAGAAAGAAGTGTATCTATGTTGCAGAGGACCAAGTATATCCATGGAAAGCCATGTATCAATACCTTTGTTTATTTCACATAGAAAAAAATAGAAGTAATAAATAGAATTATGATGCCTCATCTTTATCAAACACAGATTTATTTATTTGGTATCTTTTAAGAATTACAGTATTCAATTTGGTTTACAGTTCTTGTAAGTCTAGTAACCGCTCTATACAGAAATTATGACACATCTTACTCGAATCAGAATATTTTAGGCTTGGATTTCACTCTTGAACTTATCTTGTCCTTGGAGATTATTCACAATGTATGAATATACTGGAACCATTTCAGATTAGAAATTATCCATTTCATATGCAGTTTTTTCACATGACCCCAGCACAGGTTTTTTGATTGTCAAACACAATTCTAGTTGTAAACTCACAATTTTCCAAATTTTTCAACCTCTTTGATAAAAGTTGGAAAAAATAAAGCAAAAACAAAATATAAGCATCAACCACTTTGATCTATTTACGCATGATTAACATATGAAACCAAAGAATAAAGTCAACACAAAGTTTCTCATACAGTAAGGAGAGGAAGAAACCCAACATTGTTATAATTATTAAGGCTTGAAGCTTAATAAAATGTGGCAGTGATGATGAAGTGGTTATAGAAAGCATGTTTCATCAAGCAGGCAAAGATTATATCGATTACTATGCAAAGCTGAAAGTAAAATTGCATACAAAAATCAGGCTTGCAGCTGCAACCACATATTTAAGTCGTAACTAAGCCAGCTGAAATGCTGTAAACTGTTGTAAGGCCTCTAACTTACCTTAGGCGCTTGCAGTCATACTTCCATGAAAATGCGTTGCCAATTTAATTCCACCAAACGTCTCTGTGCAGCTCTGCCAACAATGGATCTTCATGTCAAGCACTAGATAAGTCCTCCATATTGCTTTCATAATCTGCTGTAAACTGTTGTAAGGCCTCTAACTTACCTTAGGCGCTTGCAGTCATACTTCCATGAAAATGCGTTGCCAATTTAATTCCACCAAACGTCTCTGTGCAGCTCTGCCAACAATGGATCTTCATGTCAAGCACTAGAAAAGTCTTCCATATTGCTCTCATAATCTGCTGTAAAATGTTGTAAGGCTTCTAACTTACCTTAGGCGCTTGCACTTATACTTATATGAAAATGTGTTGTCAATTTAATTCCACCAAACTTCTCTGTGCAACTCTGCCAACAATGGATTTTCAAGTCAAGCACTAGAAGTCTTTCATTTTACTCATAATCTTTTCCACCCATCAACCTTTTCATCTTATGACATTGAATCGGGCAAAGGGCAATTCAGGTTTTGTTGGTTTGGGAGTCTCAAAGATATTCCAAAAATTGAGTGTTTCATCTGCTGCTGCAGAAGCTACTACACCTCCCAATGGGCTCCCAGCCAAGCAATGAACCCGGGATGAATGACCAAAAAGCTCAGTCGCTCTCGTCATGGATGGGTAATTCCACAGGGTGAGTTGATTCTTCGGAAAACCATGGGAGGTTAGTAATTCAGATTTATTCTTGTCCCATAGCAATGCACAAACTTCAGAGCCTGCATCGATCGAGTTCAAGCAAGAACCATTAACAGTGTTCCAAAACTTGATGCAATGATCATGGTGACCTCCACCAGAAGCCAGTAGGTTGCTTCAATACAAAAGTAAATGAAAAATCTAGCAGCTTGCACAAGGAAGATACTTTATTCTAGTGAAACCATACAAGCTGATTTCTGTGGTTTTGGGCTGTCAATAGAAAAGAATTTTTGAAGCTAAAGCTAATCCTTGACTTTAAAGATTTTCCCACATCTAGTATTTCTCACATTTCACACTTACGATCACTGAACTGCAACATGCACATAAATTCCATGCAATTAAAGTAAATTGTAAAATTCAAAATGTGGACGTGAAGTTTCTGGGTTGGTTATGAATCTGCTACCTAGAGTTTGCTTTAACAAAAGATGACAAGCAGAAAGAGGTTTGGGATTGTAGAGCAGCTACCTCACAAATGATTTGAGATTTCAGATACTCCACATTATTGCTAGTGTTGTATTCGGTATTTTCCAAACAATCTACAGTCTAAGACTCTAAAAGTATGTCGACCAAAACAATGTGTTAAAGCAAATTACTTCATTAGAGTCTCATAAAGTTAGAGAACACCCCCTGAGGACTCATCTAGGTGGGGTTTTAGGACCATTATGCTAAAGGATATACCTTAATGTCAAGAGCGATTACATGCCTTCCATAGTGCTGGATAAAATTGTGTTGCATTGAATCAAAAAGCTATGGTGAGGTCATAAGTGTGATCGTATCGGTCATGTGGTATTGAGGTATGACACTATGTCACTAAGGTATCGATCATGTGATGCCAAGGTGTCGGGTTAAATGGCGTGCCATCCTGACAAAGTGTCAACCACATGGTGTCGAGAAGTCGGGCTTGTGATCAGCCATATCACTATTCAATGTTATTTAAGATATAATGACCAATAAATGAAGTACAGTAAAACTATGAAAAGTTATTATATTGCACAAAAGTTGGATTAAGTCAACATCTAAATATCAACATGATGTCATTTCAATAGAGTTACGGTGAAAATAGTTCTCACTAGCATTTTAACCTGATGTGTCAAGTAAGAGCTCCACTTTATCATAAGGAATTAAAGCTTCTATTGGTAACTGCTAAGATGATACCAAGAGTATTGGCCACAATGAACTCACTACAATTAGAGTTAATAAATCCAACAAAGCTAAATCCCAAGATACAAGAATATATAAACCTGCTTTCCCAGTTCTGCAGAATTACTCAATCCATCACCGTTCATGGCACCTATTTGATCAGATTTTAATCTTTTAGATCGTTGGCCTTCTTGTATTGTAAATAGTTTATAGTTGATTGACATCATATATTTATGGCATCAATATGAAATTAGTATATAGACCTTTTTTTCTATAAAACTCACACAATAAATCTAAAACCTTAAATACCTTTTCTAAATCAAATAAAACCAACCATTCGAAGAACTTTCTCCGTCCACTATGTTTTCTCATTAATTTTCTTAATAATTATATGACTTTGATATTTTATCTTTTAAGCATATAGATAATTTGACTCTTGAAAATACTCACATGTCTTAGCCCATTTGATCACTAATTTAAAGTTTGAAAGTGCAACTTATTATCTTAATTATTCGATAATAAGAGCAGCTTTGGATATCTACCTTTTCTTATTTGTTTGTGCTAAGTTTTTCCTCGAACATCTTCTTCTTGATTCTCAAAATTTTGTAAACTAAATTAGTTAGAAACTATCGCATGATATCTTGATCTCTTCGAACAATAATAATTGTGTCATGAGTTCCTCTTTCTTATATTCATCTTTGTTGGTGCTTATATTAACTTATTTACTCTTGTAATACAGAACAGTTAGTTCTAATTTTGTCAATATTATTTACCTACAAAACTAAGCAACTTATAGAATATAGAATGTACATCAGCTGATTTATTAAGAAATTCTCCATCTTTCCTTAATCTCCATATTCTTAACAAGTATCTTGTGATCATCCTCCTCATCAAAATTCTAGCATTACGTCAGTATTTGATCTTTCTTTTTCTAACTTTACAATCCAGAAAATTGTTCATTAAAAGCCCATAGGATTAATATTAAACAAAACTATCAATTAGACTGCTAATATGGGAAACATCTGTGTACCAGTTCATGCTCAAACCAATAGATACAAAGCACTGGTTTGTCTACTAATGCTGTAACTTGAGCTCAGTCAAACAAGAAACAATGGGCCCAATTCCACTTGGATTTGGAATATGAGGGTTGCTTTGTTAGGTTGAAGATTTTCAAATCAACCTTACTCAAATGGTCAGGCTTTGCTAGGTTAAAATTTTTCAAACCAATATTCCTAGAATGGTCAGATCCAGACAACTAGACCAAACAATCATTAGACCCAACAAACTTAGACTAACAAGGCCATCATAAGTTGTGTTAGAATAATCACAACTCATACAATCTTTACTTATTTCACAACCATGATGAGATCTTTCTAGAAGTCTATCATTTAACAAAAGGATGATGGATGTCTTTCTTATTTACTTACTCTCTACCGTTAGGTACTCACAAACAGGGTCCAAATTAGATAGCAAATGCAATTTCTACTATGCATTATAATGTACAATCTGCCAGCATATAGGTACAATTAAATTCATGTATGTATTTGTCATATTAGATAAACAAATTGATTCAAAAATATAAAAATAAGCACATTCAGCAAGATAATTCTAGCAGACTGAAATAATCATAAATTAGAACCTTGTTCAATGAAGACCCATTATCCAGGACTAACTACTCCGCTATCACTGTAATTAAGCATTTTAGTATTTGGCATATCAAATTTTAGAACTTGCATTATATGTTTACACCATTTTCAAGACCTATCTTAGAACCAGTATCTATGTTGCAGAGGACCAAGTATATCCATGGAAATAATGTAAATTCAATACCTTTGTTTATTTCACAGAGAAAAAAATAGAAGTAATAAACAGAATTATGATGCCTCATCTTTATCAAACACATAGATTTATTTATTTGGTATCTTTAAAGAATTACAGCATTCAATTTGGTTTGTTCTCGTAGGTCTAGTAAGCTCTGTACAGAAATAATGACACATCTTACTCAAATCAGAATATTTTAGGCTTGGATTTCATTCTTGAACTTATCTTATCCTTGGAGATTATTCACTATGTATGAATATACTGGAACCATTTCAGATTAGAAATTATCTGTATGCAGTTTTTCCATGACCAGTACAGGTTTTTGATTGTCAAACACAATTCTAGTTGTAAACTCACAATTTTCCAAATTTTTCAACCTCTTTGATAAAAGTTGGAAAAAATAAAGCAAAAACAAAAAATATAAGCATCAACCACTTCGATCTATTTACGATTAACATATGAAACCAAGAATAAAGTCAACACAAGTTTCTCATACAGTAAGGAGAGGAAGAAACTCAATGTTATAATTATTAAGGCTTGAAGATTAATAAAATGTAAGCAAATGATGAAGTTATAGAAAATGTTTCATCAAGCAGGCAAAGATTATATCGAGATTATATGATTGCTATGCAAAGCTGAAAGTATTGCATACAAAAATCAGGCATGCAGCTGCAACCATCATAGTTAAGTCGTAACTAAGCCAGCTGAAATGCTGTAAACCATTATAGTTTCTAACTTACCTTAGGCTTGATACTTCCATGAAAATGTGTTGCCACTTTAGTTCCACCAAATCTCTGTGCAACTCTGCCAACAATGGATCTTGTCATGCACTAGATAAGTCCTCCATATTGCTTTCATAATCTGTAAACTGTTATAGGCCTCTAAATTAGTGCAGTCATACTTCCAATCGTTGCCAATTTATTTCCACAACTCTGTGCAGCTCTGCCACCAATGGATCTTCATGTAAGCACTAGAAAAATCTTCCATTTTGCTCTCATAATCTGCTGTAAAATGTTGTAAGGCTTCTAACTTACCTTTACGCTTGCACTTATACTTGTATGAAAATGTGTTGTCAATTTAATTCACCAAACTTCTCTGTGCAACTCTGCCAACAATGGATTTTCAAGTCAAGCACTAGAAGTCTTTCATATTGCTCTCATAATCTTTTCCACCCATCAGCCTTTTTATCTGACATTAAATGGGCAACAATTCAGGTTTTGTTGGTTTGAGTCTCAAGATATTCCAAATTGAGTGTTTCATCTGCTGCTGCAGGAAGCTACTACACCTCCCAATGGGCTCCCAGCCAAGAAATGAACCCGGGATGAATGACCGAAAAGCTCAGCCGCTCGTCATGGATGGGTAATTCCACAGGGTGAGTTGATTCTTTGGAAAACCATGGGAGGTTACTAATTCAGATTTATTCTTGTCCCATAGCAATGCACAAACTTCAGAGCCTGCATCGATCGAGTTCAAGCAAGAACCATTAACAGTGTTCCAAAACTTGATGCAATGATCATGGCGACCTCCACCAGAAGCCAGTAGGTTGCTTCGAGTCGGGCACCAGTCAAGGGCCTTCACAATGGAGGTGTGGCTGCTGATGCGGTGAAGCCACTGATGTCGGCGTGGATGGCGATGCGAGACCGGCATGCAGGCATCCCATATGTGCACTAGTTTGTCATGCCCTCTGCTCGCCAAATACCGCCCCGACAACATAGACCATTTAAGACTGCAAACTCCACGTCGATGCCCATTATAGAAACAGATGGACGTGTCATCCTTTCTAAAGTCATAATCGACAACAGTGCCATCAGAACTTCCAACCGTCAAGATTGAATTACTTCTCCAGGCAAGTGACAACACGAAGTGCAGTTCTCATGTTCGTCACGTGTCCTGTTGCTGATATATATATATATATATATATATATATATATATACACGTATATGTATGTATATACATACATGTGTATATATATACATATATGTATATATATATATATATACATATATATATATGTAAATATGTATATATATATATATATACATATATATATATATATGTAAATATGTATATATATATATATCTTCATCCAACATGCCGTCGGCATCCAAAACCCTCTCTGGTTCTTTAGGGATTCGCCTCTGCTGTTTCTTCTGCGGCCAAATGGGCTCATCAAATTGGGGCAGCATGCTGGCCGACGCATCGGGTGCACTCTTGAAAGCTAGGATACGAGTCCTGTTCTTTAAAATGCACTCATCGAGCAGCTTTTGGTACGCCACGCTCGATGGGGATTGTATCGAACCATCACGCCGCGGTCGCGAAGGCGTGGTTAGGGCAAAGCGTGCGTAGTCCATGTCCATCGCCGACCGGAACGGGATGAAGCGGTCGTACTCCACGCGCCTAGAACGAGAAGCCATTTTGCTAATGGAAACCGGAGCGAGAATCGCCAGAAACGACCAAGAAAACAAGAAAAATATTGATCTTCTCGAGAGAAACTCGAAAACCTAGACGATCGAAAACCAAGAATCGATCGAGAACCCCAAGAACAACAAAAAGAAAATTTCAAATCTTTAGTCGCTGGAAACCTCAATTACGATCGAACACGACGAAGAAAAATCAAAATCCAACAAAATCGTGAACCCGAATCGAGACTTAGACAGTTCAAAACCAAACGAAACGAAACCTTGAGAAAAAGAGAAGGAATGAGATCACCGCAACAAGAATCTAAATTCCTCCCCCCCCGGATCGAAGAGGAGGGTGCTCGCTCCAGTGTGCCGTTCGCCGGCGAAGCTCCGACCTGGACACAGGCAGCGAGATCGCCAAGCAGAGCGAGAGGAGAGCGCGAGGAGGAAGGGAGATGTTGTTATGTGTGCAAGGGAGGGCTCGGCTATATATAGGCCACCGAGCAAGCGTTATGTTTCCAAATCGTGCCCTTGCACTCAACTAACCGATATGTAGCAGTGTGATTTTAAATCATACCGTTATATATAGATATCATCTGCGTTAAATTTCCGTACCGTCACTATTTATAGAACTTGTCGTTCTTAATTAATATACTAAATAATAACATTTTTATTAATATAATTGTTATGAGTGTCGATTGATAATGTAATCAATCACATCTAGGAGATATTTTAATTTTCATACTAGAATTAATAGCTTTTAATACATGTAAGAATAATCTTGATTTAATATATTACTTTAATTGATAGGAGACAAGAGTTCTTTGTAAAAGATTCAATGCAAGAATCTCTCTTAAATCTTTAGAAAGAGAAAGTTATAAAAAGGATGATTGATCTTTATTATTAGTGAAAACTAATGGGGTTATGGGTAGAGAAATTAAAATCAAACCATTATAAAATATATGCATCCCTATCTTTAGTTTGTATTTCTTATTTGTGCTTAAATTTTCATTTAATTTTCTTTCTGATATTTTTTTTAGGCTAAAAATCTAAGTTATTTTTGTTAGCATTTATTCATCATCTTATTTTACTTGGTTGTCTCTTTGCCAGATATGTAAGCTGCCTTATCTGTGTTCCTCAATGCTAAGGAAACAAAGCAAATTTTGATCTTTAGGTTGTCTAAGTTGATATTTAAAGAGAGATTCTACAATATCACACATCCATTAATCATAAGCTTTATTTTGTATAATTAAAAGAAGCTCTTTATCACATACTCTCAATTACATAAAAATATTAGAACTCAAGTATTTATTTTTTTTTAAAAGAATAAATAGTGAAAGCAAGATTTGAGACAGGATCTTGTAATAAACATTTAGAGCCTTTATCAAATAAGCTGGCTGACAATATGAATATATTTTTTTTATATATTTCTCTCTCTATATTTTTTCAAGAAAAAATTTATTTGCATTCAATTAGTCACTCCATTTCCTTCAAAGTGATTCTACGTTCTAAGAAATAAGATAGAAAATAATAAATATTTCGGACCACATTTTAAAATTATTCTTATAAGACAACACATAAAAAAACGTTATTCAAATGAAAATTATTTTTCAACATATTATGGTAATCTTATCAAGATAGCTCACACCCTCTCAAACCACTTATCTTTTATGTCTAAACTACTGCACTTTAGACGTAAAATCTCTTGATACCTCTCCGTGATCCTCAATTTTGCTAAACCTCTTGCTGTCATTTCTTTCTATGAAATTTTTAATAGTATTACCTCTCCCTTACCTATAGATTACCTTTGAGTTTTACTTGAATCTCTATTAAAAATTTCTGAAAAAAATTACATCTTTACTGTTGAAATTTTTTCGGTGAAAAATCTGGAGCTATTCCTTTGTCCTTTTTTCTTCTCCGTAACCTACCAAACCCTAGCCACCTTACTGCCACCAACTAAGATGTCTTTAGGACATCTCTCTAGCCTTAAAACATAGACATCATAACCTATTTTCATAATCCTAACAGCGTCAAAATCTGTAGCCCAAAATAGTAAACCATTATAGCCGAACCCTTCTATCACCAATCTATTGTTCGAACCTTCCACCACCCCATGCCTTTAACCCATCAACAGAAAAAAGACAAGGACATCTCTGATCTCCAAGCATATGCTATGTCTTCTCAAGATCCAATTGATGCCAAATTTGAAGCATAGGAATCTTGAATTGAATCGTGGCTTGAATCGCGCTTGGAGGACAAATTACGCACTTTGTTTGCAAAATTCAAAATTGGACAACCATCGAGTCCAACCAAATCTCAGTGAGGAGAGAATTCAAAGAGGCCTCCAGAGAAGGAGGGACAACTCTCAAACGTGCTTCAGTCACGCATGAGGGTGGACTTGCCACGATGGGAAGGAGACCCGACGGGGTGGATTTCATGCGCCGAACGTTACTTTCGCTACTACCGAACGTCGGATGATGCTATGGTGAAAATTATTATCATCCACCTTGAAGGAGATGTTATTCAATGGTACAATTGGTTGGAATACAATCATGAGGCTCTGACGTGGAATCAATTTAAGAATGCACTGCTGAACCGTTTCGAACCTATAGAGTATGAAAATATCAACGACCAACTCGCAAAGATTCAACAAACCTCTACAATTCAAGAGTACCAAACTAGGTTTGAGAAGCTATCCTACCTTACTCATGATTGGACTCACCATCAATTATTAGGAATATTTAGGACTCAAGCTAGAGATAAAATGAGAGGTTAAGGCGCGATAGCCCTTACCATGATGGCTACAATTTCATTCACCCAAAAACAAGAAGAATGGCTCAACCAAGATGCTCAGAGGATGAGAACCTCTCCTAGGTCTGTGGCATCTAAATCTCTTTCTACTCCCAGCCATCTTTCGCTACCAAAAAAATTGACAAGAGAAGAACTACGTGACCGATCAGCAAAGGGTCTTTGTTGGCATTGCGACGAGTCGTGGAACCACGATCATCGCTGCAAAAGGGGCCGCCTCCTACTTATTGAACCTCTTAAAGACATGGATGAGAAGGAGGTCTAGGAACATGAGGAAGAAGAATAGCAGCCGGTTGATATTACGATGCATGCCTTTGCCGGTTACGTGTACCCGCAAACAATGAAAGTGGGAGGACTTCTGAAGCAACAATCGATCACCATTCTTATTGACACCAGGAGCACTAATAATTTTATGAACAGCAAGGTTGCTGTCTGGATGGCCTTACCTATCGAGAATTGTAGTAGGTTTGATGTTAAGGTCACCGACGGACGAATTTTGAAGTATGATTATGGGTGCCCACGAGTGAAATTATCGCTACAGGACCAAGAGATAATTACAAATTTCTTCCTCTTCCCTTTTGATGATTAAGAGGCTATGCTCAGCATTGAATGACTGACGACATTAGGTGATGTTTTCTGAAATTTTTTAAAATTAATTATGAAATTTTACAGTAAGGAGAAACAGGTGATATTGCGGGAAGCGTGAGGCGGCAACGATAATTTGCACACAACGAATGGAGAAAATTTTGCACAAAGCATGCAGCAGCTTTTTGGTACAACTTGAGTAGCAATCTAAGGGAGAGCCAACCGAATTTGAAGATCCAAACCTACTTCCCTTGCTTGCTGAATTTTCAGATATATTTGATGAACCACGCAGCCTACCTCCTACCCACCGGCAAGATCATCGTATATTGATTCTTCCGGACAAACCTCCAGCAAATACTCGGTCATATCGTTATCCATATCTCTAGAAGAATGAAATTGAAAGTATTGTAAAAGATATGCTCAAAATAGGAGTTATTCGGCCAAATTACAGCCCCTACTCTTCTCCAGTGCTCCTCGTACGAAAGAAGGACAGAACATGGCAAATGTGCGTTGATTACCGAGCTCTCAATGGCATGACCGTCAAGGACAAGTACCCTATTCCAATAGTCGATGAATTGCTTGATAAATTAAAGAGAGCACGAGTCTTCATAAAGCTGGACCTTCGATCCGGGTATCATCAAATCTGAGTGTCTGAAGAAGATATGCCAAAAATCACCTTCGAATGCAGTAACTCTGAATTTTTGGTAATGCCTTTTGGTCTCACCAATACTCCCATCACCTTCCAGAGCCTTATGAATGATATTTTCTAGAGTTATCTTCATAAGTTTGTGTAGGTTTTCTTCGACGATATTCTTATTTACAACCTTTCTCTGGAAAGTCATTTTCAGCACTTATGACTTGTTTTGATGATTTTGCGAGAACATATTCTTGTTGTCAAAAAATCAAAGTGTAGCTTTCTTCAATAGAAGGTGGAATATCTTGGGCATATCATATCGGAAGAAGGTGTGGCAATGGATCCCTCCAAAATTGAAGCAATGTAGAACTGGCCGACCCCGAGGAACATAAAATTGCTACGTGGCCTTCTAAGTTTAACACTACCATAGGTTTGTGAAAAACTATGGAAAGATCAGTGCACCCCTTACTTCTTTGTTAAAAAGATGCTTTCCAATGGTCGGACAAAGCCACCATAACATTCGGCGAACTTAAAGTCGTAATGATGACAACGCGTACTAAGCGTTACGACTTCAGCAAGACTTTTAATATTGAAATCGATGCCTCTAGAATTGGAATTAGTGCTGTACTAATGCAAGATGGCTGCCCTCTCACTTATACCGGTAAGGCGTTATCTCCTTCCCATCTCAACATAACTATTTATAATAAGGAGATGATCACGATTATGCATCACGGTGGCCAAATAGAATTGTACTTGATTGGGCGTGCTTTTAAATCAAGATTGACCATAAAAACTTAAAATATTTCTTGGAGCAAAAGATATCTTCTCCCGAGCAGTAAAATGGGTAACAAAGCTTCTTGGATATGATTATAAAAGGGAAAGAGAATGTTATTGCGGATGCGCTTTCGGCTACGAGTAAGCTGAATTTTTGACTATTTCACTTCTGACCAACGACTTCCTTGAGGATAATAGGTAGGAATGGCAAGATGATCCGGAGACCAGAGCATCTATGAACCTTACACCTCGTTTCTATGGATCCTACCAGATTTTGGAGCGCATCGGAGCAATAGCATACAGATTGGACTTACGCGCCAGCTCCTGAATCCATCGAATCTTCTATGTGTCGTATTTGAAGCCCAAGTTGGGATAAAACGAGATAGCCCAAAGCCATCTACCAAATATGACTACCCAAGGAGAGCTCCAGGCCCAACCGAGTGCCATTATTGATCGACGGATCGTGACTCGATGACGATAACCCACTGCTGAGGTGCTAATACAATAAGCGGACCTACCAAAGAAGAGATGCCACTTGGGAGAACTATGATGACTTGAAGATCAAATTCTCAGAATTCATAAAACGTCAGCCTCGAGGACAAGGTTGATTTAAAGAGGGCGGGTCTGTTGGGACTCTAGCTAGGAGAGTCCTAATTTAGTTTCATTGATAAGGGTATTCATGTAAATTCTATCTAGCCAACCCTAATTAAAGAGGTGAAGAGGTCGACTAGGTTAGGATTAGGTTGCTTCCTAGAAAAGGAGTTCTATTAGAAGTGAGAGTCCTATTAGAGAAAGAGTCCTATTAGAATTATGAGTCCCGCAAGAGAAGAAGTCCTAATTAGAAGTAGGAGTCTTGAGTAGGAGTCCTATTATGAGTTGGGGTTTAGAAGCCCTATAAATAGCTATGTATTCATCCTCTTTTCATCATGAATAGATCATCTTTTTAGCAGCCTTTGAGCAGCAACTTGGAGGAAGGAACCCCTATAGAGTTCTAAGGAGGCCGATCCCCTAAAGAGATCAACCCTAAGCTTAGAATCCGTAAGCGTTCTAACACTTGGGTATAAATCCAATTAAGAAATATCGTGTTTTGATACCAACTATTAGGATTAGTTCGGCACTAAAAGGGGGTGGGGGTGAATTAGTGCAGCGGTAAAGATTATGTCAAATTCATGATTTCGGAAAACCTTTTCGTACGAAAAGAATCATTTCGATGAAAACCTATATCAGAAATGTATTTAACTTGAAAGCATTTGCAAGTGAATGATGTAGAGAAGAAGTAGGGTAGTGAGCAAGTAAAATGAAAGGTTTGCAACAAAGATAAATTGTAAGAAGTAAATGCAAACCAGATTTTTATAGTGGTTCGATCATCCGATCTACGTCCACTCCTGATTCCTCCTTCGTCGAGGCCACCGGCTTTCACTATTGATCTTCTTTCCAATGGGTGAAGATCAAACACCTTTACAACACTTTCTCCTTTTGATAAGCTCAGGAGAGAACCCTTATAAGCACTCACTCCTCACTTTGATCTGAAATCAATCTAAGGCTAGAGGAGGTATTTTTCAAGTGATTTTTACAGCGTTTTTCTACTATAAAATTTTTTATGCTTGTGTGTTCTAACCAGGAATTCGAAGGGTATTTATAGGCTCTAAATGGATTCAAATTTGGAGCCAAAACTAATCCCATCCCAAGTCTTCCGGGTACTGGTGATATCATCACCAATGTTGGGCGGTACCACCGCTTAGCACATTGGGCTGCTAGTGTATTGGACGATACCACTAGCTAGTTTGGCGGTACCACCACCCAGACACACTATCACTAGGCGATACCATCGCGGGACTCAGTCTAGTAGACTAAGCCTTCAGGCGGTTCCACTACCACCCTAGCGGTGCCACCGCTTGATGTGGCATCCAGGCACTATATGAGCCTTTCATCCGGCCCAACACAACCCTGATTTGGACCCAATTGGCCCCTAACTTGGTTGACCCCAATTTCAACCCAATTAAGCCTAATACTACTTTGATCTAGACAATTATTACAAAGCAAATCAATATTCTGTTGCCCAACACGTCATTGGTTTATCGGTGCTTCATCCGATTCTTCGACGCATCATCCTTTCTTGCAGCCTGTTGCCTAATCAAAAGTTGTTCCCCGCAACTCCGATCTCTTTAGTGCAACTCGCTCTTCTTGGTCCGATGCCCGATTTTTTTTGTCTAAAGTCTTCTACCAATATGTCGACCGAACCTCCAGCTCGACGTCCAATCTTCTGAAGTAATTTCCTCCGGCACAACGTCGATTCTTCTTACTTCAATTATCTAATCTTGATTGTGAATAGACCTGCATCACTCATAATCTAATTAGATCACAAAAATAATTAATTGATTTCATCATCAAATTCGAGATTCAACAAGGAAAACATATGAAGAGTAGTTTTAAACCTAAAAATAAAATGAATATCTCTAAATCATTACAACTAATTCACATGGATTTATTTAGACCTATTAATATACAAGTCTAGGAGATAACAAATACGCTTTTGTGATTGTTGATTATTATGGTAGATATACTTGGACATACTTGGTACATAAAAATAATTATTTTAAATATTTTATCAATTTTTAAATAAGTTTAAAATAAAAAAAAGTTTTATGATTTCTTCTATTCGTAGTAAAATTTGTAACAAAATGAAGTTATTAAGAAAAAGGATATGAGCTCACTGGCGATAGTAAGACCCATCCTTAATAAACATAGTCTGTCTAAATACTTTCGTTCCAAAGCCGTTAACACAATATACTATGTTGTAAACATAATTCTTATTGTTATGATCAATATGGCACTAAGAGGAGGGGGGTGGGGGGAGGTTGAATTAGTGCAGTGGGAAATATTTTAATTTTGAAAAATCATTTGGATGAAAAGATTCATTCAATGAACAAGTTTTGGTAAAGACGTTTAACTTGAAAACGTTCTTAAGAGAGTAGAGTGTAAGTAGAGCAATTTACAGTTAAATAAAAAAAAAGGCAATGAAGGTAAAAAAATAAGGCATAGAAAGAGAGCACACCAATTTATAGTAGTTTAGTAATTCGACCTACATCCACTCCTAATTCCTCCTTCGTCAAGGCCATCGGTTTTCACTAGTAGTCTTCTTTCAAATAGATAAAGACTAACTACCCTTATAACCCTCTTCTCATTTTCATAGGTTTAGGAGAATAACCTTTACAAGCACTCATTTCTCTCTATAATTCTAAACTTAAAACTAGATTAAGAGATCTCTTAAGTGATTTCCATAGCATTTTCATACTTTTAAGTTCTCTGTGCTTATGTGTGCTAACCAGAGATGAGAGAGGTATTTCTAGGCTCTAAATGGATTCAAACTTGGAGCCAAAACCGATCCCATCTCGGGTCTTCTGAATACTAGCGGTACCACCACCCAAGCTTGTTGATATTGGACAGTACCATCGCCCAGTTTAGTGGTACCACTTGACACAATCTCGAGTATCTTGAAGACTAAGTCACTAGTGGTTCCACCGCCTATTCTAGCAATGTCACCACGACCCACTTCTTGGTCACTGTTTGGGCCTTCACTTGGCCTAACACAGCTCAAACTTGGGCTTAATTGGCCCCTAATTAAGTTGACCCAATTCTAACTCAATTACACCTAAAACCTATTTCAATCTAGACAATTATTACAAAGCATGAATCAAATTATTCGGCATATCATTGGTCCATCGACGCTTTGTCCGATTCTTTGGTGCATCATCCTTTCTTGTGGCCTATTGTCCAATCGGCCAATTGTCTTTTGCAACTCCAATCTCCTTGGTGTAATTTCGTTCTTCTTAGCTCAGTACCTAAACTCATCGTTCGAAGCCTTCTATCGTTACATCGACCGATCTTTCAACTCGATGTCCAATCTTCTAACATATTTTCCTCCAGCCCAACGTTCGATTTTTCCTGCTTCAATTGTCTATTCCTAATCGAAGATAGTCCTGCATCACTCAAAACACAGTTAGATTACAAATACTATCAATTGATTTCATCATCAAAATTTGAGATACAACAATCTTCTCCTTTTTTATGATGACAACCAATTGATAACAGAGTTAACCTTAACTCCCCCTATCAATATTGCCATATTGATAGAACTTTTGATTTCAAAAATCATACAATAATCAAAATATTCAATACATCATACAATGCATGAAATCCATCATCATACTTCTCCCCCTTTGTTATCAACAAAAAAGAAAAATACATCTAGCTAGTTTTAAGAATATGCAAGTTTTACAATATACTAGCAAGATTTACATCACTTTATAACATACAAGTACAAGCAAGTTTTAAAAATGTGCAAGCATATAATTTATCAATTGCTTCTTGAGATATGTAAATTTGCATTTTTGCTTCTTAAGATAGGCAAGATAGCACTTTGCTTCTCTTGAGATTGCAAGTTTGCAATTTTGGTGGTGTTCATAATTACAAGTTCTTTCTTCTCTTAGCAAGATTTTCCTTTTTAGTAATTTTTCCTTTCAAGCTAGCAATTTTATTTCTTTGTAATGTTCGAGCTAGCAATCTTTCTTGTGATGCGCAAGCTTATTAAATTATCTCCCCCTTTGTCATTGTCAAAAAGAAAGAAAAAATACAATGTTGTAATTCTTTTCCCTTTACATTAATTTTCAAATCATAACAAATGAGGTATCAAAAAAGAATTGCATAAATATTTCAATCATAAAAATCAAGTCAAAAACTCCAGTTTATCATTCAAGCTAGCATATTTTCTCTCCCCCTTTTGTCATAAAAAAGAAGGAAAGAATACAATAATATATATATATATATATATTCATCAATGATTCAATCGTATCATAAAAGATATCAAGAACAAACTAATTTGGTGATGAGGGATACAATTCATGAAAGAAAAAAATCAATATTCCAATCATCACATGAGATATACAACCATCAATACAAGGGAGTCATATGAGAGCCATGATATGAAAGATATAATATCAAAAATCATAAAAGATTAAGTTGTGAATAGATCACGATCGATAAATCACTTCATTTATAAATACCAAAGAGAAATCTTAGGAGATAAAAAATCTTGATTCATACAAAGAATTCAAGTTGTAAATCCAAGAAATCAAGAGACAAATCATATTTCATTTGGTTAATTCTCTTTTGATAAAATAGAAGAATCATGGTATACGATCTTAATTTATAAAAGTTTCAAGTTATAATTATCAAGATCATGAATCATAAATATTTTCTTTAGCAAAAATTCATGCATAATATATCTTAATTCATCATGATTCATAAAAAAATTCCAAGCATCAAATGTAAGATTCGAATAAATCTCATTTAAATTTAAATCAAATCATCAAAATCACTTTTTAAAGATTAAAAAAATAACATAAATAGATTCATTAATTTCTTATTGACAATCGATAAGATAAAAAATATATTTCTTTTTTAGGTGTTTCAATTTATGTGATTTACTTCTTATAAGCATGCTTTTGCCTTTAATGCTAAATAAAAACAAGCATTAACGTTGAAGACCAAAAGACAAATTTTGTCATAAAGATCATTAAGTCTAAAAATATAACATGTCAAACATATGTCATCTTCAAAAAAACAAAAAGATTTATCATGATAATACATTTTCCTTTTTTATATGTTTCAATTTAAGCATGTTCAAATTTTTCATGCAAAAGCCAAACATCATGTTTAGAATCAAAAGCAATATAAAATCATCAAGATAATTGCTTTTTAAAACATATAGATTTAATTTTATTTGGTGTGCAAGCATTATCATAAAAATATTATAATTTTTAATTTTTAAAAATCATTAGAAAGAAAAGCCTAATAATATTATTATTAATTTCTCTAATAAAATCATGAAAAGCACGATATATTTTTGTAATTTTTTTTATATTTCTTACAACCTAAATCAAGCAACTTATGAAAAGCATCAAGTAATTTTATAATAAAGTAAATAGGTTTTGGTTGAGTTGCTTACCTCATTGTCGAAGGTCGTCAAAGCATAATTCGCCACCTCGCCTTCGGATGCACTTAATTTATCCTATATTGCCTTGAGTCTTTTCTTCTTCTTTTGTGATTTCCTATTTTTAAGTTCACTTTTATTTTTAGATTCTTGTTTTATAAACCTTTTAAATTTAATAATAAGGAGTTCAAGATCATCATCATCATCATTACTTGAGTTATCATTCAAGTGATATTCTTTTGTTCTTAGTGTCAAATCCTTCTTGTTCTTTGGAAGGTGGTTCTTAAGTTCATCATATCCTATAAACGTCATTTCATAGGTCATCAAAGACTCGACAAGTTCTTCCAATGAAAAATTATTTGTCTTTTGCCTCTTGAATAGCGATTATTTTTTAATCTCAATTTTTTGGAAGAGAACGTAAAATTTTATTAACAAGTTCAAGATTCGAAAAAGATTTATCAAGTGCTTTTAAACTATTAATGACATACATAAACCAGGTATATGTGTTTCCAATAGTTTTGTTTGGTTCTACTTGAAAAAATTCAAATTCATGCATCAAAAGATTAATTTTTGAATCTTTAACTCTACTAGTACCTTCGTGTGTGATTTCAAGTATATGCCAAATGTCATAAGTCGTTTCACAAATAGAAACTCGATTGAATTCATTCTTATCTAAAGCACAAAACAAAGCATTCATAGCTTTGGCATTTAAAGAAAAAGTCTTCTTCTCCAAATCATTCCAATCGTTTAATGGAAGAGAAGACTTTTAAAATCCATTTTCGATAATATTTCATAAATTTAAATCCAAAAAAAGCAAGAAAACTCTTATTCAAATTTTTTAATATGTGTAGTCTGTCCCATTTAACATGGGAGGACGAATGATAGAATGACCCTCTTGAAAGTCGAAACGAGTCATTTCTCTTAGGTATTAATCTAAATGAAAAATAACGAAGCTTTGATACCAATTGTTATAATTAATATGGGGAGGGGGGGGTGAGGTGAATTAGTACAATAGTAAATAGTTCGATTTCAGAAAACCATTTCGATGAAAAGCTTTGTTCAATGAAAACATGTTTCGACAAAGACGTTTAACTTTGAAAACATTCTTAAGAGAGTAGAGAGCAAGTAGAGTAGTTTGTAGTTAAATAAAAAAGGTATTGAAGGTAAACAACAAGGCATAGAAAGAGAGCATACCGATTTATAGTGGTTCGATCATTCGACCTACGTCCACTCCCAATTCCTTCTTCGTCGAGGCCACTAGCTTTCACTAGCAGTCTTCCTTCAAACGGGCAAAAACTAACTACCCTTACAACCCTCTTCTCCTTTTCACAGGCTTAGAAGAATAATCTTTCCAAGCACTCACTCCTCTCTAAATAGAATTCTAAACTTAAAACTAGAGGAGGGGATCTCTCAACTGATTTCCATAGCGTTTTCACACATTTAAGGTCTCTATACTTGTGTGTGCTAACCAGGGATGAGAGAGGTATTTATAGGTGTTGAATCTCAGATTTTGATGATGAAACTAATTGATTGTGTTTTATGGTCTAACTGCATTTTGAGTTACGCATGTCTACTATCGATTTGGATTAGGCAATTGATGCTGGAGGAATTGACATTGCGCCGGAGGAAATCACGTTAGGATATTGGATAATCGGCAGGAGGCTTCGGATGTCGGGCATCGGGCCAAGAAGAGCGGAGTTACATCAAGGATATTGGAGTTGTAGAGGTCAATCGCCGATTGGGCAACAAGCCGCAAGAGAGGACGATGCGTCGAAGAATCGGACGAAGCGCCGACCAATGATGTGCCGGGCAACTGAATGTCAATTCGCGTTGTAATAACTGTCTAGATCGAAGTAGAGTTTTTGTTTGTGTACAGGATTAACTACGATAACGATGAAGACGTAAAGCGAAAAAAAGTGCCGGAAGTCAAGTGCGATGGATCGTTGAGAGTTTGAGAGTTTGACGAAAGTTCAAAGATTCATTGGAAGTCGCGGAACTGGCCAAGAGCAGTAGGAGCTTGCCGAAGGATTTTCGGAAGTTATTTGGAAGGTTAAATCGGAAGTTCACGGAGCTCGCCAAGAAAGATTGGAGCTTGCCGAAGAAGCTCATCGGAACTCGCCAAGATCGTTGTGAAGTCTAGGAGCTTACCGAGAGTCTGTAGAATGGTATCTGAGGGTTCGTCAGATGACCACCGGAAGTTTACCAGAAGCTCGCCGGAAGAAGTCTTGACTTGTCAGACTTTGTAATAGCTTAAGAAATATCTTTAATTTCGTAGTTAGCATGATAATTTGTTATAGGATTAGGTGTTAATCCTATAACCCAAGTAGGGGCCACATGGGCCTTGTTTTGGATTGGTTTGGGTCGAGTTTAAGGCCCAACCAGTGAGCTGGAATAGCCCGGGCGGTGGCACCACCCAGTACACTGATAGTGTCAATGTCAGACTGGTGGTGGTACCGCTAGTGTCAGGCGGTGGTAACACCATCACCGAGAAAACCAAGGTGATTCAAATTTGAGCTCTAAATTTGAATCCTCTTGAACCTATAAATACCTCTCTCATTCTTGGTTGAAAGGAGGTCTAGAACTGAAAAAGAAAAAGGGAAAACTCTCGTGAAATAGTGTCAAAATCTTCCCTCTAAGCTTTGAGTGTGTTCTAGTCCAAGAGAGGGGTAAGAGGCCTTGTAAGGGTTATCTCCTAAGCCCGTCAAAAGGAGAGGTGCTGTAAGGGAGTTCATCCTCGTCCGTTGGAAGGAGGATAGCTAGTGGAAAGCCGGTGGCCTCAAGTGAAGAGGAATCAGAAGTGGACGTAGGTCGTATGACCAAACCACTATAAATCGGTTTGCGTTTATATTCTTGCAATTTATTTTACTACAAACCATCTTCACTTTGATGCTCTACCATCTCATGTCCTTCTTACGAATCAATTTACTTCTAAAGTATCTTTCGTTGTGGATTTAATCAAAGTATAATTTTTAACGCATGAAGTTTTCGAAAGTTGTTTTAAATCACCGAATTTATCGTTCTTAAACGCTGCACTAATTCACCTTCCCCCCTCCCTCTTAGTGCCGCTCGATCCCTAACAATTGGTATCAAAGCCTCATTATTTCTCATTCGGATTTACACCCGAGAGAAATAGCTCTTCATGGATTTCAAGAGGGTAGGGCTTTTCGGTTGTTCGTCCTCCGTTGTTTAACGGGTCAGACTACACCTATTGGAAAACTCGAAAGAGAGTTTACTTGCTTTCAATGGATTTGGATTTGTGGAACGTTGATGAAAACCATTTTCAACTTCCCTCTAAACCGACAAACGAATGGCCGGACTTAGAGAGAAAATCTTTTTCTTTAAATGAAAAGGCTATGAATATCTTATATTGTTCTTTAGATAAAACTGAATTTAATCGGATTTCTATATGCGAAACGGCCTTCGATATTTGGGACAAACTTGAAGTTACACATGAAGGAACGAGTAGAGTCAAAGACTTGAAAGTTAATATTTTGATGCACGATTTTGAGGTTTTTCGAATGCAACCTAACGAGACTGTAGGCGACATGTACACCCGTTTCACGGATGTCATCAATAATCTAAGAGCACTTGGTAAATATTTCTCGGATTTTGATCTCGTAAACAAGATTTTAAGATCTCTTCAAAAAAGATGGGATCCGATAATAACCGCAATACAAGAAACAAAAGATCTAAATAACTATCCTATTGATGAACTTATTGGGTCTTTAAAGACCTATGAAATGACTTTTGGATATGATGAACATATGAACCTCCTTCCAAAGGATAGGAAGGATTTAAAACCTTGGACAAATGAATGTCACTCGAGTGATGACCCAAGTGATGAGGACAATGATGAACTTGAACTTCGAATACTAAAATTTAAAAGGTTCATAAAACAAGAATCTATAACTAAAAATGAACGGAGGAAGAGGCCAAAGATAAAGAAGAAGTGGAAAGAAGAATCAAACGACGAAACGGCGAATTGGGCTTTGACGGGTTTCAACAATGAGGTAAGCAACTAACTTAAAATGTTCTTACGTTGTTTTGAAATTACATGACCTTTCCATGAATGCTAAACTTAGTTAGTAGAAAATAAATAATTATTTTTTAAAAATTATATCATGCTTTTCTTTCTAGTATTTTTGAAAAGTAAAATTTTTGAATGATGTATGCAACATTATGAATGATGATTGAATGATTTGTAATAATGATTGTACATCAACTATATATTATTCTTGAAAATGTTTTGATGATAATTTTATAGTATCATGCTTGTGATTTGAAAATTTTTAAACGTTGGATGAAATTTTTAAATGATGCATGTCTTTATGAAATCAATTGCAAAACTAGATGATGATGATGATGATGAAAATGGCCTCCCCACTAGATATTGACTCTGTCTCCGAATAGATTAAACTCCCCCCGGCCATCCTATTTTGGGTCAAATTCTGTGCAACAATATGATAAATAAGCAATAATCATCATAAGAATCCCTAGATAACACAGCATCAGACTAATGCTAATACCAATTGCATTCTACAAATAAATAGACACTCATACTGCCATGCCTATTCCAAATTTGAACATCCCAAGATTGAGAGAGTCAAGATGAAGACATGGAGGGCATGCAATGACCATGATAGTGTAGTGTAGTAGGATACCTCAAGAGACACGACAGATGTTGCCAGAAAGTGGCTCAAGTCTAATTCAAGATCTTAAAATTTTAGCACTGTTCATTTTCAATATGAAGGATTTGCCCTTTGCGACCTATGTATGTGACCAAGATTCCGGTCCCAAGAATAACCTCTCTAATCTTGGCCTTCACTACGATTGGCAGAGCCTCATGTATTGTGTTCGGCCTTTTTTTGCTCTTTCAACTTGCAGCCTAGCAGAAAGTCAAAATCACACATTGTTTTCCTGGAAGGAAGAGTCTAGAGATGCAGGTTTTCAACTCCCTGCTGCTTGAATAAGAGATCCAACATCGAATCATTTAGGAAATCTAGCTTTGAGTAGAGAGAACAATTAAAGGTAGGTTCCAGTTTTCACATGCACCCAACATTATGAAGGTTTAAATAATTTTGAGAGATCAGAATAAAACACCAAAAGTTCACAAAAAAGGAAATAAAAGAAAATCCAAGCTGAGCTAGCATAAAACTATATAAATCTTTCATCCTGGGACCATTTTATGTCTCAAAGAGTAATGCTTCTTGACGATAAAACATAAGTATTAGAAACCAAAATATTCATCTCTCGCTACCAGTGCAAAATCTAAAGATGTTATACATTTGTTTAAGCATGTCAACATTTGGAGTACAAATACCATTTTCACTGTTTTGCAGTAAAAGCTTATACTACTACTCATCAAATGAAATGGGCTAACTTTATCAGGGTGATTCAGTCCATCTAAATAGCTGAATGTGATAATCTACCTGATGATACAGACACCAATTAGTCGTTTAGTGCTCTTCCCATTGTGTACCAACTGGAGTATCCATCTCACTTTTTGTTATGCTGTTATCCAAGGTGATTTCCGCTCTGAAGGCTTTTGTGACAAAGCAAAGGTAGTCTTGGAACTTGTTTCACCATGCACCTGCATGACATGCTTGAATGAATCTTAAAACATTTTTCTACAGAATTGGGAACTTCAAACTGCTTTAGGGATCTTCTACTAATACCAGGTGGGGCTTAGATGTGCATAACATAGAAAATGTCCGGTGCTTAATATCAGAGCTCTACAAGGTTCGGTTTATCTTCTGGATGGCTGGACCATAAATACATCGTCTTAAAAGGCCATTTCCACAACACTTGACGAATGATGGCCAATTGCAACCAAATCAGCTCAGGAGGGGACACGATCAATTTTATCTTATAATGATGAAAAAAATATGGCACAAAGTAGATCATATATTGTAAGATATTTCATCCAATAATTGTTATCAAGATTCTTTTTAATTATAAAAGCAAAAGAAAAGAGTTAGTTAGGACTAGTATAAATACATTATTGCTTCAGGAAATCAACGTAATTCCAAGGACAACGTAGTGCAACTCAAAAAGATCATGAAAAAGGACAAAAATCACATAAGGGCACCAAACCTCGTATTTTTAAGTATCCTTCAAGAACTTCTAAGAGCAGCGGACCATTCTTGTTCGAATCATACTGATTTTTGTTACTAAAATCTCTCAATTCTTCTTTCCAGAAGTCCTTTGGCTGAAGAGCCAGGATACCATGAACAAGAAGAAAAACAGTAAAATCCATGATACCGACGACATGTGGAACTTCTTAAGACAGCAACAAACCAAAGGGAAGTTTACATACCAAATTACACTCGGGCAGATAAACTTCGAGTGTGTGGCCTAACCGGCCCAGTCCAAATATTCGCAAATTAGTGCTGTTAATAACCTTCCTGCAAGCAACACGACTTTCACAATATCATCCATCTCACCACACCTTCATGGGTTTAATTTCTTCAACATGATTGCTAACAGTGGATTACAGAATTGTATGCAACAAGACCTATTAGATGAACGTGGCTACTTCCAAAGAAAATGGTCTTTGTGTTGCATGATGTCTGAGGAAAGCCTATATAAAGAACGTTTATTGCTAGTTTAAATTTCCTGTTACTTTTTAGCAAGATCACAATCGTGCAAACTAAGAGTATGTGCACTTAACTTAGTTAATTTTGGCTGAACAAATGACTGGCAATTATCAAACTATTCAACCAAAAATCCTTCTATGACTAACTAGGTTTAATAATTAATGAAATCTCCAAAAATTAATCTCAAGCTTAAAGAGTAGTACTTGCAATCTAGATGAGATCAGTGTTCCAAAAGAAAGAAAAAGTGGTTTTGATGTTGCTTGATGGTTTTCATGACAATTTTTTTTTATTTATAAAATGATCCATGGTTTTAGCAAAAATTTGAGTTTGATTCCTGATTTGTCACACTATGCTAGAATCATGTAAGAAGGAAAACATCATGTTATAACAAACAACAATGAAAGAAAGAATATTAGAATGATTTTGATGATGTTCTAATAAATCAAGATTGATAACGATATATATCAACATGTTAAATGTATGTGTGTCTTGATAATTTTATATCATTTTTTGGTTTTAAACATGATGCACATCATTTACACGAAAAACAAGACCATGCTCGTATGAAAACAATTTGCACGAAATGAAACACATAAAAATAAGAAAATACGCTATCAATATGTTTTGTGTTTCATGCGTTTGGTCTAAATGGCTTTAACGTAACCTTGTCTTAAATTTACAGCATCATCGTTTTCGTATAAAAGACTTGAACATACTCACATAAAATCAATTGCATGGAATGAAAATGCATCTTTGAATTCATTTTATGAATCTCGTGAATTTCTTGAAAATAATCATGATGAATGCAATGAAAATAAATGAATCTCATGTTTTTGGTCTTAACGATTTCTCTTGAAATTTGCTTTTCGGACCTATACGAAAAAACATGAGCATGCTCATATGAAGAATCAAATCACTTAAATTGAAACACATAAAAAAAAGAGAAAATACATTATCATGATGCTTTATGTGTAATGCTTTTGATCTTAATGGGTTTAATGACAAACATGTATTTTGAATTTATACAATGATGGCTTTCATATAAATATTTGAACATACCTTATTAAATCATCATTCATAATAATGAAATGAAAATATTAAAAATTTGTTGTCATGCTTAATGATTTTATGATATCATGAGAATTTAAAGTTATTATATCTTGATGACAAACTCATGTTTGATTTTAAAATTTGATACTCATCTTTTGAAACATGAGTACACTTATATGAAACAAACAACTTAAAATGAAACACATTATCATGATAAATTGAATCTCATGTCTTGAAATAATGTATTATATTTTTGTCTTGATAATTTTTATAATGAAGCTTGTATTTCATTTTTGAATACTTATTTTGATTTGACATAAAAAGACAAATAATGAATCCACGTATACTATGTTCATATAAGTCTCTTGAATCTTGAGAATGATTTCGATAATTTGATTATGAATTTTGAGTTGACAAAATAAGTTTGAATGATTTTATGACTCCTCTCTTGATCTCTTCAAATCATGACTTTAAATTCTTGACTTGAGATATTTTTGCGAATCAAAATATTTTCCTCTATGATTGCTTCCTTTTATCATTTACCAAAGAGGAGAACAATACAAGTTTATGTCATTTGTGAATCTCATAAACTATGTTAATGATTTTGATGATTCGAATTTGAATGAACTTTATCACAATCCAAGTCTTGATATCTTGATATTTGATACTTGGAATTCCTATGCATGAATCAAGTGGTTTTGCACTCAAATGAATCACTTATCAACATTTACGATTGTGATATATTTTATCCTTCAAATGTGATCTTGTTGGCTTGAAATACTTTTTAGAATTTTTTATATGATTTTTCTTTGCCTTGATGTAAAAGAAATTTGCTTTATGATGAATCATTACTAAAAGGATTTGTCAAATGAATCATGTCCCTCTTGATTTTCTTGAGCTTTGATTTCATATCTTTCATGACTTAGAAATGACATGGTTACTTTGGCTTGCTTTCATGAATTCTTTGCATCTATGGCTTGTATGCATCATGTGAAAATTGAAAATATTGATTGATGTAAAATAATGATTGAAATTTTTAGCTATTGAGTCCTCTCCTCTTTTCTACAATGACAAAGGGGGAGTTAGCATGCTAGCTTGGATATCACAAGAGAAAGTAGCAAACATAGCTAACTAGAAATTATAAAAAGACAAAACTTCCACTTCTCAAAATGAGAAGAAAGAAATTACAAATTTATATTATTTTTTAAACTCGTGAGCTTGCATGGTTAAAAATGTTATAAATTTTACAAAAATTATTAGCTCATTGCAAACAAAAATTTGATAGCTTGCAAAAACGAAACTTAGTTACAAAAGAGAAGAA
The DNA here is from genome assembly GCA_023547065.1 of Musa troglodytarum. Taxonomy (NCBI): domain Eukaryota; kingdom Viridiplantae; phylum Streptophyta; class Magnoliopsida; order Zingiberales; family Musaceae; genus Musa; species Musa troglodytarum. The sequence goes on from CP097511.1 coordinate 53,539,794, forward strand.
TTGAAAGGAAGCTAGCTTGCCAAAGTATGTTAGCTTGCTTATCATTATTGATTGCTTGCTTATCATCTTTTTCCCTCATATCATGATTCTTGACTCCCTTGAATTCATGACTTGATATGTTGAAAATTCATGATGTTTTATTCTTGAAAGAAATTTGCTTGATGAATTCATGGATATAAGCCTTCTCTTTTATCTTTATTGATTGTCATAATTTCAAAATTCATGTAAAGGGAAAAGAATTGCACTCTTCTTTTGAACAAAAAGGAGAAGATTTATTGCTAGCTTGCACACCCAAATGAAAAAATTTGCTAGCTCGAAAGAACTTGCTATCATGAACACTACCAACAAAATGTTATCTTGCCTATTATGTGAAGCAAAGTGCAACATTGCACAAGAAGCAAGTAAAACTTGTCATGCTTGAACTTAAATCACGATGAAGACGTAAAGCAAAACAAAGTGCCGGAAGTCAAGTGCGATGGATCGTTGGGAGCTCGACGGAAGTCCGAAGATTCATTGGGAGTGCTGCCGGAACTGGCCGAGAACGAGTAGGGAGCTTACCGAAGGGTTTTCGGAAGTTCGCCGGAAGGTTCATCAGAAGTTCGCGGAGCTCGCCAAGAAAGATTGGAGCTTGCCGAAGAAACTTATCGGAACTTGCCAAGATCGTCGTGAAGTCTAGGAGCTTACCGGGAGTCCGCAGAATGGTTTCTGAGGGTTCGTCGGATGATCGCTGAAAGTTCACCAGAAGCTCGCCAGAAGATGTCTTGACTTGTCGGACTTTGTAATAGCTTAGGAAATATCTTTAATTTCGTTGTTAGCACGATAATTTGGGTTAGGATTAGATGTTAATCCTATAACCCAAGTAGGGGCCACATGGGCCTTGTTTTGGACTGGTTTGGGCCGAGTTTAAGGCCCAACCGGTGGTGGAATAGCGGCGATGGCACCGCCCAGTCAGGCGGTGGCATCACCTGGCCAAGAGCCCGGCGGTGGCACCGCCGATTGATAGTGTCGAGCAGGCTGGCGGTCAGCCGCCAATGATAATAGATGATTCAAATTTGGGCTCCAAATTTGAATCCTATTTAGGTCTATAAATACCCCTCTTATTCATGGTTGAAAGAGGGTCTAGAACTGAGAAAGAAAAAGGCAAAACTCTCTTGAAATAGTGTCAAAATCTTCCTTCTAAGCTTTAAGTGTGTTCTAGTCCAAGAGAGGGGTAAGAGGCCTTGTAAGGGTTATCTCCTAAGCCCGTCAAAAGGAGAGGTGCTGTAAGGGAGTTCATCCTCGCCCGTTGGAAGGAAGATAGCTAGTGGAAAGCCGGTGGCCTCAAGTGAAGAGGAATCAGAAGTGGACGTAGGTCGTATGACCGAACCACTATAAATCGGTTTGCGTTTATATTCTTACAATTTATTTTACTGCAAACCATCTTTACTTTGATGCTCTACCTTCTCATCTCCTTCTTATGAATCAATTTACTTCTAAAGCATCTTTCGTTGAGGATTTAATCGAAGCATAATTTTCAACATATGAAGTTTTATAAAGTTATTTGAAATCGCCAAATTTATCGTTCTTAACCGCTGCACTAATTCACCCCCCCCCCCCCTTAGTGCCGCTCGATCCCTAACAATATGCTCCAAATAGATTCAAACTTGGAGCTAAAACCAATCTCATCCTGGGTCTTTCGGGTACTGGCGGTACCACCGTTAATACTAGGTCGTACTACTGCCTAGTCTAGCGGTACCACTACTTGACTCCGGGCAGTACCACCGCTTCGCACAGTCTGTCTTGGAGACTATCTTGAAGATTGAGCCATTGGCGGTTCCACCGCCTATTCTGGTGGTGCCACCACTTGACCCACTTCTTGAGTCACTGTTTGGGCCTTTCACTTAGCCTAACACAGCCTAAACTTAGGCCCAATTGGTCTCTAATTAAGTTGGTCAAATTTTAATTCAATTACACCTAAAACCTACTTCGATCTAGACAATTATTACAAAGCATGAATCAATTTGTCCAACATGTTATTGGTCCATCGGCGTTTTGTCTGATTTTTCGGCACATCGTCCTCTCTTACGGCCTATTGCCCAATTGGCTAATTGTTGTTCGCAACTTCGATATCCTTGGCGCAATTCAGCTCTTCTTGGCCCGATGTCTAAACTCATCGTCCGAAGCCTTCTACCGATACATCAACCGATCCTTCGGCTCGACATCCAATATTCTGACATGTTCTTCTCTGGCCCAACGTCTAATTTTTCCTGTTTCAACTGTCTATTCCTGATTAAAGGTAGTCCTGTGTCACACAAAATGCAGTTAGATCACAAACACTATCAATTAGTTTCATCATCAAAATCCAAGATCCAACACTTATAAGACCTCAGTTATTTAAAACTCCCTATGAATTGAGAAACCATGAAAGACCCAACATTTCATATTTTAGATTTTTTAAATATAAATCTTTTATTTTAAATGAAAAGGGTACTTGTGAAAAATTTGATGTAAAATCTGATAAAGGTATTTTTCTTGGATATTTCTCTATTTCTAAAGTTTATCAAATTTTCAATAAAAGATCCTTGTTTACTAAGGAATTTATTCATGTTGTTTACAATAAATCTCTCGAAGTTAAGAAAAATAATTTTGATAATAATTTTGAATTTGATTAAGAATTCTCCTTCCCAAAGCAACTTCAATATATCTACTTCTAAAGAAACCTTACCCAAGGAATGAAAGTATGTAGATGCACATTCTAAGAAGCTAATTATGAAAGAACATTAAAAGGTATTCAAACTTGTTCTTCATTAAAAATATTTCTACAAATGCTATCTTTTTATCTCAAATTAAGCTTAAATGTATTGATGATATTTTAAAAGATGACTCTATGGGTCTCGACAATGCATTAAGAGTTAAATCAATTTGAAAAAAATAAAGTTTGAACACTTGTTCCTAGACTTAGTAATCATCTCATGATTGACACTAAATGAGTCTTTAGGAATAAACAAGATGAACAAAGTATCGTGGTTCAAAATAAAACTAGATTAGTAGCAAAATATTTTAACTAAGAAGAAAGTATAAATTATGAAGAAACATTCACTCTTATGGCTAGACTTGAAGCCATAAAGATACTCCTTGCTTATACATATTTTAAAATTTTAAAATTATTTTAAATGGATATCAAAAGTACTTTTTAAGGGTTTATTTTTGAAGAAGTTTTTATTGAGTAATCACCTAGATTTGAAAATGATCTTCTTCTAAATAATGTTTATAAATCATCTAAGGTTCTCTATAGGTTGAAGCAAACCCTCGGGGCTCGATATGAGAGACTTAGCTCCTTTCTTATTTAAAATAATTTTTCAAAAGACAAAGTCGATACTACATTATTTATTAAATATTTTAAAAATAATTTTTTATTATTCAAATTTATATAAATGATATTATTTTTAGTTATACAAATGAATCTTTATGTGAATTATTTGTCACGAGTATGAGCAAAGAATTTGAAATGAGTTCGATGGGTGAATTGATATTTTTCTTAGGATTATAAATTTAGCAACTAAATGACAATTTTTATTAGTCAAAACCAGATATATTGTGGATCTATTAAAACGGTTTCACAAGAATAGTGCTAAGGCTATTTACACTAATGAGCATTTCTACTAAATTAGATATGGATAATAAAGTACAATGCCTTGGTCAAAAGATTTATAGAGGTATGATAGATAATTTATTTTATCTTGCTACAACTAGACTTGATATAATGTTTAATGTTGAGTTTTATACAAAATTCTAGTCCAATCCTAAATGATCTCATTATAAATCAGTTAAAATAATTTTTATATACCTAAAAGAAACTCCTAATCTAGGATTATGGTATCCTAAATCTAAAAATTCTAATTTGATTGCTTATGTTAGATGCTAATTTTACGGGATATAGAATAGATACAAAAAGTACTTTTGGAGCTTGTCAATTCTTAGGCCATGCATTTGTTTCTTAATCTTCTAAGAAACAAAACTCTATCGTATTATCTACCGCCATAGCTAAATATATTATGGTAGATGCATGTTATGTGCAGGTAATTTAGATAAAAAATACTTTAGAAGATTATGGACATTACCTTAAAAGCATCCCTATAAGTGTGATAACACTAGTGCACTTTGCTTGTCAAAGAATCTTATTCAACATTCACTTACCAAGCATATTAACATTAGACATCATTTTATTAAGGATCACATAAGAAATGATGACATATTTTTGGACTGTATTGATACAAAATATCAGCTAACGAATTTCTTTACCAAACCACTAAGTGAAGAATAATTTGATTTTATTAAAAGAAAATTAGATATGTTAAACCTGAATAAATGAATCTTGAAAAGCCTAAAATATTTTTTTTAAAAAAAGGTGGTTGAAAATAGGAGCCTGACAGTATAAACGCTAATGCATACTGCCCAATTGTGATAGCATCACCTAAGCTAGTGATAATACCGCCAACAATCCGATTTAGCCCTATGTAGTTGGGGGCAATGGTAGAACAATCCTAACTCACCCTCTAACTCACTTCTCTCCCTAGCCAACCTCTCCTCCCTTCTTCCTCCCTCTAAACCTTCCTCACAACCTTTTTTTTACCATCTTTCATCCTCTTCCTCCTCAAAATCTCTAAACCTCCAGTCCTCTTTTTTCGTCTCTTTGGCTAAAGCCCAAGGACACTCATCCCTCCTTCCTCTACAAGGTAAAGATCAAGTTTTAGAACTCAACCAATCCTCTTGGTGATCAGGAAAGAGGCTTGATTCGGTAAAAAGCTACACTACAAGGGTAACCTCTAAATCCTCCTCTTATTCTTAATTTATTATTTGATCTTATCCTTATTTTTGTAATACATACTATAATCTTCAAGGCACTTAGAAGATCCTTAAGGGATGAAAGAAAGATGAGAATAGATGAAACCTATGACACCACTCTTTTTTATTTCTATGAATATGCTCTTAGATTTTTAAACTTCGATTGTCCACAAAGGAAATTATATAGATCTAAAAGATTTCAGTGATTTAAAAACAATTCAATAGTTTGCTAACTTAGAAACAATTCAAGTGAGAGAAATGTTTTGTTATAAATTTCTTATATAATTAATAAAAAAGAGGAGAGAGAGAGAGAGAGAGAGAGAGAGAGAGAGAGAGAGAGAGAGAGAGAGAAAAGAACTAGATTCAACTTAACTCCCATAGTTTATTTGTTATAGATGACCACTAAAATAAAAGTAGAATGATTATAAAGTATAGTGAGCATTGCATAAAGCATATTTGACATTGAAGATAATATTATCGCTAGCTGATTGTAGGTATTTGCAAGCACCAGGTATCCACACCAATTGTGTACAACTTAAAAAGGTTTTCTATATGTATATATTTAAAATAAAATAAAAATTATATTAATTAAGACTTAGCAATAAAACTTAGGATAGAAGGATATGCAGCAGCAACAAGAATCAAGAATGATGTGCAGATTCAGATCTACCAAAATTTGACGGTGAATGACTTACACTATTAGAAGATCTAGGAAAAGGAGAAATACTTAATGACTCTAAGATATTCTATAAGGAAACAAAATTAGAAAAACAAGTTTTTCAAAAAAAAAAAATCAAAGAATGGGAGAGTCTCTCTACAAAGTTGACCACTTCAAGAGAGTTAGATTTGATCCAAAGTGGAGAAAGTTAGAGGCTTGAAGCTGCTTTGAGGCCCTCCAAGAGTGCAATTGAGGTAGTGCAACTATAGCCTCCCATCCTTGGGTGCTTATTCATTCATTTCTTTCAATACAAATCCAATGCCGATAGGAAAAAACAAATGACGAAATAAGATTTTATTCTTTATAAAAAATATAACAACAACAACAAATAACAACAACAACAATAACAATAACAATAACAATAATAATAATAATAATAATAAAGAATCCCCCATAGATAGACAATGTTTCTCCAATGATTTAATTCTCCAAGGCATATCCATAACACAAAGATAAATATATAGTTACAAACTAGTAAATGAACATTCTAGCAGCTTGCACAAGGAAGATAATTTATTCTAGCGAAACCAGCATATTTGGCATCGATTGTGGGCCTCCAACATCAAAGTCCCAAGTAATAACACTTGGAACAACAACATATTCTTAGACCCTGATACGTTTAAAAAGTGCATCAATGCTTGCATGTTAGCCACAGCCCATCCTATCAGGTTTGTAGGATGATATCCTTCACGCACACCATTTCATGTTTGCTTAATGTTATTGTGCAACACAATAATTCGCTCAGAGTCTTTAACAAATATGTACAAGGTTGAACAATATGTTCAGTTCATTTCTCTACAGTCCTAGATGAAAAAATCTAAGAAAGCACATTAGAAAAAGATATTTTTTATTAATAATTCATTACAAAAATACCATGATATCTATGTACTTTTACTGCCTCCATCTTTTTGCTCACCTGCCAAGTTGTCATCTATATTTTGTATATGAGATATAAAGATTAAGAATGCCAAAACAAAAAAGGAATCTACCCAATCACCTCAGAATTAACCATCGCCAATGAACAAGATACAAAAATGTTAAAACATAGACTGAACCACCAATCATTTTTTGATTCATCACCTTTTGGTAAAACAAAAACCATACAAGCTGATTTCTTGGTTTTGGGCTGTCAATAGAGAACGAATTTTTGAAGTTAAAGCTAATCCTTGACTTTAAAGATTTTCCCACATCTAGCATTTCTCACATTCCACACTTACGATCACTGAACTGCAACATGCACATAAATTCCATGCAATTAAAGTAAATTGTAAAATTCACAATGTGGACGTGAAGTTTCTGGGTTGGTTATGAATCTGCTACCTAGTGTTTGTTTTAACAAAAGATGCTAGACAAGCAAAAAGAGGTTTGGGATTGTAGAGCAGCTACCTCGAATGATTTGTGTTTTCAGATGCAACACATTATTGCTAGTGTTGTATTCGGTAGGTTCCAAACAATCTAGTGTTATATCGACCAAAAGAATGTGTTAAAGCAAATTACTTTATTAGAGTCTCTTAAAGTTAGAGAACACCCCAGAACTCATCTAGGTGGGGTTTTAGGACCATTTATGTTAAAGGATATACCTTAATGTCAAGAGCAATTACACACCTTCCCTAGTACAGGATAAAATCATGTTGCATTGAATCAGAAAGCTTCGGTGAGGTCATAAGTGCGATCGTATCGGTCATGTGACATTGAGGTATGACCCTATGGCACCAAGGTATTGACCATGTGATGCCGAAGTGTCGAGTTCGTGACAATGACGTGCCATCCACATGACACCAAAGTATCAACCACATGGTGTCGAGATGTCGGGCTTGTGATCAACCATATCACTATTCAATGTTATTTAAGATATAATGACCAACAAATAATGTACAGTAAAACTATGAAAAGTTATTATATTGCACAAAAGTTGGATTAAGTCAGCATTTAAATATCAACATGATGTCATTTCAATAGGGTTACGGTGAAGATAGTTCTCATTAGCATTTTAACCCGATGTGTCAAGTAAGAGCTCCACTTTATCATAAGGAATTAAAGCTTCTATTGGTAACTGCTAAGATGATACCAAGAGTATTGGTCATAATGAACTCACTACAATTAGAGTTAATAAATCCCACAAAGCTAAATCCTTAAGAGATACAAAAATATATAAACCTTAAGCTTTCCTTGAATTGCACTATAGAATTACTCAATCCATCACCATTAATGGCACCTATTTGTTCTATCTAGTATTTTAATCTTTTAGAATCGTTAGCCTTCTCAATGTATTGTAAATAATTTATATTTGATTGACATCATATATTTATGACATCAATATGAAATTAGTATATAGACCTTCTTTTCTATAAAACTCATCACAATAAATCTCTAAAAACTTAAATACCTTTTCTAAATCAAATAAAACCAACCATTCGAACAACTTTCCCCGTCCACTATGTTTTTTCATTAATTTTCTTAATAATTATATGACTTTGATATTTTATCTTTTAAGCATACAGATAATTTGACTCTTGAAAATACTCACATGTCTTAGGCCATTTTTTATCATCCTAATTCAAAGTTTGAAATTGCAACTTATTATCTTAATTATTTGATAATAAGAGCAGCTTTGGATATCTACCTTTTTCTTATTTGTTTGTACTAAGAAGTTTTTCCTCTGGACATCTTATTGATTCTCAAAATTTTGTAAACTAAATTAGTTAACGAAACTAAGGCATGATCTCTTGAACTCTTCTGAACAATAATAATTGTGTCATGAGTTCCCACACTCTTCTCATTTTAGGATACTTAGATGGTGAATATATCTCATATCAATTCTCAATAATAATATGGTATAATTATCAAATATTTAAGATCATAGTTATGAGTTTTGACATGTTTTTTGAGACACATTGACTCTCAATGGCCATGTGCAACCCTCCACCTTTTCCATTCGGGCTTGGGACCGACATCGACAGTGTTAAAAACAAATCTACTCATAACAAGAAAGAATTTTTTTAAAAAAAAATCTCTCTTTAGAAAGGATAAAAACAAAACTCGAGAGGAATTCATTTTTGTCCGGTTTGGTTCCTATCGACTAGTACATACCGTATAATTTGAGATGCAAGCCACACCATTTTAGACAATTAGGTATAGTTTTTTTTTCTGTTACAAGGATCTGAACTAAATCACTTTTTTTTTAATTACTCAAACCAGCCCCTTTGGCTCTCAACTCCTTGCATGCTCGTTCTCCTCTCTACACTGTTATGTGACCATACATCTCTATACTGTCATGCAATCATTGCCCAAAACTTGTGTTCTGCTGCCCACCGCCCGCTATCACGTGTATTTCTCTTTCTCTTCCAACCCCTGCATCACCCCTCCCTCCAACCACACAAAATGAAAAATGCACCACGGTACATGTCGGTATGTATATCAATATGTTGCCATGGACTGAACACGTGCTGGTCCAACCGTCAATCGTATCTAAAATTCATTGTTAGTTGTACCATAGTACATCATATCAGTCCAGGACAGTAGATCAGACTTGGTACCCAAAACCACTTGAAAAAGCAAAGACAACAACATATATAGTAGATGAATCCAAGAGGGACCACCATCAGATCAATACTCAAGATTTGATACCTTAGTAAATGAAAAATAAAAAAACTACGACATAAAGAATTAACTAACAATGCAATTCGTTTTTTACACAATGGAAAATTATCATCAAATTTCATGATTCTTTAATGCATATACATCTATTCCAAAACCTAAAGATTCTATAGAGTGGAGATTAACAATAAAAGCTTCAAATAGCCATCTAAATACAACCGATTGAGTCCTTCGAAAGAATAGATAAATTTCAGTGTTTTAACGTATGACTAAAAGGCATCGTTTCCTGAACTCAAAAAGCAGCAGATATGTTCTCTCAGTACTTTTATAGTTTTCTTTGCTAGCCATTTCAATTCAAGTGAGATTCAAGTTGCATATTAGTGTTTTGCATTGTGCATTAATAATCACAGAATTACAGACTAAGGTTTTTAGACAAATAATAGTATGATAAGCAAAAATGATAGTAAATATTCAATACAGATGTCATAAATGCACAAGAACTTCTTGTTAAACAAGTAATTATAAAAAAATATAGTTTCAACATCAAGGGAATGAAATACATACTTCATTTCAGCAACCTTTTAATAGCCAATAGAAATCATTTCATTTGGATAAGCAAGTTTAACAATGATTTTGATCATAATTACTCTATAAATACCACTGAAAGTCAGAAGTATGCAACAAAAGAGCTAAAAACCAGGAAAAGTCATTCTACCAAGTGACACTACCGCATCCTCCATATCCACGTATTGCAAATGTTGTTACCTAGGAAATGAACAGACTAAAACGATTGATAAGACTCATACCCGAAGGTTGCAAAAGGTCCATAAATCTCTCTATTTTGGATTTATTAGCATCCACTCCATAGCAAATTTTGAAAAGAGAAGAGAAAGAACCCATATTATAGGAGTGTCATCTGGTCACTAATCCTTGTTAAGATTTGATAAATAACAATCACCGAGAGAACTCTAATACCCCAAGAAAGCTAACTTTGCATTTTATTTCATTTAAGACCACCAAAATATCTAAAAATTAGCATGTCTTTATTATTTCTGACTTCTTCATATTCTCTATGATTTTTGTAATCTCTTTGACCCAAGATCAAAGAAACATTAACTCACTAAAGAAACTGATAGCCCCAAAACACATTCAGTCAGATGGAAAGCAACCACAATTGTGGGTGTTTGAGTCTAAATCATGACGATCAAAAAATTCAGTATGGTATGACCCCAATAAGTGTAAGCAAACATACATCATCCCAACAAATCACAGTAGCTGCCCATCAATCGTACAATAAAATTTTTGAATCTCAAGGGAGATAAATACAAATAGACAGATAACTAAATATGACATGTCATGTAACAGTAAGCGAGTGACATCAATAAAATATTTTCAATGTAAGATTAGAGAATGGACTTCGTGTCAGCAAAATAAAAAAAAAAACTTTAGAAAGATATATTTTGTGAATTTCATCATTCAATGACATAGCAAATGTAATAATATACGCCTAGATTTTATACTTATAGAAATGCACATATAGAGTAACCATAGAACTAATCACCGCATCATGTTCAATGGGGATAAAAGAAACATACTTTAGATAAGCAGAGCCAACAATAGAAAGTCCAGTTGTATCAGCTAATTGTGCAATCTTTAAGTGATTCATCAATAGTGAAGGTATTACCTTTAGTACCTTTACATTCAACTTCAATAATGTGTGAAAAACCTACATTCTTAATAAGATAATTTTTAGTTTTAAAAGGACAAAAATGGAGCTACATATCAGTTTGTAGTCTATTTTGTTAGGAAAGTGAAAAGCAAAACACAAATAAAAGAGAAAGAAGGCTAAAGGCTTCAAAATATCTTAAAAATGAGTTGTAATAAAAAAGCATATCGATAATGTAATTCAAGAATTAGATAATGTCACATTCTTTCTTTCCTACATAAGAGAAAAACTAACAGAAGTCAGAATTCCTTTATAGTAATTATAACTAATTTGCAAGAAAGATTACAAAATGTCAAGGGGCAAGCTAGTAGCTAGATAAGGAAAAGAATCAATTAAAGCACTAGAATTTTTTAATAATGATATTTGACTAACCTCCAAAGAAGGAATAACACAAAAGCTTCAACAAACAAAGGATACTCGAACTTAATTCCCAAAGTCCAGTAAGTGAAGCATTAATGCTCTGAGTTTCTTTGTCCCTGAATAACAAACAAAAAAATAATGTGCCTTGATCATAATATAAAAAAAGGTAAGCCTCAACATATGACTGAAGCATCACAAATCGAAGTCTATGAGAAAATTGTTGGAGGTGAAATATATTTAAGAGTGAAGCAATTTGCTAACAACTTAATCTATAATCATCGCGATGTTAGGCAAAACCTCATTGTACAAAGCTGAAAATAAATGGGGCCTTCAATGGTAAGATCACCAAATTGGTATAAGAAAGAAAAACTGAATCTAATCCTACTTATTTTCCCTATCTGTCAATCAATATGGATAGCCTTACATCTTAAACTATGTAGCCAAATTGAAATTGATAAAGATGATCATGATATAAAGATGGTCTTGACCTGCACGTCCATAGTCCTCGGGTCCATACATATCGGTGCATACAGTATTGTACACATACACTGAAGAGGAAGGAAGAAAAAGGAAGGAGAAGAGAAAGGAACAAATGATGGTGGAGGAAAGGAGGAAGAAGGAATTACGAGGAAGAGGATGGAAAAAGAGGAATGGATGAAAGGAAGAAGAAGAGGAAGAAGAGAAGGAGAAGGATGAGGAGAAAGAGGAAGAGGAAGTGGTATTGGAGGAGGAGGAGGATGATAAGGTAGAGGAGGAGGAGCAGAGGAGGAGCATTTTACACACACAGACAGGTGACTTGCTGCAGTACGATGCAAGTATCTGCAATGGGTTCATGAGCACGAGCCCCAAACCAGCGTTAAATAAACTTTTTTTCTTATAATAGTCGAGGATAGACTGCTGAATATGAGAAACATGCTGTGTACCAGTTCATGCTCAAACAATAACAAAGCACTGGTTTGTATACTAATGCCGTAACTTGAGAGTCAAAAAAAAACATTGCACCCAATTCCACATAGATTTGGAATAGGTTGAAGATTTTCAAACCAACCTTACTCGAATGGTCAGGCTTTGCTAGGTTAAAATTTTCAAACCAAAACAACTAGAATGGTCAGACTCCAAACCAACTAGACAAGCATTTGTCAACTAAGACTAAGACAACATCACATACATAATTGTGTTATTATCACAACTCACATACAATCTTTTATTTATTTCACAACCATTATGATGAGATCTTTATGAAGCACAATCGTTTTAATAATAATTTTTATATCGCACCACTTGTAAATTTACTAGCAATTATAATGTACAATTAATGTCCAAATTTAATTAGATAGTAAAATAAATTGATTATTATATACAATTAAATACAATCATTTATTGTAAAAATAAGCAAAAAAATATAGATAATTATAAAAAATATAATATAAAAATAATGATTCAAAAAAGAATGAAAACAAAATATAAAATTAGATATTTAGTAGACTGTATAATAATCATAAATTATTTATATACAAGTAATAAACAGAATTATGATGCCTCATCTTTATCAAACACATAGATTTATTTATTTGGTATCTTTAAAGAATTACAGCATTCAATTTGGTTTACAGTTCTCGTAAGGTCTAGTAACCGCTCTGTACAGAAATAATGACACATCTTACTCAAATCAGAATATTTTAGGCTTGGATTTCTCTTGAACTTATCTTATCCTTGGAGATTATTCACTATGTATGAATATACTGGAACCATTTCAGATTAGAAATTATCTATTTCAGATGCAGTTTTTCCACATGACCCCCAGCACAGGTTGTTTGATTGTCAAACACAATTCTAGTTAAAAACTCCACAATTTTCCAAATTTTTCAACCTCTTTGATAAAAGTTGGAAAAAATAAAAACAAAAACAAAAATATAACATCAACCACTTTGATCTATTTACGCATGATTAACATATGAAACCAAGAATAAAGTCAACACAAAGTTTCTCATACAGTAAGGAGAGGAAGAAACTCAATGTTGTTATAATTATTAAGGCTTGAAGCTTAATAAAATGTGGCAGCAATGATGAAGTGGTTATAGAAAGCATGTTTCATCAAGCAGGAAAAGATTATATCGATTGCTATGCAAAGCTGAAAGTAAAATTGCATACAAAAATCAGGCATGCAGCTGCAACCACATAGTTAAGTCGTAACTAAGCCAGCTGAAATGCTGTAAACTCTTGAAAGGCTTCTAACTTACCTTAGGCACTTGCAGTTATACTTCCATGAAAATGTGTTGCCACTTTAGTTCCACCAAACTTCTCTGTGCAACTCTGCCAACAATGGATCTTCATGTCAAGCACTAGATAAGTCCTCCATATTGCTTTCATAATCTGCTGTAAACTGTTGTAAGGCCTCTAACTTACCTTAGGCGCTTGCAGTCATACTTCCATGAAAATGTTGCCACTTTAATTCCACCAAACGTCTCTGTGCAGCTCTGCCAACAATGGATCTTCATGTCAAGCACTAGATAAGTCCTCCATATTGCTTTCATAATCTGCTGTAAACTGTTGTAAGGCATCTAACTTACCTTAGGCGCTTGCAGTCATACTTCCATGAAAATGCATTGCCAATTTAATTCCACCAAACGTCTCTGTGCAGCTCTGCCAACAATGGATCTTCATGTCAAGCACTAGATAAGTCCTCCATATTGCTTTCATAATCTGCTGTAAACTGTTGTAAGGCCTCTAACATACCTTAGGCGCTTGCAGTCATACTTCTATGAAAATGCGTTGCCACTTTAATTCCACCAAACGTCTCTGTGCAGCTCTGCCAACAATGGATCTTCATGTCAAGCACTAGAAAAGTCTTCCATTTCGCTCTCATAATCTGCTGTAAAATGTTGTAAGGCTTCTAACTTACCTTAGGCGCTTGCACTTATACTTCCATGAAAATGTGTTGTCAATTTAATTCCACCAAACTTCTCTGTGCAACTCTGCCAACAATGGATTTTCAAGTCAAGCACTAGAGAAGTCTTTCATATTGCTCTCATAATCTTTTCCACCCATCAGCCTTTTCATCTTATGACATTAAATCGGGCAAAGGGCAATTCAGGTTTTGTTGGTTTGGGAGTCTCAAAGATATTCCAAAAATTGAGTGTTTCATCTGCTGCTGCAGAAGCTACTACACCTCCCAATGGGCTCCCAGCCAAGAAATGAACCCGGGATGAATGACCGAAAAGCTCAGCCGCTCTCGTCATGGATGGGTAATTCCACAGGGTGAGTTGATTCTTCGGAAAACCATGGGAGGTTAGTAATTCAGATTTATTCTTGTCCCATAGCAATGCACAAACTTCAGAGCCTGCATCGATCTAGTTCAAGCAAGAACCATTAACAGTGTTCCAAAACTTGATGCAATGATCATGGTGACCTCCACCAGAAACCAGTAGGTTGCTTCAATACAAAAGTAAATGAAAAATCTAGCAGCTTGCACAAGGAAGATACTTTATTCTAGTGAAACCATACAAGCTGATTTCTGTGGTTTTGGGCTGTCAATAGAGAAAGAATTTTGAAGCTAAAGCTAATCCTTGACTTTAAAGATTTTCCCACATCTAGTATTTCTCACATTTCACACTTACGATCACTGAACTGCAACATGCACATAAATTCCATGCAATTAAAGTAAATTGTAAAATTCACAATGTGGCCGTGAAGTTTCTGGGTTGGTTATGAATCTGCTACCTAGAGTTTGCTTTAACAAAAGATGACAAGCATAAACAGGTTTGGGATTGTAGAGCAGCTACCTCACAAATGATTTGAGTTTTCAGATACTCCACATTATTGCTAGTGTTGTATTCGGTATTTTCCAAACAATCTACAGTCTAAGACTCCAAAAGTATGTCAACCAAAAGAATGTGTTAAAGCAAATTACTTCATTAGAGTCACATAAAGTTAGAGAACACCCCCTGAGGACTCATCTAAGTGGGGTTTTAGGACCATTATGCTAAAGGATATACCTTAATGTCAAGAGCGATTACACGCCTTCCCTAGTACTGAATAAAATTGTGTTGCATTGAATCAGAAAGCTATGGTGAGGTCATAAGTGTGATCGTATCGGTCATGTGGTATTGAGGTATGACCCTATGGCACTAAGGTATCGATCATGTGATGCCGAGGTGTCGGGTTCGTGGTAATGACGTGCCATCCACATGACACCAAAGTGTCAACCACATGGTGTCGAGATGTCGGGCTTGTGATCAGCCATATCACTATTCAATGTTATTTAAGATAACATGACCAACAAATGAAATACAATAAAACTATGAAAAGTTATTATATTGCACAAAAGTTGGATTAAGTCAACATCTAAATATCAACATGATGTCATTTCAATAGAGTTACAGTGAAGATAGTTCTCACTAGCATTTTAACCCGATGTGTCAAGTAAGAGCTCCACTTTATCATAAGGAATTAAAGCTTCTATTGGTAACTGCTAAGATGATACCAAGAGTATTGGCAACAATGAACTCACTACAATTAGAGTTAATAAATCCCACAAAGCTGAATCCTTAAGATACAAGAATATATAAACCTTAAGCTTTCCTTGAATTGCACTGCAAAATTACTCAATCCATCACCGTTCATGGCACCTATTTGTTCTATCTCGTATTTTAATCTTTTAGAATCGTTGGCCTTCTCAATGTATTGTAAATAGTTTATAATTGATTGGCATCATATATTTATAACATCAATATGAAATTAGTATATAGACCATTTTTTCTATAAAACTCACCACAATAAATCTCTAAAACCTTAAATACCTTTTCTAAATCAAATAAAACCAACCATTCGAAGAACTTTCTCCGTCCACTATGTTTTCTCATTAATTTTCTTAATAATTATATGACTTTGATATTTTATCTTTTAAGCATATAGATAATTTGACCCTTGAAAATACTCACATGTCTTAGTCCATTTTCGATCACCCTAATTTAAAGTTTGAAAGTGCAACTTATTATCTTAATTATTCGATAATAAGAGCAGCTTTGGATATCTACCTTTTTCTTATTTGTTTGTACTAAGAAGTTTTTCCTCCGGACATCTTCTTCTTGATTCTCAAAATTTTGTAAACTAAATTAGTTAACGAAACTATCGCATGATCTCTTGATCTCTTCCGAACAATAATAATTGTGTCATGAGTTCCCACACTCTTTCTTATATTCATCTTTGTTGGTGCTTATATTAACTTATTTACTCTTGTAATACAGAACAGTTAGTTCTAATTTTGTCAATATTATTTACCTACAAAACTAAGCAACTTATAGAATATAGAATGTACATCAGCTGATTTATTAAGAAATTCTCCATCTTTCCTTAATCTCCATATTCTTAACAAGTATCTTGTGATCATCCTCCTCATCAAAATTCTAACATTACGTCAGTATTTGATCTTTCTTTTTCTAACTTTACGATCCAGAAAATTGTTCATTAAAAGCCCATAGGATTAATATTAAACAAAACTATCAATTATGTCTTTAAAGTTCTACCACCTAATTATAGTAAAAATAATCCCTTACATTCACCATGTTCTCTCCTTGTATAATCATTCAAGTCTCCTTTAATCATAAGTTTTCAATAAAAGATATCCTTATATAATTTCATCTAAATTTTCAGAAACTTCCCATTTGATTTGGTCACTTAGGCCAATACAAAAGGCATAAACATATATTCAAAATCTTTTCTCATGATAAATATTATAGTAATATAATTATTTCCCATATCTTTTGATTTTAGAACATTATTTTGAGCCCTATCTTCAAAAGCCACTTGCACCATTAATATTTCTAATTATTTCGATATTGGTAATCTCTTACATTTTTTACTCTACCCACTAAGTATCTTATACATAAAATATATTAAATTTTCTTCCATGGATCAAACTAAATTTATTTCTGAAAATGTTCACATATTTTGTGTTATTAGCCTAATTCTATTTCTTGGACTCTTTACCCATGCTGGTCCAAAATAGACCAAGAAAACGCATCTCTATTTTACATAACACATGGATATTGATATAATAGATTTGTTGTATGTGAACTCAGTCCACCCTTCTCATTTTAGGATACTTAGATGATGAATATATCTCATATCAATTCTCAGTAATAATATAGTATAATTATCAAATATTTAAGATCATAGTTATGAGTTTTGACATGTTTTTTGAGACACATTGACTCTCAATGGCCTTGTGCAACCCTCCACCTTTCTCATTCGGGCTTGGGACCGACATCGGCGGTGTTAAAAACATATCTACTCATAACAAGAAAGAATTTAAAATAAAATCTCTCTTTTAGAAGGATAAAAACAAAACTCGAGAGGAATTCATTTTTGTCTAGTTTTGGTTCCCATCGACTAGTACATACCGTACAATTTGAGATGCAAGCCGCACCATTTTAGACAATTAGGTATAGCTTTTTTTTCTGTTACAAGGATCTAACCTAAATCACTTTTTCTTTTTAATTACTCAAACTAGCCCCTTTAGCTCTCAACTCCTTGCATGCTCGTTCTCCTCTCTACACTGTTGTGTGACCATTGCCACAGGTCATACATCTCTATGCTGTCATGCAATCATTGCCCAAAACTCGTGTTCTGCTGCCCACCGCCCGCTATCACGTGTATTTCTCTTTCTCTTCCACCCCCTGCATCACCCCTCCCTCCAACCACACAAAATGAAAAATGCACCACGATACATGCCGGTATGTATATCAATATGTTACCATAGACTGGACACGTGCTGGTCCAACCGTCAATCATATCTAAAATTCATTGTTAGTTGTACCATAGTACACCATATCAGTCCTGGACAGTAGATCAGAATTGGTACCCAAAACCACTTGAAAAAGCAAAGACAACATATATAGCAGAAGAATCCAAGAGGGACCACCGTCGGGTCAATACTCAAGATTTGATACCTTAGTAAATGAAAAATAAAAGAAGAACTACAACATAAAGAATTAACTAACAATGCAATTCGTTTTATACACAATAGAAAATTATCATCAAATTTCATGATTCATTAATGCATATACATCTATTTCAAAACCTAAAGATTCTACAGAGACTCAGCTGGTGGAGATTAACAATAAAAGTTTCAAATATCCATCTAAATACAACCGATTGAGTCCTTCAAAAGAATAGATAAATTTCAGTGTTTTAATGTATGACTAAAAGGCATCGTTTCCTGAACTCAAGAAGCAGCAAATATGTTCTCTCAGTACTTTTATAGTTTTCTTTGCTAGCCATTTCAATTCGAGTGAGATTCAAGTTGCATATCAATGTTTTGCATTGTGCATTTATAATCACATAATTACAGATTAAGATTTTTAGAGAAATAATAGTATGATAAGCAAAAATGATTGTAAATATTCAATACAGACGTCATAAATGCACAAGAACTTCTTGTTGACAACTCATCATAAAAAAATATAGTTTCAACATGAAGGGTATGAATTACATACTTCATTTCAGCAACCTTTTAATAGCCAATAGAAATCATTTCATTTGGATAGCAAGTTTAACAAAGATTTTGATCACAATTACTCTAAAAATACCACTGAAAGTCAGAAGTATGCAACAAAAGAGCTGAAAACCAAGAAAAGTCATTCTACCAAGTGACACTATCGCATCCTCCATATCCACGTATTACAAATGTTGTTACCTAGGAAATGAACAGACTAAAACAATTGATAAAACTCATACCCCAAGGTTGCAAAAGGTCCACAAATCTCTCTATTTTGGATTTATTAACATCCACTCCATAGCAAATTTTGAAAAGAGAAGAGAAAGAACCCATATTATAGGAGTGTCATCTGGTCACTAATCCTTGTTAAGATTTGATAAATAACAATCACCGAGAGAGAACTCTCATACCCCAAGAAAGCTAACTTTGCATTTTATTTCATTTAAGACCACCAAAAAATCTAAAAATTAGCATGTCTTTATTATTTCTGACTTCTTCATATTCTCTATGATTTTTGTAATCTCTCTGACCCAAGATCAAAGAAACATTAACTCACTAAAGAAACTGATAGCCCCAAAACACATTCAGTGAGATAGAAAGCAACCACAATTGTGGGTGTTTGAGTCTAAATCATAACGATCGAAAAATTCAATATGGTATAACCCCAATAAGTGTAAGCAAACATACATCATCCCAACAAATGACAATAGCTGCCCATCAATCGTACAATAAACTTTTTGAATCTCAAGGGAGATAAATACAAATAGACAGATAACTTAATATGACATGTCATGTAACAGTAAGCGAGTGACATCAATAAAATATTTTCAATGTAAGATTAGAGAATGGACTTCATGTCAGCAAAATAAAAAAAAAACTTTAGAAAGATATATTTTGTATATTTCATCATTCAATGGCATAGCAAATGTAATAATATACGCCTAGATTTCATACCTATAGAAATGCACATATAGAGTAACCATAGAACTAATCACCGCATCATGTTCAATGAGGATAAAAGAAACATACTTTAGATAAGCAGAGCCAACAAATAGAAAGTCCAGTTGTATCAGCTAATTGTGCAATCTTTAAGTGATTCATCAATAGTGAAGGTATTACCTTTAGTACCTTTGCATTCAACTTCAATAATGTGTGAAAAAACCTACATTCTTAATAAGATAATTTTTTAGTTTTAAAATGACAAAAAATTGAGCTAAATATCAGTTTGTAGCATATTTTGCCAGGAAAGTGTAAAGCGAAAGACACAAATAAAAGAGAAAGAAGGCTAAAGGCTTCAAAATATCTTGAAAAATATTATTGATGAATGACTTGTAATAAAAAAGCAATATCTATAATGTAATTCAAGAATTAGATAATGTCACATTCTTTCTTTCCTACATAACAGAAAAATTAACAGAAGTCAGAATTCCTTTATAGTAATTATAACTAATTTACAAGAACGATTACAAAATGTCAAGGGGCAAGCCAATAGCTAGACAAGAAAGAGAATCAATTAAAGCACTAGAATTTTTTAATAATAATATTTGATAAACCTCCAAAGAAGAAATACTAGAACTTGATTCCCAAAGTCCAGTAAGTGAAGCATTAATGCTATGAGTTTCTTTATCCCTAAATAACAAACAAAAAAGAATGTGCCTTGATCATAACATAAAAAAATGTAAGCCTCAACATATGACTGAAGCATCACAAATGACGGTCTATGAGAAAATTGTTGGAGATGAAATATCTTTAAGAGTGCAGCAATTTGCTAACAACTTGATCTGTAATTATAGTGATGTTAGGCGAAACCTTATTGTACAAAGCTGAAATTAAATGGGGCCTTCACTAGTATGATCACCAAATTGGTATAAGAAAGAAAAACTGAATCTGATCCTGCTTATTTTCCCTATCTGTCAATCAGCATGGAGATACATCTTAGCCTTAAGTAAACTATGTAGCAAAAAAGCCAAATTGATACAGCTTGACAAAGATGGTCATGATAGACTGTCATCTCATACTGACCACCTATATCAGTCCTCGGTTAGACTGACACATATCGGTTGTATTGACACATGGTATATGCATATGAAAGACTCGAAGAGGAAGAAAAAGGAAGGAGAAGACGAAGGAACAAATGATGATGGAGGAAAGGAGGAAGAAGGAATTACGAGGAAGAGGATGGAAAAAGAGGAGGCGGTGGATGAAGAGAAGGAAGAAGGATGAGGAGGAAGGAGAAAGAGGAAGTGGTTGTGGTTGTGGTGGAGGATGATGACGAAGGTAGAAGGAGAAGAGGAGGAAGCATTTTGGCAGCACACGGCGGATGCAAGGTGGCTTGCAGGCTCTACAAGTATGATGCAATGGGCTCGCAAGCACGAGCCCCAAACCAGCATTAAATAGGCTTTTTTTCTTTTTATAATAGGTCAGGACAGACTGCTGATATGGGAAAGATCTGTGTACCAGTTCATGCTCAAACAATAGATACAAAGCACTGTTTTGTCTACTAATGCTGTCACTTGAGCTCAGTCAAACAAGAAACACTAGACTCAATTCCACTTAGATTTGGAATATGAGAGTTGCTTTGTTAGGTTGAAGATTTTCAAACCAACCTTACTCGAATGGTCAGGCTTTGCTAGGTTAAAATTTTTCAAACCAAAATTCATAGAATGGTCAGATCTAGACAACTAAACCAAACACAATCATTGTCGACCCAACAAACTTAGACTAACAAGGCCATCATAAGTTGTGTTAAGAATAATCACAACTCACATACAATCTTTACTTATTTCACAACCATTATGATGAGATCTTTCTAGAAGTCTATCATTTAACAAAAGGATGATGGATGCATCGCACTACTTACTTTCCACTTACTTTCCTCTACCCGTTAGGTACTCACAAACAGGGGTCCAAAATTAGATAGCAAATAAGAGCAATTTCTACTATGCATTATAATGTACAATCTGCCAGCATATAGGTACAATTAAATTCATGTATGTATTTGTCATATTAGATAAACAAATTGATTCAAAAATATAAAAATAAGCACATTCAGCAAGATAATTCTAGCAGACTGAAATAATCATAAATTAGAACCTTCGGGTTCAATGAAGACCCATTATCCACAAGGACTGGAACTACTCCGCTATCACTGTAATTAAGCATTTGTAACGGTTGGCATATCCAAATTTTAGAACTTGCATTATATCCCGTTTTACACCATTGTTCAAGACCTATCTTAGAACCAGAAGTGTATCTATGTTGCAGAGGACCAAGTATATCCATGGAAAATCATGTAAATTCAATACCTTTGTTTATTTCACAAAAAAAAAAAATAGAAGTAATAAATAGAATTATGATGCCTCATCTTTATCAAACACATAGATTTATTTATTTGGTATCTTTAAGAATTACAGCATTCAATTTGGTTTACAGTTCTCGTAGGTCTAGTAACCGCTCTGTACAGAAATAATGACACATCTTACTCAAATCAGAATATTTTAGGCTTGGATTTCGTTCTTGAACTTATCTTATCCTTGGAGATTATTCACTATGTATGAATATACTGGAACCATTTCAGATTAGAAATTATCTATTTCGTATGCAGTTTTTCCACATGACCCCAGCACAGGTTTTTTGATTGTCAAACACAATTCTAGTTGTAAACTCCACAATTTTCCAAATTTTTCAACCTCTTTGATAAAAGTTGGAAAAAATAAAGCAAAAACAAAAAATATAAGCATCAACCACTTTGATCTATTTACGCATGATTAACATATGAAACCAAAGAATAAAGTCAACACAAAGTTTCTCATACAGTAAGGAGAGGAAGAAACTCAATGTTGTTATAATTATTAAGGCTTGAAGCTTAATAAAATGTGGCAGCAATGATGAAGTGGTTATAGAAAGCATGTTTCATCAAGCAGGCAAAGATTATATCGAGATTATATCGATTGCTATGCAAAGCTGAAAGTAAAATTGCATACAAAAATCAGGCAAGCAGCTGCAACACATAGTTAAGTCGTAACTAAGCCAGCTGAAATGCTGTAAACCATTGTAAGGTTTCTAACTTACCTTAGGCGCTTGCAGCCATACTTCCATGAAAATGTGTTGCCACTTTAGTTCCACCAAACTTCTCTGTGCAACTCTGCCAACAATGGATCTTCATGTCATGCACTAGATAAGTCCTCCATATTGCTTTCATAATCTGCTGTAAACTGTTGTAAGGCCTCTAACTTACCTTAGGCGCTTGCAGTCATACTTCCATGAAAATGCGTTGCCAATTTAATTCCACCAAACGTCTCTGTGCAGCTCTGCCAACAATGGATCTTCATGTCAAGCACTAGAAAAGTCTTCCATTTTGCTCTCATAATCTGCTGTAAAATGTTGTAAGGCTTCTAACTTACCTTTGGCGCTTGCACTTATACTTATATGAAAATGTGTTGTCAATTTAATTCCACCAAACTTCTCTGTGCAACTCTGCCAACAATGGATTTTCAAGTCAAGCACTAGAGAAGTCTTTCATATTGCTCTCATAATCTTTTCCACCCATCAGCCTTTTCATCTTATGACATTAAATCGGGCAAAGGGCATTTCAGGTTTTGTTGGTTTGGGAGTCTCAAAGATATTCCAAAACTTGAGTGTTTCATCTGCCGCTGCAGAAGCTACTACACCTCCCAATGGGCTCCCAGCCAAGAAATGAACCCGGGATGAATGACCGAAAAGCTCAGCCGCTCGTCATGGATGGGTAATTCCACAGGGTGAGTTGATTCTTCGGAAAACCATGGAGGTTACTAATTCAGATTTATTCTTGTCCCATAGCAATGCACAAACTTCAGAGCCTGCATCGATCGAGTTCAAGCAAGAACCATTAACAGTGTTCCAAAACTTGATGCAATGATCATGGCGACCTCCACCGAAGCCTTGAGGTTGCTTCGAGTCGGGCACCAGTCAAGGGCCTTCACAATGGAGGTGTGGCTGCTGATGCGGTGAAGCCACTGATGTCGGCGTGGATGGCGATGCGAGACCGGCATGCAGGCATCCCATATGTGCACTAGTTTGTCATGCCCTCCGCTCGCCAAATACCGCCTGTTGTCAGACCACTTAAGACTGCAAACTCCACGCCGATGCCCATTATAGAAACAGATGGACGTGTCATCCTTTCTAAAGTCATAATCAACAAGCCATCGGATCTTCCAACCCAAGATTGAATTACTTCTCCGTGCAAGTGACAACACGAGTCGAGTTCTCATCGTATTCCGTCACATTCACATCTTGTCCTGTGGCTGGATCAACCAAGGCTAAAACTGAATTGCCAAATGCAACAGCAAGATCTGTGCTATCCGGCGACCAGCTGATGCTAGTGATAGGTCCGCTGCCTTTTACGGCTTGTAGAAGCACCTTAGTCGACTTGTTTGCATCATCCCAGAGGCACACTTTGTCACCAAGGGCAATCGCCAACACATTTTTGCTTCCCCAGTCGAGGAGATTCAAACCATCTTCATCCAACATGCCGTGGGCGTCCAAAACCCTCTCTGGTTCTTTAGAGATTTGCCTCTGCTGCTTCTTCTGCGGCCGAATGGGCTCGTCAAATTGGGGCAGCATGCTGGCCGGCGCATCGGGTGCACTCTTGAAGGCGAGGATACGAGTCCTGTTCTTCAAAATGCACTCATCGAGCAGCTTTTGGTACGCCACGCTCGATGGGGATTGTATCGAACCATCCCGTCGCGTCGTGAAGGCGTGGTTAGAGCAAAGCGTGCGTAGTCCATGTCCATCGCCGACCAGAACGGGATGAAGCGGTCGTACTCCACGCGCCTAGAACGAGAAGAAGCCATTTTGCTAATGGAAACCGGAGCGAGAATCGCCAGAAACGATCAAGAAAACAAGAAAGATTGATCTTCTTGAGAGAAACTCGAAAACCTAGACGATCGAAAACCAAGAATCGATCGAGAACCCCAAGAACAACAAAAAAAATTTTCAAATCTTTAGTCACTGGAAACCTCAATTACGATCGAACACGACGAAGAAAAATCAAAATCCAACAAAATCATGAACCCAAATCGAGACTTAGACAGTTCAAGACCCAAGCGAAACGAAACCTTGAGAAAAAGAGAAGGAATGAGATCACCGCAACAAGAATCTAAATTCCTCCCCCCCCGGATCGAAGAGGAGGGTGCTCGCTCCCAGCTGTGCCCGTTCGCCGGCGAGAAAAAGAGAAGGAATGAGATCACCGCAACAAGAATCTAAATTCCTCCCCCCCCCGGATCGAAGAGGAGGGTGCTCGCTCCCAGCTGTGCCCGTTCGCCGGCGAGAAGCTCCGACCTGGACAGAACGACGAGATCGCCAACAGAGCAGAGGAGAGCCGAGAGGAGAGCGCGAGGGAAGGGAGATGTTGTTATGTGTGCAAGGGAGGGGGCTCGGCTTATATATAGGCCACCGAGCAAGCGTTATGTTTCCAAATCGTGCCCTTGCACTCAACTAACCGATACGTAGCAGTGTGATTTTAAATCATACCGTTATATATAGATATCATCTGCGTTAAATTTCTGTTGCATCACTATTTATAGAACTTGTCGTTCTTAATTAATATACTAAATAATAACATTTTTGTTAATATAATTGTTATGAGTGTCGATTGATAATGTAATCAATCACATCTAGCAGATATTTTAATTTTCATACTAGAATTAATAGCTTTTAATACATGTAAGAATAATCTTGATTTAATATATTACTTTAATTGATAGGAGACAAGAGTTCTTTGTAAAAGATTTAATGTAAGAATCTCTCTTAAACCTTTAGAAAGAGAAAGTTATAAAAAGAATTGATTGATCTTTATTCATTCAAAGGAAGATTATTAGTGAAAACTAATAGGGTTATGGATAGAGAAATTAAGCGTGAACATAAGTCGAGAAAATCAAACCATTATAAAATATATGCATTCCTATCTTTAGTTTATATTTCTTATTTGTGTTTAAATTTTCATTTAATTTTCTTTCTGATATTTTTTTAGACTGAAAATCTAAGTTGATGAAAAATCTATATTAGCACTAATTCACCTTTGTTGGGATTTTAATGATGAAATTAATTGATGAGTTTATGAACTAATATATTTTTGAGACAAGTGATGCAAAAAAATACATCAATCAAGGACTCGAACCATCAGAGAAAATTATCAAAGCAGGAGAAATAATCATTGTGCCGAGAAAAGTATCATGTCACAAATTAGACATCAAGCCGGAGGATCAGTTAATGTGCCGAAGATTAGACTTCGTGCTATAAGTGTTAGGAACGCAGTGGCACTAAGGGGGTGAATTAATGCTTTTGAAAAGTTAAAACGATTTAAAAAATTTATTTGATCTAACTCGTATCGAAAATTCGTTTATCTCAAAAGGTAAGTAAAGTCAGTTAGCAACTAAATATGTAAGCAATAAGAAAAGAATGAAAGATACAAAGGAAATGCACATTAGATTTATAATGGTTTGGTCGTGACCTATGTCTACTGATTCTTCCTCCATGCTTCCACTAACGATCTTCTTTCAATGGCAAAGTCCAACTATCCTTGTTACAACTTTTTCTCCTTTTTACTAGGAGAGAACATTTATAAGTCTAATACCTTCCTTATTTACTATTTCTTTTATGTGCTCAACAAGAATAAGTGGGGTAGGTCCCAAATGACTTAAAAATAGAATCAAAATTTAAATTTCTAGGTCAAGGTACCACTAGAGTATATAAAAGATAATATTTTGATGATATAAAAGATAAACTTATTACCACTAGAGTATAAGTGGTACCCAATGAGAAGTCTGACTAAAGAAAATATAAAATACAAGATTGATGAAACATAAGATGTAAGACCAATATACAATTTCGCTACAGAAAAGTTAAGGCAAAAGCCTTATAAAAGAAATATGAGGTGTTAGTTGCCCTTTGAAAGTAGAGAATTGAGACTCCAATAGTTGAACTAGCTCTAAGATACTCCTCAAATGAGAAGCTTGGGTAATTCCATAATGATCAAATCTACTTTTGCTCCTATTGACCATGATAAGGATGGTAAACAACTTCTAGAACTAGAAGGAAGCCCTCCTTTGTGGTCCACACCAATTTACTATGTCCACTTAGGGTGAAGATTATAAAAAATTATCACAACTACCCTTAGGCACTTGTTTAGCTCTACCTCATTATTAGTATCATGGATCAGATGATATCGTATGAATGACACCCACTTCGATCTCGACAAGTACTATCATACCTTATAAGCCACCTCTCTTATGAAGAGACAGAGGTAGAAGAGGTCGGAAAATAGATATGAGAGAGAGCTGAACCACCATGTTACAAGCGCGATAAGTGGGAGCACATAAGAGGACAAAGTGGGAGGCGATAGGAACCAAGATGCCTAAGAGGAGGATGATGGATCAAGAGATCACTACATGCATAGTGTCAGACTGGTCAACACATATCCACCTAAAATAGGACCGGAAGCTCTTGAGCTCATCGTTAGCATAGGAGAGGCTGTGTGCGTACGGTGACCTATTAGATAGCAACGACTCGGTGCTACTATTGATAGTCGCTTCCACGACGACGTCTCCTCCTGCCATTGATGGTAGTCTCAGTATTTAAAAAATAAATAAATTACATGTGTCATTATATTAATGGTTTATTGTGAGTCAGCATATCACGTAAATAATCTTTAATGTATGTTAATTCAGACTTGACGGGAAAGACTTATATAGTATATTTTTGAAAATATAAAGATTATTTTAAATACAAGTAAGTCATAAAAATTTAAAAGGCCTATAGTTAAAATCATATAGACTAAAATTTTATATATATATACACGTATATGTATGTATATACATACGTGTGTATATATATACATATATGTATATATATATATATATACATATATATACATATATACATATATATATATATACATATATATATGTAAATATGTATATATATATATATATGTATATACATACATACATATGTATGTATATATTTACATATATATATATACATATATATATATATATACATATATATATATATACATATATATATATGAGGTACTATCACTCTCAATGGATGGATTATGGATTGATCAATCAATGGGCATATGAGCATATGATCCGATGACACATGCCATTGATTGACACCATTGACTTTTACCATCATTTGTTATTATCGAGGATAATTGAATTATTAATTTATTAAACCTAAATCACTGATATAAGATGTTTAGAGTTGAGGAATCTTATCCATTTCGATTAAATCAAAATATTATAATCACCAAACACAAGCGACACAACTTTCCTCTGATCTCATGCAAGTCTAGCATCATGGACCAGATGATACATCAGCGAGCCCTCCCTCCATTTCCATCGAGCAGGCTAAACAAAGATAAGATGTCAACCGATGGGGAGGACCAGCCAGATCACAAAGGATTGATCGAGCCATCTCCTCTTCCTTTCCACCATGCTTTGCCATCGATCTGTCGCTTTTGACGGGCGAGAATAAGCATATATACTCCACCTGGAGCATATATATAGCGTCCATGTACCTGCAGCTTTCCTGCCCACTTTACAAGTATTGGCTGCAATCCTGCACCCGTCAATGGCTGCAGGTAGCTGCGGTAGCATCCAGTTGAGCAGGTAGCTGCGGTGTAGCATTCAGAACGTAGCGTAGAACTGGAGCATATGATCTACGATGACTAGTTTAGTTTTAGATGCGTAAACAAAATTTTTACATAAGTGATTCTGGATCTCATTGTTCATTGTTCATTAGTTTTGACAGAGATGAGGAGACGACATTGATAGATTACCTAATTGAGACTCAAAATTGAGACTCAAAATCCTCATTTACTACACAAATAAGTTCAATTTAAAAAAGTATGTATTTCAGACTTATCTTCTCTGATATCATAAAAATAGTCTCACTTTATTTAATCATAGGGAATATATTGTTTTCCTAAATTTCCAACAGAGACAAAGTCTAGCCTCCCTCCATTTCCACGAGCAGCTAAACAAAGATGTAAGATGTCAACCGAATGGGGGAGGACCACCAGATCACAAAGGATTGATCGCATCTCCTCTTCCCTTTCCACCATGCTTTACATCATCCGCTTCCTTTCGAGTTGGGTGCAAAGCAAAGGACTCCACCGAGCATGTTCATCGACGCCCACTTTACCGCTTCTGCACCCACCGTCAACGTCGCAATATCCGCTGAACAAAATTTTATAATAGATTCTGGACATTATTCATTGGATTTTGACAGAACGAGGAGACATTATTAGATTGCCTAAATTGAGGCTCAAAATCCTCTTCATTTACTACACAAATAAGTTCAATTTAAAAAAGTATGTGTTCAGACTTATCTTCTCTCAATATCATAAAAATAGTCTCTTTATTTAATCATAGGAATATATTGTTTTCCTACAAATTTCATATCATGAAGAGCAATTATCATGTATATTATTTTTGTTAGCATTTATTCATCATCTTATTTTACTTGGTTGTCTCTTTGCCAGATATGTAAGCTGTCTTATCTGTGTTCCTCAATGCTAAGGAAACAAAGCAAATTTTGATCTTTAGGTTGTCTAAGTTGATATTTAAAGAGAGATTCTACAATATCACACATCCATTAATCATAAGCTTTATTTATCACATACTCATACAAGCTTTATTTTGTATAATTAAAAGAAGCTCTTTATCACATACTCTCAATTACATAAAAATATTAGAACTCAAGTATTTTTTTTTTAAAGAATAAATAGTGAAAGCAAGATTTGAGACAGGATCTTGTAATAAACATTTAGAGCCTTTATCAAATAAGCTGGCTGACAATATGAATAGATTTTTTTTTAATTTCTCTCTATATTTTTTCAAGAAAAAAATTATTTTCATTCAATTAGTCACTCCATTTCCTTCAGAGTGATTCTACGTTCTAAGAAATAAGATAGAAAATAATAAATATTTCGGACTACATTTTAAAATTATTCTTACAAGACAACACATAAAAAAATGTTATTCAAATGAAAATTATTTTTCAACATATTATGGTAATCTTATCAAGATAGCTCACACCCTCTCAAACCACTTATCTTTTATGTCTAAACTACTGCACTTTAGACGTAAAAATCTACCGCATAGCACTCTCTCGTAATCCTCAATTTTGTTGAACCTCTTGCTGTCGTTTCTTTCTACGAAATTTTTAACAGTATTACCTCTCCCTTACCAGTAGATTACCTTTGAGTTTTACTTGAATCTCTATTGAAAATTTCTAAAAAAATTTACATCTTTACTGTTGAAATTTTTTCGATGAAAAATCTGGTGCTGCACCATTGTCCTTTTTTTTTCTCTGTAACCTACCAAACCCTAGCCACCTTGTTGCCACCAACCAAGATGTCTTTAGGACATCTCTCTAGCATTAAAATGTAGACATCATAATATATTTTCATAATCCTAACAGCATCAAAATCTGTAGTCCAAAATAGTAAACCATTATAGCCGAACCCTTCTATCACCAATCTATTGTTCGAACCTTCCACCACCCCATGCCTTTAACCCATCAACAGAAAAAAGATAAGGACATCTCTGATCTCCAAGCATATGCTATGTCTTCTCAAGATCCAATTGATGCCAAATTTGAAGCATAGGAATCTTGAATTGAATCGCGGCTTGAATCGCGCTTGGAGGACAAATTATGCACTTTGTTTGCAAAATTCAAAATTGGACAACCATCGAGTCTAACCAAATCTCAGCGATGAGAGAATTCAGAGAGGCCTCCAAAGAAGGAGGGACAACTCTCAAACATACTTCAGCCATGCATGAGGGTGGACTTCCTGCGATGGGAAGGAGACCCGACGGGGTGGATTTCATGCGCCGAACGTTACTTTCGCTACTACCGAACGTCGGATGATGCTATGGTGAAAATTATTATCATCCACCTTGAAGGAGATGTTATTCAATGGTACAATTGGTTGGAATACAATCATGAGGCTCTGACGTGGAATCAATTTAAGAATGCACTTTGACAGGGTGAACCTAGTATGAAAATATCAATATGACCAACTCGCAAAGATTCGACAAACCTCTACAATTCAAGAGTACCAAACTAGGTTTGAGAAGCTATCCTACCTTACTCATGATTGGACTGACCATCAACTGTTAGGAATATTTATCGAAGGACTCAAGCCAGAGATAAAATGGGAGGTTAAGGCGCGACAACCCCGTACCGTGATGGCTGCAATTTCATTCACTCGAATACAAGAAGAATGGCTCAACCAAGATGCTTAGAGGATGAGAACCTCTCCTAGGTCTGTGACATATAAGTCTCTTTCTACTCCTAGCCATCCTTCGCTGCCAAAAAAATTGACAAGAGAAGAACTACGTGATCAATCAGCAAAGGGTCTTTATTGGCATTGCAACGAGCCATGGAACCGCGATCATCGCTGCAAAAGGGGCCGCCTCCTACTTATTAAACCTCTTAAAGACATGGATGAGAAGGAGGTCCAGGAACATGAGAAAGAAGAATAGCAGCCGGTTGATATTACGATGCATGACTTTGCCGGTTACGTGAACCCACAAACAATGAAAGTGGGAGGACTTCTGAAGCAACAACCGAGCACTATTCTTATTGACACCGAGAGCACTAATAATTTTATGAACAGCAAGGTTGCTGTCTCGATGGCCTTACCTATCGAGAATTGTAGTAGGTTTGATGTTAAGGTTGCCGACGGACGAATTTTGAAGTATGATTATGGGTGCCCACGAGTGAAATTATCGCTACAGGACCAAGAGATAATTACAAATTTCTTCCTCTTCCCTTTTGATGATTAAGAGGCCATGCTCGGATCGAATGGTCGATATTACATTAGGTGATATTTCCTAAAATTTTTTAAAATTAATTATGAAATTTTACAGTAAGGGGAAACAGGTGATATTGCACGGGAAACGTAGGGGCGACGTAACGATAATTTGCACACAACGAATGGAGAAAATTTTGCACAAAACATGCAGCAGCTTTTGGTACAACTTGAGTAGCAATCTAAAGGAGAGCCAACCAAATTTGAAGATCCAAACCTACTTCCCTTGCTTGCTGAATTTTCAGATATATTTGATGAACCACGCAGCCTACCTCCTACCCACCGGCATGATCATCGTATACCGATTCTTTTGGACAAACCTCTAGCAAATACTCGGTCATATCAGCATCCATATCTCTAGAAGAATGAAATTGAAAGGATTGTAAAAGATATGCTCAAAATAGGAGTTATTAGGCCAAATTACAGCCCCTACTCTTCTCCAGTGCTCCTCGTACAAAAGAAGGACAGAACATGGCGAATGTGCGTTGATTACCGAGCTCTCAACGGCATGACCGTCAAGGACAAGTACCCTATTCCAGTAGTAGATGAATTGCTTGATAAATTAAAGAGAGCACGAGTCTTCATAAAGCTGGACCTTCGATCCGAGTATCATCAAATACGAGTGTACGAAGAAGATATACCGAAAATCACCTTTCGAATGCACAACAGTAACTACGAATTTTTGGTAATACCTTTTGGTCTCACCAATACTCCCATCACCTTCCAAAGCCTTATGAATGATATTTTCTAGAGTTATCTTCATAAGTTTGTGTAGGTTTTCTTCGACGACATTCTTATTTACAGCCTTTCTCTGGAAAGTCATTTTCAGCACTTATGACTTGTTTTGATGATTTTGCGAGAACATATTCTTGTTGTCAAAAAATCGAAGTGTAGCTTTCTTCAATAGAAGGTGGAATATCTTGGGCATATCATATCGGAGGAAGGTGTGGCAATGGACCCCTCCAAAATTGAAGCAATGCAGAACTGGCCAACCCCGAGGAACATAAAATCGCTACATGGCCTTCTCAGTTTAACAGGCTACTACTGCAGGTTTGTGAAAAACTATGGAAAGATCAGTGCACCCCTTACTTCCTTGTTAAAAAAAGATGCTTTCCAATGATCGGACAAAGCCACCACAACATTCGACGAACTTAAAGCCGCAATGATGACAACGCCCGTACTAGCGTTACCCGACTTCAGCAAGACTTTTATTATTGAAGTCGATGCCTCCAGAATTGGAATTAGTACTGTACTAATGCAAGATGGCTGCCCACTCACTTATACCAGTAAGACGTTATCTCCTTCCCATCTCAACATAACTATTTATGATAAGGAGATGATCACGATTATGCATGCGGTGGCCAAATGGAGATCGTACTTGATTGGGTGATGCTTTTAAATCAAGATTGACCATAAAAGCTTAAAATATTTCTTGGAGCAAAAGATATCTTCTCCCGAGCAGTAAAAATGGGTAACAAAGCTTCTTTGATATGTTTATGAAAAAGCAAAAGAGAATGTTGTTGCAGATGCGCTTTCGTGACTACCCGAGTAAGCTGAATTTTCGACCATTTCACTTTCGACCAACGACTTCCTTGAGGATAATAGGTAGGAATGGCAAGATGATCTAGAGACCAGAGCATCTATGAACCTTTCACCTCATTTCTATGGACCCTACCAGATTTTAGAGCGCATCGGAGCAGTAGCATACAGATTGGACTTACCCGCCAGCTCCTGAATCCATCCAATCTTCCATGTGTCGTATTTGAAACCCAAGTTAGGACAAAACGAGATAGCCCAAAGCCATCTACCAAATATGACTACCCAAGGAGAGCTCCAGGCCCAACCGAGTGCCATTATTGATCGATGGATCGTGACTCGATGACGACAACCCATTGCTGAGGTGCTAATATAATAAGCGGACCTACCAGCAGAAGATGCCACTTGGGAGAACTATGATGACTTGAAGATCAAATTCTCAGAATTCATAGAACGTCAGCCTCAAGGACAAGACTAATTTAAAGAGGGCGGGTCTGTTGGGACTCTAGCTAGGAGAGTCCTAATCTGTTGGGACTCTAGTTAGGAGAGTCCTAATCCATTGGGACTTTAGCTAGGAGAGTCCTAATTTAGTTTCATTGATAAGGGAATTCATGTAAATTCTATCTAGCCAACCCCAATTAAAGAGGTGAAGAGGTCGGCTAGGTTAGGATTAGGTTGCTTCCTAGAAAAGAAGTTCTATTAGAAGTGAGAGTCCTATTAAAGAAAGAGTCCTATTAGAATTAGGAGTCATACTAGAGAAGTAGGAGTCTTGAGTAGAAGTCCTATTATGAGTTGCGATTTAGAAGCCCTATAAATAGCTATGTATTCATCCTCTTTTCATCATGAATAGATCATCTTTTTAGCAGCCTTTGAGCAGCAACTTAGAGGAAGGAACCCCTATAGAGTTCTAAGGAGGTCGATCCCCTAAAGAGATCAACCCTAAGCTTAGAATCCGCAAGGGTTCTAACACTTGGGTATAAATCCAATTGAGAAATATCGTGCTCTGATACCAACTATTAGGATTAGTTCGGCACTAAAAGGGGGTGGGGGTGAATTAGTGCAGCGGTAAAGATTATGTCAAATTCATGATTTCGGAAAACCTTTTCGTATGAAAAGAATCATTTCGATGAAAACCTATATCAGAAATGTATTTAACTTGAAAGCATTTGCAAGTGAATGATGTAGAGAAGAAGTAGGGTAGTGAGCAAGTAAAATGAAAGGTTTGCAACAAAGATAAATTGTAAGAAGTAAATGCAAACCAAATTTTTATAGTGGTTCGGTCATCCGATCTCGTCCACTCGATTCCTCCATCGCCGAGGGCTTTCACTATTGATCTTCTTTCCAATGGGTGAAGATCAAACACCCTTACAACACTTTCTCCTTTTGACAAGCTCAGGAGAGAACCCTTACAAGCACTCACTCCTCACTTTGATCTGAAATCAATCTAAGGCTAGAGGAGAGATTTTTCAAGTGATTTTTATAGCGTTTTTCTACTTTAAAATTTTCTATGCTTGTGTGTTCTAACCAAAGATTAGAAAGGTATTTATAGGCTCTAAATGGATTCAAATTTAGAGCCAAAACTAATCCCATCTAAGGTCTTTCGGGTACTGGTGATACCATCACCAATGCTGGGCGGTACGACCGCTTGGCATATTGGGCTGTTAGTATATTGGACGATACCACTAGCTAGTTTGGCGGTACCACCACCCAGACACACTATCACTAGGCGATACCATCGCTTAGACTCAATCTAGTAGACTAAGCCTTCAGGCGGTTCCACTACCACCCTAGCGGTGCCACCGCTTGACGTGGCATCCAGGCACTATATGAGCCTTTCATCCGGCCCAACACAGCCCTGATTCGGGCCCAATTGGCCCCTAACTGGGTTGGCCCTAATTTCAACCCAATTAAGCCTAAAACTACTTTGATCTAGACAATTATTACAAAGCAAATCAACATTCTGTTGCCCAACACGTCATTGGTTTATCGGTGCTTCATCCGGTTCTTCGGCGCATCATCCTTTCTTGCAGCCTGTTGCCTAATCAAAAGTTGTTCTCCGCAACTCCGATCTCTTTAGTGCAACTCGCTCTTCTTGGTCCGATGCCCGATTTTTTTGTCTGAAGTCTTCTACCAATATGTCGACCGAACCTCCAGCTCGACGTCCAATCTTCTGACGTGATTTCCTCCGGCACAACGTCGATTCTTCTTACTTCAATTATCTAATCTTGATTGTGAATAGACCTGCATCACTCATAACCCAATTAGATCACAAAAATAATTAATTGATTTCATCATCAAATTCGAGATTCAACAAGGAAAACATATGAAGAGTAGTTTTAAACCTAAAAATAAAATGAATATCTCTAAATCATTACAACTAATTCACATGGATTTATTTAGACCTATTAATATACAAGTCTAGGAGATAGCAAATACGCTTTTGTGATTGTTGATTATTATGGTAGATATACTTGGACATACTTGGTACATAAAAATAATTATTTTAAATATTTTATCAATTTTTAAATAAGTTTAAAATAAAAAAAAGTTTTATGATTTCTTCTATTCGTAGTAAAATTTGTAACAAAATGAAGTTATTAAGAAAAAGGATATGAGCTCACATATCCTGTCCAAATACTTTCGTTCCAAAGCCATTAACACAATATACTATGTCGTAAACATAGTTCTTATTGTTAGGATCAATATGGCACTGAGAGGAGGGGGGTGGGGGGAGGTTGAATTAGTGCAGTGGGAAATATTTTAATTTTAAGAAATCATTTGGATAAAAAGATTCATTCAATGAACAAGTTTCGGTAAAGACATTTAACTTTGAAAACGTTCTAAAGAGAGTAGAGTGTAAGTAGAGCAGTTTACAGTTAAATAAAAAAAAGGCAATGAAGGTAAAAAAAAATAAGGCATAGAAAGAGAGCACACCAATTTATAGTGGTTTAGTAATTCGACCTATATCCACTCCCAATTCCTCCTTCGTCGAGGTCACCGGCTTTCACTAGTAGTCTTCTTTCAAATAGATAAAGATTAACTACCCTTATAACCCTCTTCTCATTTTCATAGGTTTAGGAGAATAACCTTTACAAGCACTCATTTCTCTCTATATAGAATTCTAAACTTAAAACTAGATGGAGGGATCTCTCAAGTGATTTCCATAGCATTTTCATACTTTTAAGTTCTCTGTGCTTATGTGTGCTAACCAGGGATGAGAGAGGTATTTATAGGCTCTAAATGGATTCAAACTTGGAGCCAAAACTGATCCCATCCCGGGTCTTCTGAATACTAGCGGTACCACCACCCAAGCTTGTTGATATTGGGCAGTACCATCGCCTAGTTTGGTGGTACCACTGCTTGACACAATCTCAGAGACTGTCTTGAAGACTAAGCCATCAATGGTTCCATCGCCTATTCTAGTAATACCACCACCTGACCCACTTCTTGGGTCACTGTTTGGGCCTTCACTTGGCCTAACACAACCCAAACTTGGGCTTAATTGGCCCCTAATTAAGTTGGCCCAATTCTAACTTAATTACACCTAAAACCTATTTCAATCTAGACAATTATTACAAAGCATGAATCAAATTATTCAGCATATCATTGGTCCATCAACGCTTTGTCCGATTCTTTGGTGCATCATCCTTTCTTGTGGCCTATTGTCCAATCGGCCAATTGTCTTTTGCAACTCCAATCTCCTTGGTGTAATTTCGTTCTTCTTGGATCAGTACCTGAACTCATCGTTCGAAGCCTTCTGTCGTTACGTCGACCGATCTTTCAACTCGACGTCCAATCTTCTAATATATTTTCCTCCAGCCCAACGTTCGATTTTTCCTATTTCAATTGTCTATTCCTGATCGAAGATAGTCCTACATCACTCAAAACACAGTTAGATCACAAACACTATCAATTGGTTTCATCATCAAAATTTGAGATACAATAATCTTCCCCTTTTTATGATGACAGCCAATTGATAACAGAGTTAACCTTAACTCCCTCTATCAATATTGTCATATTGATAGAACTTTTGAATTCAAAAATCATACAATAATCAAAATATTCAATACATCATACAATGCATGAAATCCATCATCATACTTCTCCCCCTTTGTTATCAACAAAAAAAGAAAAATACATTTAGCTAGTTTTAAGAATATGCAAGTTTTACAATATACTAGCAAGATTTACATCACTTTACAACATGCAAGTATAAGCAAGTTTTAAAGATGTGCAAGCATAGTAATTTATCAATTGCTTCTTGAGATGTGTAAGTTTGTACTTTTGCTTCTTAAGATAGGCAAGATAGCACTTTTCTTCTCTTGAGATTGCAAGCTTGCAATTTTGGTGGAGTTCATAATTACAAGTTCTTTCTTCTCTTAGCAAGATTTGCCTTTCTAGTAATTTTGCCTTTCAAGCTAGCAATTTTATTTCTTTGTAATGTTCGAGCTAGCAATCTTTCTTGTGATGCACAAGCTTAGTAAATTATCTCCCCCTTTGTCATTGTCAAAAAGAAAGGAAAAATACAATGTTGTAATTCTTTTCCCTTTACATTAATTTTCAAATCATAACAAATGAGGTATCAAAAAAGAATTGAATAACAAAATCAAGTCATGAACTCCAATTTATCATTCAAGCTAGCATATTTTCTCTCCCCCTTTTGTCATAAAAAAGAAGGAAAGAATACAATAATATATATATATATATATATATATATATATATATATATATATATTCATCAATGATTCAATCGTATCATAAAAGATATCAAGAACAAACTAATTTGGTGATGAGGGATACAATTCATGAAAGAAAAAAATCAATATTCCAATCATCACATGAGATATACAACCATCAATACAAGGGAGTCATATGAGAGCCATGATATGAAAGATATAATATCAAAAATCATAAAAGATTAAGTTGTGAATAGCAAAAGATCACGATCGATAAATCACTTCATTTATAAATACCAAAGAGAAATCTTAGGAGATAAAAAAATCTTGATTCACACAAGAAATTCGAGTTGTAAATCCAAGAAATCAAGAGGCAAGTCATATTTCATTTGATTAATTCTCTTTTGATAAAATAGAAGAATCATAGTATACAATCTTAATTTATAAAAGTTTCAAGTTATAATTATCAAGATCATGAATCATAAATATTTTCTTTAGCAAAAATTCAGCATAATATATCTTAATTCATCATGATTCATAAAAAAATTCCAAGCATCAAATGTAAGATTCGAATAAATCTCATTTAAATTTAAATCAAATCATCAAAATCACTTTTTAAAGATTAAAAAAATAACATAAATAGATTCATTAATTTCTTATTGACAAATCGATAAGATAAAAAATATATTTCTTTTTTATGTGTTTCAATTTATGTGATTTACTTCTTATAAGCATGTCTTTGCCTTTAATGCTAAATAAAAACAAGCATTAACGTTGAAGACCAAAAGATAAATTTTGTCATAAAGATCATTAAGTCTAAAAATATAACATGTCAAACATATGTCATCTTCAAAAAAACAAAAAGATTTATCATGATAATACATTTTCCTTTTTTATATGTTTCAATTTAAGCATGTTCAAATTTTTCATGCAAAAGCCAAACATCATGTTTAGAATCAAAAGCAATATAAAATCATCAAGATAATTGCTTCTTAAAACATATAGATTTAATTTTATTTGGTGTGCAAGCATTATCATAAAAATATTATAATTTTTAATTTTTAAAAATCATTAGAAAGAAAAGCCTAATAATATTATTATTAATTTCTCTAATAAAATCATGAAAAGTACGATATATTTTTGTAATTTTTTTATATTTCTTACCACCTAAATCAAGCAACTTATGAAAAGCATCAAGTAATTTTATAATAAAGTAAATGGGTTTTGGTTGAGTTGCTTACCTCGTTGTCGAAGGTCGTCAAAGCATAATTCGCCACCTCGCCTTCGGATGCACTTAATTTATCCCATATTGCCTTGAGTCTTTTCTTCTTCTTTTGTGATTTCCTATTTTTAAGTTCACTTTTATTTTTAGATTCTTATTTTATAAACCTTTTAAATTTAATAGTAAGGAGTTCAAGATCATTATCATCATCATCATCATCATCATCATCATTACTTGAGTTATCATTCAAGTGATATTCTTTTGTTCTCAGTGTTAAATCCTTCATGTCCTTTGGAAGGTGGTTCTCAAGTTCGTCATATCCTATAAATGTCATTTCATAGGTCATCAAAGACTCGACAAGTTCTTCCAATGAAAAATTATTTGTCTTTTGCCTCTTGAATAGCGATTATTTTTTAATCTCAATTTTTTGGAAGAGAACGTAAAATTTTATTAACAAGTTCAAGATTCGAAAAAGATTTATCAAGTGCTTTTAAACTATTAATGACATACATAAACCGGGTATATGTGTTTCCAATAGTTTTGTTTGGTTCTACTCGAAAAAATTCAAATTCATGCATCAAAAGATTAATTTTTGAATCTTTAACTCTACTAGTGCCTTCGTGTGTGATTTCAAGTGTATGCCAAATGTCATAAGTCGTTTCACAAATAGAAACTCGATTGAATTCATTCTTATCTAAAGCACAAAACAAAGCATTCATAGCTTTGGCATTTAAAGAAAAAGTCTTCTTCTCCAAATCATTCCAATCGTTTAATGGAAGAGAAGACTTTTAAAATCCATTTTCGATGATATTCCATAAATTTAAATCCAAGAAAAGCAAGAAAACTCTCATTCAAATTTTTTAATATGTGTAGTCTGTCCCATTGAACATGGGAGGACGAATGATAGAATGACCCTCTTGAAAGTCGAAAAGAGTCATTTCTCTTAGGTATTAATCTAAATGAAAAATAACGAAGCTTTGATACCAATTGTTAGGATTAATATGGCACTAGGGGGGGTGAGGTGAATTAGTGCGATAGTAAATAGTTCGATTTCAGAAAACCATTTCGATGAAAAGCTTTGTTCAATAAAAACATGTTTCGACAAAGACGTTTAACTTCGAAAACATTCTTAAGAGAGTAGAAAGCAAGTAGAGTAGTTTGCAGTTAAATAAAAAAGATATTGAAGGTAAACAGCAAGGCACAGAAAGAGAGCATACCGATTTATAGTGGTTCGATCATTCGACCTACGTCCACTCCCAATTCCTCCTTCATCGAGGCCACTGGCTTTCACTAGTAGTCTTTTTTCAAATGGACGAAAACTAACTACCCTTACAACCCTCTTCTCCTTTTCATAGGTTTAGAAGAATAATCTTTCCAAGCACTCACTCCTCTCTAAATAGAATTCTAAACTTAAAACTAGAGGAGGGGATCTCTCAACTGATTTTCATAGCGTTTTCACACATTTAAGGTCTCTATACTTGTGTGTGCTAACCAGGGATGAGAGGGGTATTTATAGGTGTTGAATCTCAGATTTTGATGATGAAACTAATTGATTGTGTTTTGTGGTCTAACTGCATTTTGAGTTACGCAGGTCTACTATTGATCTGGATTAGGCAATTGATGCTGGAGGAATTGACATTGCGCCGGAGGAAATCACGTCAGGATATTGGATAATCGGCAGGAGGCTTCGGATGTCGGGCATCGGGCCAAGAAGAGCGGAGTTGCATCAAGGATATCG
Organism: Musa troglodytarum; assembly: GCA_023547065.1. Classification (NCBI taxonomy): domain Eukaryota; kingdom Viridiplantae; phylum Streptophyta; class Magnoliopsida; order Zingiberales; family Musaceae; genus Musa; species Musa troglodytarum. The sequence goes on from CP097511.1 coordinate 53,580,554, forward strand.
GAGTTGTGGAGGTCAACCGCCGATTGGGCAACAAGCCGCAAGAGAGGATGATGCGTCGAAGAATCGGACGAAGCGCCGACCAATGATGTGCCGAGCAACTGAATGTCAATTCGCGTTGTAATAACTGTCTAGATCAAAATAGAGTTTTTGTTTGTGTGTGCAGGATTAACTACGATAACGATGAAGACGTAAAGCGAAACAAAGTGCTAGAAGTCAAGTGCGATGGATCGTTGAGAGTTCGAGAGTTCGACGGAAGTTCTAAGATTCGTTGGGAGTGCTGCCAGAACTGGCCGAGAACGAGTAGGGAGCTCGCCGAAGGGTTTTTGGAAGTTCGTTGGAAGGTTCGTCGGAAGTTGGCGGAGCTCGCCAAGAAAGATTGGAGCTTGCCGAAGAAGTTCATCGAAACTCGCCAAGATCGTTGTGAAGTCTAGGAGCTTATCGAGAGTCCGTAGAATGGTATATGAGGGTTCGTCGGATGACCACCGAAAGTTTACCGGAAGCTCGCAGGAAGAAGTCTTGACTTGTCAGACTTTGTAATAGCTTAGGAAATATCTTTAATTTTGTAGTTAGCACGATAATTTGTGTTAGGATTAGGTGTCAATCATATAACCCAAGTAGGGGCCACATGGGCCTTGTTTTGGACTGGTTTGGGCCGAGTTTAAGGCCCAACCAGTGAGCTGGAATAGCCCGGGCGGTGGCACTGCCCAGTACACTAATAGTTTCAATGTCAGACTGGCGGTGGTACCGCTAGTGTCAGGCGATGGTATCGCCAGCACCGAGAAAACCAAGGTGATTCAAATTTGAGCTCTAAATTTGAATCCTCTTGAGGCCTATAAATACCTCTCTCATTCTTGGTTGAAAGGAGGTCTAGAACTGAGAAAGAAAAAGGGAAAACTCTCTTGAAATAGTGTCAAAATCTTTCCTTTAAGCTTTGAGTGTGTTCTAGTCCAAGAGAGGGGTAAGAGGCCTTGTAAGGGTTATCTCCTAAGCCCGTTAAAAGGAGAGGTGCTGTAAGAAAGTTCATCCTCGCCCGTTGGAAGGAGGATAGCTAGTGGAAAGCCAGTGGCCTCAAGTGAAGAGGAATCGGGAGTGAACGTAGGTCGTATGACCGAACCACTATAAATCGGTTTGCGTTTATATTCTTGTAATTTATTTTATTGCAAACCATCTTCACTTTGATGCTCTACCATCTTAACTAATCAATTTACTTCTAAAGCATCTTTCGTTGTGGATTTAATAAAAGCATAATTTTCAACGTACGAAGTTTCCGAAAGTTGTTGTAAATCACCGAATTTATCGTTCTTAAATGCTGCACTAATTCACCCTCCCCCCCTCTTAGTGCCGCTCGATCCCTAACGATTGGTATCAAAGCCTCATTATTTCTCATTTGGATTTACACCCGAGAGAAATAGCTCTTCATGGATTTCAAGAGGGCTTTTCGGTTATTCGACCTCCGTTGTTTAACGGGTCAGACTACACCTATTAGAAAACTCGAATGAGAGTTTTCTTGCTTTCAATGGATTTGGATTTGTTGAACGTTGATGAAAACCATTTTTAACTTCCCTCTAAACCGACAAACGAATAGTCGGACTTAGAGAGAAAATCTTTTTCTTTAAATGAAAAGGCTATGAATATCTTATATTGTTCTTTAGATAAAACTGAATTTAATCATATTTCTATGTGCGAAACGGCTTTCGATATTTGGCACAAACTTGAAGTTACACATGAAGGAACGAGTAGAGTCAAAGACTTGAAAGTTAATATTTTGATGCACGATTTTGAGGTTTTTCGAATGCAACCTAGCGAGACTATAGGCGACATGTACACCTGTTTCACGGATGTCATCAATAATGTAAGAACACTTGGTAAATATTTCTCGGATTTTGATCTCATAAACAAGATTTTAAGATCTCTTCAAAAAAGATGGGATCCGATAATAACCGCAATACAAGAAACAAAAGATCTAAATAACTATCCTATTGATGAACTTATTGGGTCTTTAAAGACCTATGAAATGACTTTTGGATATGATGAACATATGAACCTCCTTCCAAAGGATAGGAAGGATTTAAAACCTTCCACTTGAGTGATGAGGACAATGATGAACTTGAACTTCGAATACTAAAATTTAAAAGGTTTATAAAACAAGAATCTATAACTAAAAATGAATGGAGGAAGAGGCCAAAGATAAAGAAGAAGTGCAAAGAAGAATCAAATGACGAAACGACGAATTGGGCTTTGACGGATTTCAACAATGAGGTAAGCAACTAACCTAAAATGTTCTTACGTTGTTTTGAAATTATATGGTCTTTCTATGAATGCTAAACTTAGTTAGTAGAAAATAAATAATTATTTTTTAAAAATTATATCATGCTTTTCTTTCTAGTATTTTTGAAAAGTAAAATTTTTGAATGATATATGCAACATTATGAATGATGATTGAATGATTTGTAATAATGATTGTACATCAACTATATGTTATTCTTGAAAATGTTTTGATGATAATTTTATAGTATCATGCTTGTGATTTGAAAATCTCTATCTTGGATTAATGGCTCTTAAACGATTTTACGATGAAATTTTTAGATGATGCATGCCTTTATGAAATGAATTGCAAAACTGAAAGACATAACCCAAAAACAGAGGCTAACTAAAAGTGTAACTTACCTGTCCAAAGAAGAAGGTAAGCCTCCGTGAGCAGCAGCAGATGATGATGATGACGATGAAAATGGCCTCCCCACTAGATATTGACTCCCCCGGCCATCCTATTTTGGGTCAAATTCTGTGCAACAATATGATAAATAAGCAATAATCATCATAAGAATCCCTAGATAACACAGCATCAGACTAATGCTAATACCAATTGCATTCTACAAATAAATAGACACTCATACTGCCATGCCTATTCCAAATTTGAACATCCCAAGATTGAGACAGTCAAGATGAAGACATGGAGGGCATGCAATGACCATAATAGTGTAGTGTAGTAGGATACCTCAAGAGACACGACAGATGTTGCCAGAAAGTGGCTCAAGTCTAATTCAAGATCTTAAAATTTTAGCACTGTTCATTTTCAATATGAAGGATTTGCCCTTTGCGACCTATGTATGTGACCAAGATTCCGGTCCCAAGAATAACCTCTCTAATCTTGGCCTTCACTACGATTGGCAGAGCCTCATGTATTGTGTTCGGCCTTTTGCTCTTTCAACTTGCAGCCTAGCAGAAAGTCAAAATCACACATTGTTTTCCTGGAAGGAAGAGTCTAGAGATGCAGGTTTTCAACTCCCTGCTGCTATCTGCAAGATGGAAGTGAACGAGGCAAATTTTCTTGAATAAGGATCCAACATCGAATCATTTAGGAAATCTAGCTTTGAGTAGAGAGAACAATTAAAGGTAGGTTCCAGTTTTCACATGCACCCAACATTATGAAGGTTTAAATAATTTGGAGAGATCAGAATAAAACACCAAAAGTTCACAAAAAAAAAAAAGAAAAAAAAAAAACAAGCTGAGCTAGCATAAAACTATATAAATCTTTCATCCTGGGACCATTTTATGTCTCAAAGAGTAATGCTTCTTGACGATAAAACATAAGTATTAGAAACCAAAATATTCATCTCTCGCTACCAGTGCAAAATCTAAAGATGTTATACATTTGTTTAAGCATGTCAACATTTGGAGTACAAATACCATTTTCACTGTTTTGCAGTAAAAGCTTATACTACTACTCATCAAATGAAATGGGCTAACTTTATCAGGGTGATTCAGTCCATCTAAATAGCTGAATGTGATAATCTACCTGATGATACAGACACCAATTAGGCGTTTAGTGCTCTTCCCATTGTGTACCAACTGGAGTATCCATCTCACTTTTTGTTATGCTGTTATCCAAGGTGATTTCCGCTCTGAAGGCTTTTGTGACAAAGCAAAGGTAGTCTTGGAACTTGTTTCACCATGCACCTGCATGACATGCTTGAGTGAATCTTAAAACATTTTTCTACAGAATTGGGAACTTCAAACTGCTTTAGGGATCTTCTACTAATACCAGGTGGCTTAGATGTGCATAACATAGAAAATGTCCAGTGCTTAATATCAGAGCTCTACAAGGTTTGGTTTATCTTCTGGATGGCTGGACCATAAATACATCGTCTTAAAAGGCCATTTCCACAACACTTGACGAATGATGGCCAATTGACACGATCAATTTTATCTTATAATGATGAAAAAAATATGGCACAAAGTAGATCATATATTGTAAGATATTTCATCCAATAATTGTTATCAAGATTCTTTTTAATTATAAAAAGCAAAAGAAAAGAGTTAGTTAGGACTAGTATAAATACATTATTGCTTCAGGAAATCAACGTAATTCCAAGAACAACGTAGTGCAACTCAAAAAGATCATGAAAAAGAACAAAAATCACATAAGGGCACCGAACCTCGTATTTTTAAGTATCCCCCCTTCAAGAACTTCTAAGAGCAGCGGACCACTATCACCATTCTTGTTCGAATCATACTGATTTTTGTTACTAAAATCTCTCAATTCTTCTTTCCAGAAGTCCTTTGGCTGAAGAGCCAGGATACCATGAACAAGAAGAAAAACAGTAAAATCCATGATACCGACGACATGTGGAACTTCTTAAGACAGCAACAAACCAAAGGGAAGTTTACATACCAAATTACACTCGGGCAGATAAACTTTGAGTGTGTGGCCTATCCCGGCCCAGTCCAAATATTCGCAAATTAGTGCTGTTAATAACCTTCCTGCAAGCAACACGACTTTCACAATATCATCCATCTCACCACACCTTCATGGGTTTAATTTCTTCAACATGATTGCTAACAGTGGATTACAGAATTGTATGCAACAAGACCTATTAGATGATCGTGGCTACTTCCAAAGAAAATGGTCTTTGTGTTGCATGATGTCTGAGGAAAGCCTATATAAAGAACGTTTATTGCTAGTTTAAATTTCCTGTTACTTTTTAGCAAGATCACAATCGTGCAAACTAAGAGTATGTGCACTTAACTTAGTTAATTTTGGCTAAACAAATGACTGGCACTTATCAAACTATTCAACCAAAAATCCTTCTATGACTAACTAGGTTTAATAATTAATGAAATCTCCAAAAATTAATCTCAAGCTTAAAGAGTAGTACTTGCAATCTAGATGAGATCAGTGTTCCAAAAGAAAGAAAAAGTGGTTTTGATGTTGCTTGATGGTTTTCATGACAAATTTTTTATTTATAAAATGATCTATGGTTTTAGCAAAAATTTGAGTTTGATTCCTGATTTGTCACACTAAGCTAGAATCATGTAAGAAGGAAAACATCTTGTTATAACAAACAACAATGAAAGAAAGAATATTAGAATGATTTTGATGATGTTCTAATAAATCAAGATTGATAACGATATATATCAACATGTTAAATGTATGTGTATCTTGATAATTTTATATCATTTTTTGGTTTTAAACATGATGCACATCATTTACATGAAAAACAAGACCATGCTCGTATGAAAACAATTTGCACGAAATAAAACACATAAAAATGAGAAAATACACTATCAATATGTTTTGTGTTTCATGCGTTTGGTCTAAATGGCTTTAACGTAACCTTGTCTTAAATTTACAGGATCATCGTTTTCGTATAAAAAACTTGAACATGCTCACATAAAATCAATTGTATGGAATGAAATTGCATCTTTGAATTCATTTTATGAATCTCGTGAATTTCTTGAAAATAATCATGATGAATGCAATGAAAATAAATGAATCTCATGTTTTTGGTCTTAACGATTTCTCTTGAAACTTGCTTTTCGGACTTATATGAAAAAACATAAGCATGCTCATATGAAGAATCAAATCACTTAAATTGAAACACATAAAAAAGAAGAGAAAATACATTATCATGATGCTTTATGTGTAATGCTTTTGATCTTAATGGGTTTAATGACAAACTTGTATTTTGAATTTATACAATGATGACTTTCATATAAATATTTGAACATACCTTTTTAAATCATCATTCATAATAATGAAATGAAAATATTAAAAGTTTGTTGTCATGCTTAATGATTTTATGATATCATGAGAATTTAAAGTTGTTATATCTTAATGACAAACTCATGTTTGATTTTAAAATTTGATACTCATTTTTTGAAACATGAGTACACTTATATGAAACAAACAACTTAAAATGAAACACATTATCATGATAAATTGAATCTCATGTCTTGAAATAATGTATTATATTTTTGTCTTGATAATTTTTATAATGAAGCTTGCATTTCATTTTTAATTTCGTTAATTTGGGTTAGGATTAGATGTTAATCCTATAACCCAAGTAGGGGCCACATGGGCCTTGTTTTGGACTGGTTTAGGCCGAGTTGAAGGCCCAACCAGTGAGCTGGAATAGCCCGGGCGATGGCACCGCCCAGGCTGGGGCGGTGGCATCGCCCAGTGGCCAAGAGCCCAAGCAGTAGCACCGCCCAGTACACTGATAGTGTCAGTGTCAGACTGGCGGTGGTACCACCAGCATCGGGAAAACCAAGATGATTCAAATTTGGGCTCTAAATTTGGATCCTCTTGAGGTCTATAAATACCCCTCTCATTAATGGTTGAAAGAGGGTCTAGAACTGAGAAAGAAAAAGGAAAAACTCTCTTGAAATAGTGTCGAAATCTTTCCTCTAAGATTTGAGTGTGTTCTAGTCCAAGAGAGGGATAAGAGGCCTTGTAAGGGTTATCTCCTAAGCCCGTCAAAAGGAGAGGTGCTGTAAGGGAGTTCATCCTCGCCCGTTGGAAGGAAGATAGCTAGTGGAAAGCCGGTGGCCTCAAGTGAAGAGGAATCAGAAGTGGACGTAGGTCGTATGACCGAACCACTATAAATCGGTTTACGTTTATATTCTTATAATTTATTTTACTGCAAACCATCTTCACTTTGATGCTCTACCTTCTCATCTCCTTCTTATGAATCAATTTACTTCTAAAGCATCTTTCGTTGCGGATTTAATTGAAGCATAATTTTCAACATACGAAGTTTTGGAAAGTTATTTTAAATCGTCAAATTTATCGTTCTTAACCGCTGCACTAATTCACCCCCCCCCCCCCCCCTAGTGCCGCTCGATCCCTAACAATAGGCTCCAAATAGATTCAAACTTGGAGCTAAAACCGATCTCATCCCGGGTCTTTCGGGTACTGGCGGTACCACCGTTAATACTGGGTCGTACTACTTCCTAGTCTAGCGGTACCACTACTTGACTCCGGGCAGTACCACCGCTTGGCACAGTCTTGGAGACTGTCTTGAAGATTGAGCCATTGGCGGTTCCACCGCCTATTCTGGTGGTGCCACCACTTGACCCACTTCTTAAGTCACTGTTTGGGCCTTTCACTTGGCCTAACACAGCCTAAACTTAGGCCCAATTGGCCCCTAATTAAGTTGGTCAAATTTTAATTCAATTACACCTAAAACCTACTTCAATCTAGACAATTATTACAAAGCATGAATCAATTTGTCCAGCATGTTATTGGTCTATCGACGTTTTGTCTGATTTTTCGGCACATCATCCTCTCTTGCGGCCTATTGCCCAATTGGCCAGTTGTTGTCCGCAACTTCGATATCCTTGGCGCAATTCAGCTCTTCTTGGCCCGATGTCCAAACTCATCGTCCGAAGCCTTCTGCCGATACGTTGACCGATCCTTCGGCTCGACGTCCAATATTTTGACATGTTCTCCTCTGGCTCGACGTCCAATATTTTAAAAAATATTTTTTCATTAAATTTTTTTTATTTAAAAAAAATAAAAAAATCGTCTTGGCCGTCTGACGGTCCGGCGTGCGGTATCTGTCGGACGATGCATACTGCCGGTACAAATCGATATTGCAGACCTTGCTCTCAACAAAGTTGACCACTTCAAGAGAGTTAGATTTGATACAAAGTGGAGAAAGTTAGAGGCTTGAAGCTGCTTTGAGGCCCTCCAAGAGTGCAATTGTTTATGCCATAAATAATTGGACTCGAGGTAGTGCAACTGCAACCTCCCATCCATGGGTGCCTATTCATTGAATTCTTCAATACAAATCCAACGCTGATAGAAAAAAAATGACGAAATAAGATTTTATTCTTTACATATGTTGCAATTTTTCACCACAGCATGGATACTTAGGCAAAATATTATTATTATTATTATTATTATTATAATAAAAAAGAAGAAGAATCCCCCGTAGATAGACAATGTTTCTCCAATGATTTAATTCTCCAAGGCATATCCATAACACAAAGATAAATATATAGTTACAAACTAGTAAATGAACATTCTGGCAGCTTGCACAAGGAAGATACTTTATTCTAGTGAAACCAGCATATTTGGCATCGATTGTGGGCCTCCAACATCAAAGTCCCAAGTAATAACATTTGGAACAACAACATACTCTTAGACCCTAATATGTTTAAAAAGCACATCAATGCTTGCATGTTAGCCATAGCCCATTCTATCAGGTTTGTAGGTTGACATCCTTCATGCACACCATTTCATGTTTGCCTAATGTTATTGTGCAGCAGAATAATTCGCTTAAAGTCTTTAACAAATATGCACAAGATTTAACAATATGTTCACTTCATTTATCTACTGTCTTAGCAGAAAAATCTAAGAAAGCATATTAGAAATATATATATTTTTACTAATAATTCATTATAGAAATGCTTGGATATCTATGTACTTTTAATGCCTACATCTTTTGGCTCACCTGCCAAGTTGTCATCTATATTTTGTATATGAGATATAAACATTAAGAAGGCCAAAACAGAAAAGGAATCTACCCAATCACCTCAGAATTTACTATCGCCAATGAACAAGATACAAAAATGTTAAAACATAGACTGAACCACCGATCTTTTTTTGATTCATCACCTTTTGGTAAAACAAAAACCTATCAAATAAACAGAAGAAACTGACATACAAGCTGATTTCTGTGGTTTTGGGCTATCAATAGAGAAGAGAATTTTTGAAGCTAAAGCTAATCCTTGACTTTAAAGTTTTCCCACATCTAGCATTTCACACTTACGATCACTGAACTGCAACATGCACATAAATTCCATGCAATTAAAGTAAATTGTAAAATTCACAATGTGGACGTGAAGTTTCTGGGTTGGTTATGAATCTGCTACCTAGAGTCTGCTTTAACAAACGATGACAAGCAGAAAGAGGTTTGGGATTGTAGAGCAGCTACCTCACAAATGATTTGAGTTTTCAGATACTTCACATTATTGCTAGTGTTGTATTCGGTATATTCCAAACAATCTACAGTCTAAGACTCTAAAAGTATATCGACCAAAAGAATGTGTTAAAGCAAATTACTTCATTAGAGTCTCATAAAGTTAGAGAACACCACCCGAGGACTCATCTAGGTGGGGTTTTAGGACCATTATGCTAAAGGATATACCTTAATGTCAAGAGCGATTACACGCCTTCCCTAGTACTAGATAAAATCGTGTTACATTGAATCAAAAAGCTTTGGTGAGGTCATAAGTGCGATTGTATCGGTCATGTGGCATTGAGGTATGACCCTATGGCACCAAGGTATCGACCATGTGATGCCGAGGTGTTGGGTTCATGGAAATGACATGCCATACACATGACGCCAAAGTGTCAACCACATGGTGTCGATATGTCGGGCTTGTGATCAGCCATATCACTATTCAATGTTATTTAAGATATAATGACCAACAAATGAAGTATAGTAAAACTATGAAAAGTTATTATATTGCACGAAAGTTGGATTAAGTCAACATCTAAATATCAACATGATGTCATTTCAATAGGGATACGGTGAAGATAGTTCTCACTAGCATTTTAACCCGATGTGTCAAGTAAGAGCTCCACTTTATCATAAGGAATTAAAGCTTCTATTGGTAACTGCTAAGATGATACCAAGAGTATTGACCACAATGAAGTCACTACAACTAGAGTTAATAAATCCCACAAAGCTAAATCCTTAAGAGATACAAGAATATATAAACCTTAAGCTTTCCTTGAATTGCATTGCAGAATTACTGAATCCATCACCATTAATGGCACCAATTTGTTCTATCGCGTATTTTAATCTTTTAGAATCATTAGCCTTCTCAATGTATTGTAAATAGTTTATAGTTGATTGACATCATATATTTATGACATCAATATAAAATTAGTATATAGACCTTCTTTTCTATAAAACTCATCACAATAAATCTCTAAAAACTTAAATACCTTTTCTAAATCAAATAAAACCAACCATTCGAACAAGTTTCCCGTCCACTATGTTTTTTCATTAATTTTCTTAATAATTATATGACTTTGATATTTTATCTTTTAAGCATATAGATAATTTGACTCTTGAAAATACTCACATGTCTTAGCCCATTTTCGATCACCCTAATTCAAAGTTTGAAAGTGCAACTTATTATCTTAATTATTCGATAATAAGAGCAGCTTTGGATATCTACCTTTTTCTTATTCGTTTGTACTAAGAAGTTTTTCCTCCGGACATCTTCTTCTTGATTCTCAAAATTTTGTAAACTAAATTAGTTAACGAAACTATCGCATGATCTCTTGATCTCTTCCGAACAATAATAATTGTGTCATGAGTTCTCACACTCTTTCCTATATTCATCTTTGTTGGTGCTTATTTTAACTTATTTACTCTTGTAATACAGAACAGTTAGTTCTAATTTTGTCAATATTATTTGCCTACAAAACTAAGCAACTTATAGAATATAGAATGTACAACAGTTGATTTATTAAGAAATTCTCCATCTTTCCTTAATCTCCATATTCTTAACAAGTATCTTGTGATCATCATCCTTATCAAAATTCTAAAATTACGTCAGTATTTGATCTTTCTTTTTCTAAATTTACGATCCAGAAAATTGTTCATTAAAAGCCCATAGGATTAATATTAAACAAAACTATCAATTATGTCTTTAAAGTTCTACCACCTAATTATAGTAAAAATAATCCCTGACATTCACCATGTTCTCTCCTTGTATAATCATTCAAGTCTCCTTTAATCATAAGTTTTCAATAAAAGATATCCTTATATAATTTCATCTAAATTTTCAGAAACTTCCCATTTGATTTGGTCACTTAGGCCAATACAAAAGGCATGAACATATATTCAAAATCTTTTCTCATGATAAATATTATAGTAATATAATTATTTCCCATATCTTTTGATTTTAGAACATTATTTTGAGCCCTATCTTCAAAAGCCACTTGCACCATTAATATTTCTAATTATTTTGATATTGGTAATCTCTTACATTTTTTACTCTACCGACTAAGTATCTTATACATAAAATATATTAAAATTTCTTCCATGGATCAATCTAAATCTATTTATGAAAATGTTCACATATTTTGTGTTATTAGCCTAATTCTATTTCATGGACTCTTTACCCATGCCGGTCCAAAATAGACCAAGAAAACACATCTCTATTTTACACAACACATGGATATTGATATAATAGATTTGTTGTATGTGACCTCAGTCCACCCTTCTCATTTTAGGATACTTAGATAGTGAATATATCTCATATCAATTCTCAGTAATAATATGGTATAATTATCAAATATTTAAGATCATAGTTATGAGTTTTGACATGTTTTTTTAGACACATTGACTCTCAATGGCCTCGTGCAACCCTCCACCTTTCTTATTCGGGCTTGGGACCGACATCGGCGGTGTTAAAAACATATCTACTCATAACAAGAAAGAATTTAAAATAAAATCTCTCTTTTAGAAGGATAAAAACAAAACTCGAGAGGAATTCATTTTTGTCCGGTTTGGTTCCTATCGACTAGTACATACCGTATAATTTGAGATGTAAGCCGCACCATTTTAGACAATTAGGTATAGTTTTTTTTCTGTTACAAGGATCTGAACTAAATCACTTTTTTTTTTCTTTTAAATTACTCAAACCAGCCCCCCATTTGGCTCTCAACTCCTTGCATGCTCGTTCTCCTCTCTACACTGTTATGTGACCATTGCCACAGGTCATACATCTCTATGCTGTCATGGAATCATTGCCCAAAACTCGTGTTCTGCTCCCCACCGCCCGCTATCACTTGTATTTCTCTTTCTCTTCCACCCCCTGCATCACCCCTCCCCCCAACCACACAAAATGAAAAATGCACCACGATACATGCTGGTATGTATATCAATATGTTGGCATGGACTGGACATGTGCTGGTCCAACCGTCAACCGTATCTAAAATTCATTGCTTAGTTGTACCATAGTACACCATATCAGTCCAGGACAGTAGATAAGACTTGGTACCCAAAACTACTTGAAAAAGCAAAGACAACAACTTATACAGCAGATGAATCCAAGAGGGACCACCGTCGGGTCAATACTCAAGATTTGATACCTTAGTAAATGAAAAATAAAAGAAGAACTACGACATAAAGAATTAACTAACAATGCAATTCGTTTTATACACAATGGAAAATTATCATCAAATTTCATGATTCATTAATGCATATACATCTATTTCAAAACCTAAAGATTCTACAGAGGCTCAGCTGGTGGAGATTAACAATAAAAGCTTCAAATATCCATCTAAATACAACCGACTGAGTCCTTCAAAAGAATAGATAAATTTCAGTGTTTTAACGTATGACTAAAAGGCATCGTTTCCTGAACTCAAGAAGCAGCAAAAATGTTCTCTCAGTACTTTTATAGTTTTCTTTGCTAGCCATTTCAATTCGAGTGAGATTCAAGTTGCATATTAGTGTTTTGCATTGTGCATTAATAATTACAGAATTACAGACTAAGGTTTTTAGACAAATAATAGTATGATAAGCAAAAATGATTGTAAATATTCAATACAGATGTCATAAATGCACAAGAACTTCTTGTTAACAAGTCATCATAAAAAAATATAGTTTCAACATCAAGGGTATGAAATACATACTTCATTTCAGCAACCTTTTAATAGCCAATAGAAATCATTTCATTTGGATAAGCAAGTTGAACAAAGATTTGATCACAATTACTCTACAAATACCATTGAAAGTCAGAAGTATGCAACAAAAGAGCTGAAAACCAAGAAAAGTCATTCTACCAAGTGACACTACCGCATCCTCCATATCCACGTATTACAAATGTTGTTACCTAGGAAATGAACAGACTAAAACGATTGATAAAACTCATACCCCAAGGTTGCAAAAAGTCCACAAATCTCTCTATTTTGGATTTATTAACATCCACTCCATAGCAAATTTTTTAAAGAGAAGAGAAAGAACCCCTATTATAGGAGTGTCATCTGGTCACTAATCCTTGTTAAGATTTGATAAATAACAATCACCGAGAGAGAACTCTCGTACCCCAAGAAAGCTAACTTTGCATTTTATTTCATTTAAGACCACCAAAATATCTAAAAATTAGCATGTCTTCATTATTTCTGAATTCTTCATATTCTCTATGATTTTTGTAATTTCTCTGACCCAAGATCAAAGCAACATTAACTCACTAAAGAAACTGATAGCACCAAAACTCATTCGGTCAGATGGAAAGCAACCACAATTGTGGATGTTTGAGTCTAAATCATAACGATCGAAAAATTCAGTATCGTATGACCCCAATAAGTGTAAGCAAACATACATCATCCCAACAATTGACAGTAGCTGACCATCAATCATACAATAAACATTTTGAATCTCAAGGGAGATAAATACAAATAGACAGATAACTAAATATTACATGTCATGTAACAGTAAGCGAGTGACATCAATAAAATATTTTCAATGTAAGATTAGAGAATGGACTTCATGTCAGCAAAATAAAAAAAAAAACTTTAGAAAGATATATTTTGTGAATTTCATCATTCAATGGCATAGCAAATGTAATAATATTCGCCTAGATTTCATACCTATAGAAATGCACATATAGAGTAACCATAGAACTAATCACCGCATCATGTTCAATGAGGATAAAAGAAACATACTTTAGATAAGCAGAGCCAACAATAGAAAGTCCAGTTGTATCAGCTAATTGTGCAATCTTTAAGTGATTCATCAATAGTGAAGGTATTACCTTTAGTACCTTTAAATTCAACTTCAATAATATATGAAAAAAACTACATTCTTAATAAGATAATTTTTTAGTTTTAAAATGACAAAAAATGGAGCTACATATCAGTTTGTAGTCTATTTTGTTAGGAAAGTGAAAAGCAAAAAACACAAATAAAAGAGAAAGAAAGGCTAAAGGCTTACAAAAATATCTTAAAAAATGAGTTGTAATTTAAGGAGCATATGATAATGTAATTCAAGAATTAGGCATAATGTCATTCTTTCTTTCCTACATGTAATTCAAGAATTCTTTATAGTAAATTAGATAATTTTTGAAAAGATTAATGTCAGGGGGCAAGCTAGTAGCTAGACTAGTGCACATTTTTTTAACTTTCCTAGTACAGCCGTAGTAATGATCTAATGAGCCGACAGGATCCGTACGCGCGGATTATAACTAATTTACCAAGAAAAGATTACAAAAATGTCAAGGGGGCAAGCTAGTAGCTAGATAAGAAAGAATCAATTAAAAACATAGAATTTTTAATAATGATGTTGACGATCACATCGCTTGGCATGTCGCACTGCCGGGATTTCGACTTTGTTAGGTTGAAGATTTTCAAATCAACCTTACTCAAATGGTCAGGCTTTGCTAGGTTAAAATTTTTCAAACCAAAATTCCTAGAATGGTCAGATCCAGACAACTAGACCAAAGCACAATCATTGTCGACCCAACAAACTTAGACTAACAAGGCCATCATAAGTTGTGTTAAGAATAATCACAACTCACATACAATCTTTATTTATTTCACAACCATTATGATGAAATCTTTCTAGAAGTCAATCGTTTAACAAAAGGATGATGGATGAATCGCACCACTTACTTTCTTCTACCCGTTAGGTACTCACAAACAGGGGTCCAAAATTAGATAGCAAATAAGAACAATTTCTACTATGTATTATAATGTACAATCTGCCAGCATATAGGTACAATTAAATTCATGTATGTATTTGTCATATTAGATACACAAATTGATTCAAAAATACAAAAATAAGCACATTCAGCAAGATAATTCTAGCAGACTGAAATAATCATAAATTAGAACCTTCGGGTTCAATGAAGACCCATTATCCACAAGGACTGGAACTACTCCGATATCACGGTAATTAAGCATTTGTAATGATTGGTATATCCAAATTTTAGAACTTGCATTATATCCCATTTTACACCATTTTTCAAGACCTAACTTAGAACCAGAAGTGTATCTATGTTACAGAGGACCAAGTATACCAATGGAAAGCCATGTAAATTTGATACCTTTGTTTATTTCACAGAGAAAAAAAATAGAAGTAATAAACAGAATTATGATGCCTCATCTTTATCAAACACAGATTTATTTATTTGGTATCTTTTAAGAATTACAGTATTCAATTTGGTTTACAGTTCTTGTAAGTCTAGTAACCGCTTCTCTAGAAATATGCCACATCTTACTCAAATCAGAATATTTTAGGCTTGGATTTCGTTCTTGAACTTATCTTGTCCTTGGAGATTATTCACTATGTATGAATATACTGGAACCATTTCAGATTAGAAATTATCTATTTCGTATGCAGTTTTTCCACATGACCCCAGCACAGGTTTTTTGATTGTCAAACACAATTCTAGTTGTAAAACTCCACAATTTTCCAAATTTTTTCAACCTCTTTGATAAAAGTTGGAAAAAATAAAGCAAAAACAAAAAATATAAGCATCAACCACTTTGATCTATTTATGCATGATTAACATAAGAAACCAAAGAATAAAGTCAACACAAAGTTTCTCATACAGTAAGGAGAGGAAGAAACTCAACATTGTTATAATTATTAAGGCTTGAAGCTTAATAAAATGTGGCAGCAATGATGAAGCGGTTATAGAAAGCATGTTTCATCAAGCAGGCAAAGATTATATCGATTGCTATGCAAAGCTGAAAGTAAAATTGCATACAAAAATCAGGCATGCAGCTGCAACCACATAGTTAAGTCGTAACTAAGCCAGCTGAAATGCTGTAAACTCTTGAAAGGCTTCTAACTTACCTTAGGCACTTGCAGTCATACTTCCATGAAAATGCGTTGCCACTTTAGTTCCACCAAACCTCTCTGTGCAGCTCTGCCAACAATGGATCTTCATGTCAAGCACTAGATAAGTCCTCCATATTGCTTTCATAATCTGCTGTAAACTGTTGTAAGGCCTCTAACATACCTTAGGCGCTTGCAGTCATACCCCCCATGAAAATGTGTTGCCACTTTAATTCCACCGAATGTCTCTGTGCAACTCTGCCAACAATGGATCTTCATGTCAAGCACTAGAAAAGTCTTCCATATTGCTCTCATAATCTGCTGTAAAATGTTGTAAGGCTTCTAACTTGAGTGTTTCATCTGCTGCTGCAGAAGCTACTACACCTCCCAATGGGCTCCCAGCCAAGAAATGAACCCGGGATGAATGACCGAAAAGCTCAGCCGCTCGTCATGGATGGGTAATTCCACAGGTGAGTTGATTCTTCGGAAAACCATGGGAGGTTAGTAATTCAGATTTATTCTTGTCCCACAGCAATGCACAAACTTCAGAGCCAGCATCGATCGAGTTCAAGCAAGAACCATTATGTTCCAAAACTTGATGCACCGATCATTGACCTCCACCGAAAACGGTTGGTTGCTCGAAGTTGGCCACCGGTCAAGGGCCTTCACAATGGAAGTGTGGTCGCGATGCGGTGAAGCCACTGATGTCGGCGTGGATGGTGATGCGAGACCGGCATGCAGGCATCCCATATGTGCACTAGTTTGTCATGCCCTCCGCTCGCCAAATACCGCCTGTTGTCAGACCATTTAAGACTGCAAACTCCACGCCGATGCCCATTATAGAAACAGATGGACGTGTCATCCTTTCTAAAGTCATAATCAACAACAGTGCCATCAGAACTTCCAACCGTCAAGATTGAATTACTTCTCCAGGCAAATGACAACACGGGGGTCAGGTTCTCATCGTCTTCCGTCACATTCACATCTTGTCCTGTGGCTGGATCAACCAAGGCTAAAACTGAATTGCCAAATGCGAAGAAGCTGCTATCCGGCGACCAGCTGATGCTAGTGATAGGTCCGCTGCCTTCTATGGCTTGTACAATAGAATAATTCACTTAAAGTCTTTAACAAATATGCACAAGATTTAACAATATGTTCACTTCATTTATCTATTGTCTTAGCAGAAAAATCTAAGAAAGCATATTAGAAATATATATATTTTTACTAATAATTCATTATAGAAATGCTTGGATATCTATGTACTTTTAATGCCTACATCTTTTGGCTCACCTGCCAAGTTGTCATCTATATTTTGTATATGAGATATAAACATTAAGAAGGCCAAAACAGAAAAAGAATCTACCCAATCACCTCAGAATTCACCATCGGCAATGAATAAGATACAAAAATGTTAAAACATAGACTGAACCACCAATCATTTTTTGATTCATCACCTTTTGGTAAAATAAAAACCTATCAAATAGACAGAAGAAACTGACATACAAGCTGATTTCTGTGGTTTTGGGGCTATCAATAGAGGAGAATTTTTGAAGCTAAAGCTAATCCTTGACTTTAAAGATTTTCCCACATCTAGCATTTCACACTTACGATCACTGAACTGCAACATGCACATAAATTCCATGCAATTAAAGTAAATTGTAAAATTCACAATGTGGACGTGAAGTTTCTGGGTTGGTTATGAATCTGCTACCTAGAGTTTGCTTTAACAAAAGATGACAAGCAGAAAGAGGTTTGGGATTGTAGAGCAGCTACCTCACAAATGATTTGAGTTTTTAGATACTCCACATTATTGCTAGTGTTGTATTCGGTATTTTCCAAACAATCTACAGTCTAAGACTCTAAAAGTATGTCGACCAAAAGAATGTGTTAAAGCAAATTACTTCATTAGTCTCATAAAGTTAGAGAACACCCCCTGAGGACTCATCTAGGTGGGGTTTTAGGACCATTATGCTAAAGGATATATGTCACGACCCAACCTGATGAGTAAACTAGCCTATCAACTTCATTTTGGCCTATCAACCATTGGCCAAAATACTTAAGCTGAAATTATTAGTAGTACACTCATCAAGCCTATATAAGTCAATCTTAGTCTCAACAACTTCTGATGTGAGACTATTGGACTAACTAGGGGTGTTACAATCTCCCCCACTTAAATGACTTGACGTCCCTGTCAAGGCCCAGATCAAACCCTAGCATGGTGCATGTGAGGCATAGCCTAGTGGTGGCTCCACGCTGTGATGAGTTCTCTGACTTCATCCACAGGTAGCCCTTTCCTACTCAAGCCTATCTCACCATGCCCACTAGGTCGGCTCGATACCAAATGTCATCACCTGATGAGTTAACTAGCCTATCAACTTCATTTTGGCCTATCAACCATTGGCCAAAATGCTTAAATTGAGTTGGTATTACACTCATCAAGCCTATATAAGTAATCTTAGTCTCAACAACTTCCGATGTGAGACTATTGGACTAACTAGGGTGTTAACAATATACCTTAATGTCAAGAGCGATTACACACTTTCACTAGTACTGGATAAAATCACGTTGCATTGAATCAGAAAGCTTTGGTGAGGTCATAAGTGCAATCGTATCGATCATGTGACATTGAGGTATGACCCTATGGCACCAAGGTATCGACCATGTGATGCCGAGGTGTCGGGTTCATGGAAATGACATGTCATCCACATGACACCAAAGTGTCAACCACATGGTGTTGAGATGTCGGGCTTGTGATCAGCCATATCACTATTCAATGTTATTTAAGATATAATGACCAACAAATGAAGTACAGTAAAACTATGAAAAGTTATTATATTGCACAAAAGTTGGATTAAGTCAACATTTAAATATCAACATGATATCATTTCAATAGGGTTACAGTGAAGAAAGTTCTCACTAGCATTTTAACCCGATGTGTCAAGTAAGAGCTCCACTTTATCATGGGGAATTAAAGCTTCTACCGGTAATAGATGATACCAAGAGTATTGGCCACAATGAACTCACGACAATTAGAGTTAATAAAACCCATAAAGCTAGATCGTTAGGAGATACAAGAATATATAAACCTTGAGCTTTCCTTGAATTGCACCACAGAATTACTCAATCCATCACCATTAATGGCACCTATTTGTTCTATCTCGTATTTTAATCTTTTAGAATCTTTAGCCTTCTCAATGTATTGTAAATAGTTTATAGTTGATTGACATCATATATTTATGACATCAATATGAAATTAGTATATAGACCTTCTTTTCTATAAAACTCATCACAATAAATCTCTAAAAACTTAAATACCTTTTCTAAATCAAATAAAACCAACCATTCGAAGAACTTTCCCCGTCCACTATGTTTTTCATTAATTTTCTTAATAATTATATGACTTTGATATTTTATCTTTTAAGCATATAGATAATTTGACTCTTGAAAATACTCATGTCACATTTTCGATCACCCCTAATTCAAAGTTTGAAAGTGCAACTTATTATCTTAATTATTCGATAATAAGAGTAGTTTTGGATATGTACCTTTTTCTTATTCATTTGTACTAAGAAGTTTTTCCTCCGGACATCTTCTTCTTGATTCTCAAAATTTTGTAAACCAAATTAGTTAACGAAACTATCGCATGATCTCTTGATCTCTTCCGAACAATAATAATTATGTCATGAGTTCCCACACTCTTTCCTATATTCATCTTTGTTGGTTCTTAGACCTTCTTTTCTATAAAACTCATCACAATAAATCTCTAAAAACTTAAATACCTTTTCTAAATCAAATAAAACCAACCATTCGAACAACTTTCCCAGTCCACTATGTTTTTTCATTAATTTTCTTAATAATTATATGACTTTGATATTTTATCTTTTAAGCATATAGATAATTTGACTCTTGAAAATACTCATGTCAGCCCATTTTCGATCACCCTAATTCAAAGTTTGAAAGTGCAACTTATTATCTTAATTATTCGATAATAAGAGTAGTTTTGGATATCTACCTTTTTCTTATTCGTTTGTACTAAGAAGTTTTTCCTCCGGACATCTTCTTCTTGATTCTCAAAATTTTGTAAACTAAATTAGTTAACGAAACTATCGCATGATCTCTTGATCTCTTCCGAACAATAATAATTATGTCATGAGTTCCCACACTCTTTCCTATATTCATCTTTGTTGGTTCTTATTTTAACTTATTTACTCTTGTAATACAAAACAGTTAGTTCTAATTTTGTCAATATTATTTACCTACAAAACTAAGCAACTTAGAATATAGAATGTACATCAGCTGATTTATTAAGAAATTCTCCATCTTTCCTTAATCTCCATATTCTTAACAAGTATCTTGTGATCATCATCCTTATCAAAATTCTAATATTTATTTGATCTTTTTTTTCTAACTTTACGATCCAGAAAATTGTTCATTAAAAGTCCATAGGATTAATATTAAACAAAACTATCAATTATGTCTTTAAAGTTCTACCACCTAATTATAGTAAAAATATTCCCTTACATTCACCATGTTCTCTCCTTGTATAATCATTCAAGTCTCCTTTAATCATAAGTTTCCAATAAAAGATATCCTTATATAATTTCAACTAAATTTTCTGAAACTTCCCATTTAATTTGGTCACTTAGGCCAATATAAAAGGCATAAACATATATTCAAAATCTTTTCTCATAATAAATATTATAGTAATATAATTATTTCCCATATCTTGTGATTTTACAACATTATTTTGAGCCCTATATTCAAAAGCCACTTACACCATTAATATTTCTAATTATTCTGATATTAGTAATCTCTTACATTTTTTACTCTACCCACTAAGTATCTTATACATAAAATATATTAAATTTTCTTCCATATATCGATCTAAACCTGTTTCTAAAAATGTTCACATATTTTGTATTATTAGCCTAATTCTATTTCTTGGACTCTTTACCCATGCCAGTCCAAAATAGACCACCAAGAAAACACTTCTCTATTTTACACAACACATGAATATTGATATAATTGATTTGTTGTATGTGACCTTAGTCCACCCTTCTCATTTTAAGTAATAATATGGTATAATTATCAAATATTTAAGATCATAGTTATGAGTTTTGACATGTTTTTTGAGACACATTGACTCTCAATGGCCTTGTGCAACCCTCCACCTTTCTCATTCGGGCTTGGGACCGACATCGGCGGTGTTACAAACATATCTACTCATAACAAGAAAGAATTTAAAATAAAATCTCTCTTTTAGAAGGATAAAAACAAAACTCGAGAGGAATTCATTTTTGTCCGGTTTGGTTCCTATCGACTAGTATATACCGTATAATTTGAGATGCAAGCCGCACCATTTTAGACAATTAGGTATAGTTTTTTTTCTGTTACAAGGATCTGAACTAAATCACTTTTTTTTTAATTACTCAAACCAGCCCCCCCTTTGGCTCTCAACTCCTTGCATGCTCGTTCTCCTCTCTACACTGTTGTGTGACCATTGCCACATGTTATACATCTCTATGCTGTCATGCAATCATTGCCCAAAACTCGTGTTCTGCTGCCCATCGCCGGCTATCACTTGTATTTCTCTTTCTCTTCCACCCCCTGCATCACCCCTCCCCCCAACCACACAAAATGAAAAATGCACCATGATACATGCCTGTATGTGTATCAATATGTTGGCATGGACTGGACACGTGCTGGTCCAACCATCAATCGTATCTAAAATTCATTGCTTAGTATACCATAGTACACCATATCAGTCCAGGACAGTAGATCAGAATTGGTACCCAAAACTACTTGAAAAAGCAAAGACAACAACTTATAGAGCAGATGAATCCAAGAGGGACCACCGTCGGGTCAATACTCAATATTTGATACCTTCGTAAATGAAAAATAAAAGAAGAACTACGACATAAAGCATTAACTAACAATGCAATTCGTTTTATACACCATAGAAAATTATCATCAAATTTCATGATTCATTAATGCATATACATCTATTTCAAAACCTAAAGATTCTACAGAGTGGAGATTAACAATAAAAGCTTCAAATAGCCATCTAAATACAACCGATTGAGTCCTTCAAAAGAATGGATAAATTTCAGTGTTTTAACGTATGACTAAAAGGTACCATTTTCTGAACTCAAGAAGCAGCAAATATGTTCTCTCAGTACTTTTATAGTTTTCTTTGCTAGCCATTTCAATTCGAGTGAGATTCAGTTTTACATTGTGCATTAATAATCACATAATTACAGACTAAGGTTTTTAGAGAAATAATAGTATGATAAGCAAAAATGATTGTAAATATTCAATACAGATGTCATAAATGCACAAGAACTTCTTGTTAACAGGTCATCATAAAAAAATATAGTTTCAACATCAAGGGTATGAAATACATACTTCATTTCAGCAACCTTTTAATAGCCAATAGAAATCATTTCATTTGGATAAGCAAGTTTTACAAAGATTTTGATCACAATTACTCTATAAAGACCACTGAAAGTCAGAAGTATGCAACAAAAGAGCTGAAAACCAAGAAAAGTCATTCTACCAAGTGACACTACCGCATCCTCCATATCCACGTATTGCAAATGTTGTTACCTAGGAAATGAACAGACTAAAACGATTGATAAGGCTCATACCCGAAGGTTGCAAAAGGTCCATAAATCTCTCTATTTTGGATTTATTAGCATCCACTCCATAGCAAATTTTGAATAGAGAAGAGAAAGAACCCATATTATAGGAGTGTCATCTGGTCACTAATCCTTGTTAAGATTTGACAAATAACAATCACCAGAGAGAACTCTCATACCCCAAGAAAGCTAACTTTGCATTTTATTTCATTTAAGACCACCAAAATATCTAAAAATTAGCATGTCTTTATTATTTCTGACTTCTTCATATTCTCTATGATTTTTGTAATCTCTCTGACCCAAGATCAAAGAAACATTAACTCGCTAAAGAAACTGATAGCCCCAAAACACGTTAGGTCAGATGGAAAGCAACCACAATTGTGGATGTTTGAGTCTAAATCATAACGATCGAAAAATTCAGTATCGTATGACCCCAATAAGTGTAAGCAAACATACATCATCCCAACAAATGATAGTAGCTGCCCATCAATCGTACAATAAACTTTTTGAATCTCAAGGGAGATAAATACAAATAGACAGATAACTAAATATGACATGTCATGTAACAGTAAGCGAGTGACATCAATAAAATATTTTCAATGTAAGATTAGAGAATGGACTTCGTGTCAGCAAAATAAAAAAAACTTTAGAAAGATATATTTTGTGAATTTCATCATTCAATGGCATAGCAAATGTAATAATATACGCCTAGATTTCATACTTATAGAAATGCACATATAGAGTAACCATAGAACTAATCACCGCATCATGTTCAATGGGGATAAAGAAACATACTTTAGATAAGCAGAGCCAACAATAGAAAGTCCAGTTGTATCAGCTAATTGTGCAATCTTTAAGTGATTCATCAATAGTGAAGGTATTACCTTTAGTACCTTTACATTCAACTTCAATAATGTATGAAAAAAACTACATTCTTAATAAGATAATTTTTTAGTTTTAAAATGACAAAAAATGGAGCTACATATCAGTTTGTAGTCTATTTTGTTAGGAAAGTGAAAAGCAAAAAACACAAATAAAAGAGAAAGAAGGCTAAAGGCTTCAAAATATCTTAAAAATGAGTTGTAATAAAAGAGCATATCGATAATGTAATTCAAGAATTAGATAATGTCACATTCTTTCTTTCCTACATAAGAGAAAAACTAATAGAAGTTAGAATTCCTTTATAGTAATTATAACTAATTTGCAAGAAAGATTACAAAATGTCAAGGGGCAAGCTAGTAGCTAGATAAGGAAAAGAATCAATTAAAGCACTAGAATTTTTTAATAATGATATTTGACTAACCTCCAAAGAAGGAATAACACAAAAGCTTCAACAAACAAAGGATACTAGAACTTGATTCCCAAAGTCCAGTAAGTGAAGCATTAATGCTATGAGTTTCTTTGTCCCTAAATAACAAACAAAAAAGAATGTGCCTTGATCATAACATAAAAAAAGGTAAGCCTCAACATATGACTGAAGCATCACAAATGACGGTCTATGAGAAAATTGTTGGAGGTGAAATATCTTTAAGAGTGCAGCAATTTGCTAACAACTTAATCTATAATTATAGTGATGTTAGTAAACTTCATTGTACAAAGCTGAAATTAAATGGGGCCTTCACTAGTATGATCACCAAATTGGTATAAGAAAGAAAAACTGAATCTGATCCTGCTTATTTTCCCTATCTGTCAATCAGCATGGAGATACATCTTAGTCTTAAGTAAACTATGCAGCAAAAAAGCCAAATTGATACAGCTTGACAAAGATGGTCATGATAGACTGTCATCTCATACTGACCACCTATATCAGTCCTCGGTTAGACTGACACATATCGGTTGTATTGACACATGGTATATGCATATGAAAGACTCGAAGAGGAAGAAAAAGGAAGGAGAAGAGGAAGGAACAAATGATGGTGGAGGAAAGGAGGAAGAAGGAATTACGAGGAAGAGGATGGAAAAAGAGGAGGCGGTGGATGAAGAGAAGGAAGAAGGATGAGGAGGAAGGAGAAAGAGGAAGTGGTTGTGGTTGTGGTGGAGGAGGATGATGACGAAGGTAGAAGGAGAAGAGGAGGAAGCATTTTGGCAGCACACGACGGATGCAAGGTGGCTTGCAGGCTCTACAAGTATGATGCAATGGGCTCGGAAGCACGAGCCCCAAACCAGCATTAAATAGGCTTTTTTTTTATAATAGGTCAGGACAGACTGCTGATATGGGAAAGATCTGTGTACCAGTTCATGCTCAAACAATAGATACAAAGCACTGTTTTGTCTACTAATGCTGTCACTTGAGCTCAGTCAAACAAGAAACACTAGACTCAATTCCACTTAGATTTGGAATATGAGAGTTGCTTTGTTAGGTTGAAGATTTTCAAACCAACCTTACTCGAATGGTCAGGCTTTGTTAGGTTAAAATTTTTCAAACCAAAATTCATAGAATGGTCAGATCTAGACAACTAAACCAAACACAATCATTGTCGACCCAACAAACTTAGACTAACAAGGCCATCATAAGTTGTGTTAAGAATAATCACAACTCACATACAATCTTTACTTATTTCACAACCATTATGATGAGATCTTTCTAGAAGTCTATCATTTAACAAAAGGATGATGGATGCATCGCACCACTTACTTTCCACTTACTTTCCTCTACCCGTTAGGTACTCAAAAACAGGGGTCCAAAATTAGATAGCAAATAAGAGCAATTTCTACTATGCATTATAATGTACAATCTGCCAGCATATAGGTACAATTAAATTCATGTATGTATTTGTCATATTAGATAAACAAATTGATTCAAAAATATAAAAATAAGCACATTCAGCAAGATAATTCTAGCAGACTGAAATAATCATAAATTAGAACCTTCGGGTTCAATGAAGACCCATTATCCACAAGGACTGGAACTACTCCGCTATCACTGTAATTAAGCATTTGTAACGGTTGGCATATCCAAATTTTAGAACTTGCATTATATCCCGTTTACACCATTGTTCAAGTTCTATCTTAGAACCAGTAGTGTATCTATGTTGCAGAGGACCAAGTATATCCATGGAAAATCATGTAAATTCAATACCTTTGTTTATTTCACAAAAAAAAAAAATAGAAGTAATAAATAGAATTATGATGCCTCATCTTTATCAAACACATAGATTTATTTATTTGGTATCTTTTAAGAATTACAGTATTCAATTTGGTTTACAGTTCTCGTAAGTCTAGTAACCGCTCTGTACAGAAATTATGACACATCTTACTCAAATCAGAATATTTTAGGCTTGGATTTCGTTCTTGAACTTATCTTATCCTTGGAGATTATTCACTATGTATGAATATACTGGAACCATTTCAGATTAGAAATTATCTATTTCGTATGCAGTTTTTCCACATGACCCCAGTACAGGTTTTTTGATTGTCAAACACAATTCTAGTTGTAAAACTCCACAATTTTCCAAATTTTTTCAACCTCTTTGATAAAAGTTGGAAAAAATAAAGCAAAAACAAAAAATATAAGCATCAACCACTTTGATCTATTTACGCATGATTAACATATGAAACCAAAGAATAAAGTCAACACAAAGTTTCTCATACAGTAAGGAGAGGAAGAAACTCAATGTTGTTATAATTATTAAGGCATGAAGTTTAATAAAATGTGGCAGCAATGATGAAGTGGTTATAGAAAGCATGTTTCATCAAGCAGGCAAAGATTATATCGAGATTATATCGATTGCTATGCAAAGCTGAAAGTAAAATTGCATACAAAAATCAGGCATGCAGCTGCAACCACATAGTTAAGTCGTAACTAAGCCAGCTGAAATGCTGTAAACCATTGTAAGGTTTCTAACTTACCTTAGGCGCTTGCAGCCATACTTCCATGAAAATGTGTTGCCACTTTAGTTCCACCAAACTTCTCTGTGCAACTCTGCCAACAATGGATCTTCATGTCATGCACTAGATAAGTCCTCCATATTGCTTTCATAATCTGCTGTAAACTGTTGTAAGGCCTCTAACTTACCTTAGGCGCTTGCAGTCATACTTCCATGAAAATGTGTTGCCAATTTAATTCCACCAAACGTCTCTGTGCAGCTCTGCCAACAATGGATCTTCATGTCAAGCACTAGAAAAATCTTCCATTTTGCTCTCATAATCTGCTGTAAAATGTTGTAAGGCTTCTAACTTACCTTTGGCGCTTGCACTTATACTTATATGAAAATGTGTTGTCAATTTAATTCCACCAAACTTCTCTGTGCAACTCTGCCAACAATGGATTTTCAAGTCAAGCACTAGAAGTCTTTCATATTGCTCTCATAATCTTTTCCACCCATCAGCCTTTTCATCTTATGACATTAAATCAGCAAAGGGCAATTCAGGTTTTGTTGGTTTGGGAGTCTCAAAGACATTCCAAAGCCTGAGTGCCTCATCTTCTACTGTAGAAGCTACTACACCTCCCAATGGGCTCCCAGCCAAGTAAAGAACACGAGATGAATGACCAAAAAGCTCAACTTTTCTCGTCATGGATATGTAATTCCACGAGGTGAGTTGATTGTTTGGAAACCCATGGGAGGTCAGCAATTCAGATCTGTTCTTCTCCCACAACAATGCACAAACTTCAGAGCTGGTATCAATCGAGTTCAAGCAAACACCGTTAACAGTGTTCCAAAGCTTGATACATTGATCATTGTGACCTCCACGAGCCGATGGGTTGCTTGAGTCGGGCACCGATCAAGGGCCTTCACAATGGAGGTGTGGCTGCTGATGCGGTGAAGCCACGATGTCGGCGTGGATGGCGATCAGACCGGCATGCGGGCATCCCATATGTGCACTAGTTTGTCATGCCCTCCGCTCGCCAAATACCGCTTTGTTGTCGGACCACTTAAGACTGCAAACTCCACGCCGATGCCCATTATAGAAACAGATGGACGTGTCATCCTTTCTAAAGTCATAATCGACAACAGTGCCATCAGATCTTCCAGCCGTCAAGATTGAATTACTTCTCCAGGCAAGTGACAACACGGGGGTCAGGTTCTCATCGTCTTCCGTCACATTCACATCTTGTCCTGTTGCTGGATCAACCAAGGCTAAAACTGAGTTGCCTAATGCGACAGCAAGAACTGTGCTATCCGGCGACCAGCTAATGCTAGTGATAGGTCCGCTGCCTTCTACGGCTTCTAGAAGCACCTTAGTCGACTTGTTTGCATCATCCCAGAGGCACACTTTGTCGCCAAGGGCAATCGCCAACACATTTTTGCTTCCCCAGTCGAGGAGATTCAAACCATCTTCATCCAACATGCCGTGGGCGTCCAAAACCCTCTCTGGTTCTTTAGAGATTTGCCTCTGCTGCTTCTTCTGCGGCCGAATGGGCTCGTCAAATTGGGGCAGCATGCTGGTCGGCGCATCGGGTGCACTCTTGAAGGCGAGGATACGAGTCCTGTTCTTCAAAATGCACTCATCGAGCAGCTTTTGACGCCACGCTCGATGGGGATTGTATCGAACCATCCGCCGCGGTCGCGAAGGCGTGGTTAGGCAAAGCGTGCGTAGTCCATGTCCATCGCCGACCGGAACGGGATGAACGGTCGTACTCACGCGCCTAGAACGAGAAGCCATTTTGCTAATGGAAACCGGAGCGAGAATCGCCAGAAACGATCAAGAAAACAAGAAATATTGATCTTCTCGAGAGAAACTCGAAAACCTAGACGATCGAAAACCAAGAATCGATCGAGAACCCCAAGAACAACTAAAAAAAAATTTCAAATCTTTAGTCGTTGGAAACCTCAATTACGATCGATCACGACGAAGAAAAATCAAAATCCAACAAAATCGTGAACCGGAATCGAGACTTAGACAGTTCAAGACCCAAGCGAAACGAAACCTTTAGAAAAAGAGAAGGAATGAGATCACCGCAACAATAATCTAAATTCCTCCCCCCCAGATCGAAGAGGAGGGTGCTCGCTCCCAGCTGTGCCCGTTCGCCGGCGAGAAAAGAGAAGGAATGAGATCATCGCAACAACAAGAAATTCTCCCCGGATCGGCCCGTTCGCCGGCGAAGCTCCGACCTGGACAGAACGACGAGATCGCCAACAGAGCAGAGGAGAGCCGAGAGGAGAGCGCGAGGGAAGGGAGATGTTGTTATGTGTGCCAGGGAGGGGCTCGGCTTATATAGCAGCCACCGAGCAAGCGTTATGTTCCAAAATCGTGTGCCCTTGCAACTAACCGATACGTAGCAGTGTGATTTTAAATCATACCGTTATATATAGATATCATCTGCGTTAAATTTCCGTACCGTCACTATTTATAGAACTTGTCGTTCTTAATTAATATACTAAATAATAACATTTTTATTAATATAATTGTTATGAGTGTCGATTGATAATGTAATCAATCACATCTAGCAGATATTTTAATTTTCATACTAGAATTAATAGCTTTTAATACATGTAAGAATAATCTTGATTTAATATATTACTTTAATTGATAGGAGACGAGTTCTTTGTAGTAATGCAAGAATCTCTCAACCTTTAGAAAGAGAAACTTATAAAAAGGATGATTGATCTTTATTCATTATATACATATGTATATAACATACATATATACATACATATATATATATATACATATATATATTTATATATATGTATATGTATGTATATACATACATATATACATATATATACATACATATATACATATATATACATATATATATATGAGGATAAATGGAGCATATGATCCGATGACCAGCATGCCATTGATTGATTGATTCAGCTTTACCATCATTTGTTATTATCGAGGATAATTGAATTATTAATTTATTAAACCTAAATCACTGATATAAGATGTTTAGAGTTGAGGAATCTTATCATTTTCGATTAAATCAAAATATTATAATCACCAAACACAGGCGACACAACTTTCCTCTGATCTCATGCAAATCTAGTATCATGGACCAGATGATACCGCAGTGAGCTCTCCCTCCATTTCCATCGAGCAGGCTAAACAAAGATAAGATGTCAACCGATGGGGAGGACCAGCCAGATCACAAAGGATTGATCGAGTCATCTCCTCTTCCTTTCCACCATGCTTTGCCATCGATCTGCTCCTTTCGAGCAGGCAAGCAAAAGGAGACTCCACCTGGAGCATGTTCATCGACGTCCACTTTACCTCGCTTTCCTGCACCCACCGTCAATGGCTGCAATATCCAGTTGAATGGGTAGCTGCGGTGGCATCAACGTAGGCGACCGAACAACTTCAAAACTTCTCGATCTAGTTTAGTTTACGTCATAAACAAAATTTTGTAGTAGATTCTGGACATTGTTCATTGGATTTTGACAGAATGAGGAGACATTATTAGATTGCCTAAATTGAGACTCAAAATCCTCTTCATTTACCACACAAATAAGTTCAATTTAAAATAGTATGTGTTCATAAAAATAGTCTCTTTATTTAATCATAAGAATATATATTATTTTTGTTAGCATTTATTCATGATCTTATTTTACTTGGTTGTCTTCTTTGCAAGATATGTAAGCTGTCTTATCTGTGTTTCTTGATGCCAAGGAAACAAAGCAAATTTTGATCAATAGGTTGTCTAAGTTGATATTTAAAGAGAGGTTCTACAATATCACACATCCATTAATCATAAGCTTTATTTTGTATAATTAAAAGAAGCTCTTTATCACATACTCTCAATTACATAAAAATATTAGAACTCAAGTATTTATTTTTTTTTAAAGAATAAATAGTGAAAGCAAGATTTGAGACAGGATCTTGTAATAAACATTTAGAGCCTTTATCAAATAAGCTGGCTGACAATATGAATAGATTTTTTTTTATATTTCTCTCTCTATATTTTTTTTAAGAAAAAATTTATTTTCATTCAATTAGTCACTCCATTTCCTTCAAAGTGATTCTACATTCTAAGAAATAAGATAGAAAATAATAAATATTTCGGACCACATTTTAAAATTATTCTTATAAGACAACACATAAAAAAACATTATTCAAATGAAAATTATTTTTCAACATATTATGGTAATCTTATCAAGATAGCTCACACCCTCTCAAACCACGGCTCAAATGACACATCCATAATACACTTAGCTCTCAACACCCACACAATAATACAGTCTTCCTTCAAGAGAGCAGCAGCGACAGCGTCGTCACTGCTGCTGAGGGCTGAGCCCAAGCATCATTTGGCGAACGCCCCTGGCGTACTCCAGCAGCCGGTCGATCGCCGGGATGATCGCCTTCACCTCCTCCTGCTCCTCGAAGTCCCGCAGCCATGAGTGGAAGAGTGGGAACGCCTCCGGGTCGACCAGCTTCACCTCCATCACATCCTCGAACACCGCAAGCCAGTAGGAACCGCAGCCGAGGACGATGTCCAGAACACCGATCTTATCGCCGCCGAAGAACCTCCTCCCCGCGAACGCCCCCTCCCTCAGCTCCCGCTCCACCAGCCTCAGGTTCTCATGCACCTGCTCCACCGCCGCCGCCTGACCCTCGCTCGGCGACGCGAACACCGCTCCCACGGCGGGGCCGAGCTGCATTGCCGCCGGCAGCAGATCAGGACTCGTCTACTCACGTAAGGAAGCATGAGATCGGGTTACCTTGTCGTCGACGAAGTGGCACCAGAAGCGGGCGAGAGCGCGGTCGTGGTCGGCGGGCACGAGGGGACGTCGGGCCTTGTCCCGCCGAGGTAGTGGAGGAGGATGAGGGACTCGAGGACCGGGCGGCCGCAGGGGAGGAGGACGGGGACCTTCTTGTAGACGGGGTTGTGGAGGAGGAGGAGGGCTCTTGTCGGCGAGGTCCTCCTCCGCGTACTCGAAGGCGAGGCCTTTGAGCTTGTGAGCGAGTTGGACTCGGTGAGTGTAGGAGCTCGCCCATGACCCCAAGAGCTTTAGATCGTCCGAGGGCGGAGCCATTGCCGAGACACTTGCCACTGCTTGTCCCACGCCTCGAGCTTCGTCCTTATATAGAAATGTGAGGAGGGACACTAAAAGTCACCTCATATCTATTATTTCCTTTCTTATTAAACCTTTAATATTATGGTCAAACTAATTAGACTGAAGTCAAATTTTTGGACATATTTCTTTTCCATATCATATATGAAAAATAAGATAGGTTGTCATTGTATATATATATATCATATACATGGTATGAAACATATATTTATTTCGAATGTTTTGATAATTTGAGTCATAATATCAAAACTTAGTCTCCATTCGATATTTCATGTTTCAAATATGTCTGAGACTTGTGAATGGAGCCCATAATAAAGTGGTTTTCATGATTGAGCATGGCAATGAAGAGAGAGCAAGATTGATTATTTATTTGGTCCATGTCCTCATCCACATGTACGAACTACATTAAGATTATGATCATTAAGAGATCATCAACTCCCTCTTTTAAACCTTTCAATCTGTAATAACTTGTTGCATAGACTAAAATGAAATTGAAAAAATAAATAAATATTATTCCAAGGATGTTGTACTAATGTGCCCAAAATATATATTTATTTAGAAGAAAATTACGAGTAAATTAATTATTCTAGAGATTATATTTTGTCCATGAAAAAACTATATAATAACAATAATATATTAGTAATATAAATAATAATAATACAATTATTTGGTGATAGATATGATTTATTAGACATCGAAGGGATATGGGGACACAAAAAGGAGTCTTGAAAAGCTTTCAATAATAATAATAATAATAATAATAATAATAATATTATTATTATTATTATTATTATTATTATTATTATTATTATTATTATTATATTAGTAATAGAAATAATAATAATAATACAATTATTTGGTGATGGATAGGATTTATTAGAGATTGAAGGGACATGGGGACACAAAAAGGAGTGTTGAAAAGCTTTCAAAAAAGAGGAAGCCCATGAGTCATTGCCTATCTTGACCATTCTTTTTGGTGGTCAAACCTACAAAAGCATCACTTTTCCTACTACTATTATTTTCGATGTTGATGTGTCGGTTCACTGCATCGTCGATCATATAAGTAAATTAAACAGTTTGATAATTGGTTTAATAAATCCTATTTTTACTTTTTTTCTTAATGCTTTTCTCTTTTTCTTTGATCATCCACTTTATCTCATTTTATATTCTCCTATATTTGTAGCTCGTTCACCTTCTCTAGATTTTCTTGATCTGGCCAAGATAATTAGTTTAATAAATTTTATTTTTACTTTTTTTTAATGCTTTTCTCTTTTACTTTCATCATTCAATTTATCTCATTTTTTATTCTCCTATATTTGTTGCTTGTTCACCTTCTCTAATTTTATAATTTCCATTTTAGATTTTTTTCATCTTGCTAGTCGATAATTAGTTTAATAAATCCTATTTTTATTTTTTTTAATGCTTTTCTCTTTTACTTTGATCATCCACTTTATCTCATTTTATCTCATTTTTTATTCTCCTATATTTGTAGCATGTTCACCTTCTCCAATTTTATAATTTCCATTCTAGATTTTCTTGATCTGGTTAGTAGATAATTAGTTTAATAAATCCTATATTTACTTTTTTTTTAATGCTTTTCTCTTTTACATGTTGGGCTAACAGCCCAGTTCAATCCATATGGGTTTTATCAGCCCACAGCCCACTTTTTACCTCTAAACCCTAACTTAACTTAAACTCTAGTTTAAATAGGGGCTAATGGTGGCTGCGAAAATAGAGATTAAAATCACAGCAAATGGCAGAAACTTCGCAGCAGCATTAGGGATTCAAAAAGAAGAGAAAAGAGCAGAAAAATAAGAGAAAAAGAAAGGAAAGAAGAGAAGGAAAATGCATAAATTGTTCTCATTTATCCAAACAGTTTCTCATCTCAAGTTAGATCAGATCTACAGTAAATTTTTCTATGATTGCTTGAGGAGGTTTTGGATATTGTGCACAGTGACGTGATCTTTGTATCACAGTTATTCTCTTATGATTGTTGCTTGGGTTTTGGGTAAGAGATTTGAGAATTATATATTCATTATTTTTATAGTAGATTTTCTCTGGTTTGCCCTGTGGTTTTTACCCTTCATGTTGAAGGAGTTTTCCACGTATATCTTGATGTTCTATTTGATTGTAATTTCTGTTTAATTCCGCTGTGTGTTACAGCTTGCCAGTATTTATTCTTATACAAAAGTTATTGTTTGTTGCCTATCCTTTTATTCCCATCAACTGATATCATAGCAAGGTTTGGTGATTTAATTTTTGTGTTTGAACATGGAGGCCGGTAGTGTTTCTCGCATGATTGGTTTGAACGGAAACAATTGGATGATATGAAAACCAAGAATAGAAAATCTCTTGTATTGTAAATATTTGCTTTTTTTTTTTTTTTTTGGACCTTTGCAGGGATAGTAGAAAAACCCACAACTATGACAAATGATGAGTGGAAGAGATTAGATCAGCGGTTGGATTTATTCGGTGGCTCGATGATAGTGTCTTTCACCATGTTTCTATTGAAAGTTCTGCATATTCTCTTTGGAAAAAGTTGGAAGGTCTCTATGAAAGAAAAACAGTTGGCAACAAAGCTTTTTTGATCAGAAAACTTGTGAACTTGAAATATAAAGAGGGTGCTTCTATTGCTGAGCATTTGAATGAAATACAGAGTATTAATAACCAGTTATCTTCTATAAAAATGTCTCTTGATGATGAGTTGCAGATATTGTTACTTCTCAGTTCATTGCTAGAAAGTTGGGAAACACTAGTGGTTTCCCTCGATGGTCTGCGCGGATGATATTGTTACCATGAGTCAAGTAACAAGCAGTTTATTGAATGAGGAGTTGAGAAGAAAGAACTCAGCAGTATCTCAAATTAATTCATAGGCACTTATCTTAAAGAATAGAGGAAGGTCAAATTCTAATGATAGAAGCAGTTCACACACAGGTAGAAGCAAGTCAAGATCAAGGAAAGATATTGTTTGCTATAACTGTGGTGAGAAAGGACATTATAAGAATAAGTGTAAGCAATCTAAGAAGAGCAAGAAAAAGGAAAAAGAAGTAGAGTCTACAGAGTCAAAAGAAAATACCACAACTCTGATGCGGGTTGGTGATTATTTGATTTTGTCTCCATCTCGATGATATTTTTTCTGTGTGTGTCAGATCTCGAGTGGATAATTGACACAGAGCTTCTTATCATGCTACACCATGGAGGGAGTTTTTACTACGCATGTGTCCAAAATTTTGGTGTTGTCAAGATGGGCAACCATGGCACAGCAGACATCATTGGCATGGGTGACATCCACATAAAGACCAACCTTGGATGCAAGTTAGTGCTTAAGGATGTGAGGCATGTGGTTGACTTACGGCTGCATTTAATCTCAGTTGGAAACTAGATGATAAAAACTATGATAGCAGGTTTTATAAAGGGCAATGAAAACTCAATAAGGATTCTCTTGTTATAGCTAGTGGAAAGAAATATCATACTTTGTATAGGTTGCAGGCCAAAGCTTGTGGTAAATAACTGAATGCTACAGAGAAAGACTTCAGCATAGAGTTGTGGCATAGGCGATTGGGACACATGAGCGAGAAGGGGCTCTTTCCAAGAGAGAGGTATTGTCTGACCTCATAGGTATACGTTTAAACCTGGTAAACAACATAGAGTTTCATTTGCTAGTCCTGCTTTGCCTAGAAAAATGCATGCCTTAGACTATGTTTATACAGATGTATATGGTCCTTTGAGGATAAAAACTCCTAATGGTGCTATTAATGTTCCTGGCATTAGTGGTGCACTTTACTTTGTTACTTTTATAGATGACTTTTCCAGGAAAGTTTGGACTTATGCTTTGAAGACCAAGGATCAAGTTATTGGTGTCTTCAAAGAGTTTTATGTCAGAGTTGAAAGGGAGACAGAAAGATAATTGAAATGCATAAGATCAGATAACGGTGGTGAGTATACAGGATTGTTTAATGATTATTACAGGTCACATGACATTCAACATGAGATGACAGTTCCTGGTACATCTCAGCATAATGCAATTGTAGAGAGGATGAACCGCACCATCATGGAAAAGATCAGATGTATGCTTTCACAAGCAAAGCTACCCAAAAGGTTTTGGGATGAGGCTTTGAGGACTACAGTTGATGTGATCAACTTATCTCTCTGTACAGCCCTAGATGCTGATGTTGCAGAGTATGTTTGGTCAGGGAAAGATGTTTCCTATAGGCATTTGAGAGTGTTTGGTTGTCATATATTTGCACACGTTCCAAACAATGAAAGGTCCAAGCTGGATGGTAAGACAAAAGAATGTATTTTTCTTGGCTACTCACATGATCAATTTGGTTACAGGCTTTGGGATCCAGAAAAGCAGAAGGTGTTTAGAAGCAGAGATGTGGTCTTCTTTGAGGATCAAACCCTTGAGGATTTGAAGAAGGAGGCATCAGCTAAGACTTCTGCAGAAGGATTAGTAGATTGTGACCCAGTTATTCCTCCAATATATCAGGGTGATGGGGGAGATGTGCAGAAAGATGGTATAGAACCAGATGTTAATCTACCTGTAGGACATGTTGAGCAAGAAGAAGTCGAGAGCAAATTTTTCCCGCAGTAACCCCGCTTGAGAAGATCTTCTAGACAATGTCAGTCTTCCAAAAGATACTCTACAGATGAGTATGTGATGCTTACTGATGCAGGGGAACTAGAGAGTTACTAGGAAGCAGTTGAAAGTGAGCAGAAAAAAATATGGCTAATTGCTATGCAGGAAGAGATTGATGCTCTACAGAAGAATTATACATATGATTTGGTGCAACTTCCACAGGGAATGAAGGCCTTCAAGAACAAGTGGGTTTTCAGGTTTAAGACTCAAGAATATTGTTCTCAACCAAAGTACAAAGCTAGATTGGTTGTGAAAGGCTTTGGTCAAAAGAAAGGTATTGACTTTGAAGATATTTTTTCTCCTATTATTAAAATATCTTCTATTCGTGTTGCTCTAGGTATTGCTACTAGCCAAGACTTGGAGGTGGAGCAGTTAGATGTGAAGTTAGCTTTCCTTCATGGTGATTTGGAGGAGAAAATTTATATGAAGCAACTATAAGGTTTCAAAGTCAAAAGTAAAAAAAAATTTATCTGCAAGTTAAGAAAGAGTTTGTATGGATTGGAGCAAGCTCTAAGACAGTGGTACAAAAAGTTTGATTCATTTATGACTGAAAATGGATACAAAAGAACGGCTTCAGATCATTGTGTGTACATCAAACGGTTTGGTGAGGATTTTATTAATCTCTTACTTTATGTTGATGATATGCTTATCCTTGGGAAAGATATATGTACAATTGACAAGTTGAAGAAGGAACTGAGTGAGTCCTTTGCAATGAAGGATATGGGGCCAGCAAAGCAAATACTGGGCATGCAGATTTCTCGTGATAGGAAAAATAAGAAGATTTGGTTGTCATAGGAGAAGTACATCTAGAAGGTATTATAAAGGTTTAGTATGAGCAATGCAAAGCCAGTTGATTCTCCTCTCTCAGGTCACTTTAAGTTGTGCTCAGAACAGAGTCCGTCAAGTGATGAGGAGAAGGAGAAAATGCAAAAGGTTCCTTATGCTTCAGTAGTTGGAAGTTTAATGTATGCAATGGTATATACGAGACCGGACATCGCATATGCAATGGGTGTTACTAGTAGATTTTTTGCAAATTCAGGCAAAGAGCATTGGGCAGTAGTGAAGTGGATCTTGAGATATCTCAGAGGAAGCTCTAAGGTTTGTTTAAGCTTTGGAGGTAGACCACCTATGCTAACGGGTTACATAGATGCAGATATGGCTAGAGATATTAATACAAGAAAATCTACATCATGTTTTGTACTTACTTTTGTAGGGGGAGCTGTGTCATGGTAATCCAGATTGCAAAGGTGTATTGCTCTCTGTACTACATAGGCAGAATATATTGCTGCTATAGAGGTTTGCAAAGAAATGTTATAGATGAAAGAATTCTTACAAGAATTAGAGTTGAAATAGGAAAACTATGTGGTGTATTGTGACAGCCAGAGTGCCATCCATTTATGTAAAAACCCAACTTTTCATTCGATATCGCTGGATTCGAAATGTACTTGAAGAGAAGTAGTTGCAACTTCAGAAAATTCATACAGATGATAATGGAGCAGACATGTTGACAAAGACCTTACCAAAAGAGAGGCAGGATATATGACGACAGTTGATCGACATAGATTTACATTAATTCATGGGACAACCTCCCTTATGGGCTGACAGGGGAGGTTATTGGGCTAATAGTTCAGTTCAGCCCATATGGGGCCCACAGCCCACTTTTTACCTCTAAACCCTAACTTAACCTAAACTCTAGTTTAAATAGGGGCTAATGGTGGCTGCGAAAATAGAGATTAAAATCGCAGCAAAGGGCAAAAACTTTGCAGCAGCATTAGGGATTCAAAAAGAGGAGAAAAGGGCAGAAAAATAAGAGAAAAAGAAAGGGAAGAAGACAAGAAAAACGTAGAAATTGTTCTCATTCATCCAAACAGTTTCTTATCTCAGGTTAGATCAGATCTATAATGAATTTTTCTGTGATTGCTTAAGGAGGTTTTGGATATTGTACACAGTGACATGATCCTTGTATCCCAGTTATTCCCTTGTGATTATTGCTTGGGTTTTGGGCAAGAGATTTGAGAATTATACATTCATTATTTTTATAGTGGATTTTCTCTGGTTTGCCCCGTGATTTTTACCCTTCACGTTGAAGGGGTTTTCCATATAAATCTTGGTGTTCTATTTGATTGTGATTTCTGTTTAATTTCGCTATATGTTACAGCCTGCTAGTATTTGTTCTTATACAAAAGTTATTGTTTATTGCCTATCTTTTTATTCCCATCATTACTTTAATCATCCACTTTATCTCATTTTTTATTCTCCTATATTTGTTGCTTGTTTACCTTCTCCAATTTTATAATTTCCATTCTAGAGTTTCTTGATCTGGCCATAGATTCGATCTGATTTTAATAAGTTTCCATCATTTATAGGGGATCAAAGATGAAAATAGTAGTAGTAGTAGTAGTAGTAGTAGTAGTAGTAACAATAATAATTGGTGATAGATAGAACTTTGGAACAATGAAAATAATTTTCTCTTATTAAACGGGTTTAGCGAAATTTAAAAGGAGAATTTTTTTTTACTTCTAAAGTGGTTGAGAAAATGTGCAGTTGATGTATGTTTAATCCGTTGAATCTCGGATTTTGATGATGAAGTTAATTGATAAGTTATTTGATCTAATCCATATTGTTGAGAAAAGTACATAGGATTAACTACGATAGTAATGAAGATGTAAAGCAAGCTGAAGTATCGAAGTCAAGTGTGTTCAAATCATTGGAAGTTTGAGAGTCCGTCGGAAGATCGAAGATTCATCAAAAGTGCTATTGAAATTGGCCAAGAATGAATCGGGAGCTTGTTGAGGGGTTGTCGAAAGTTTGCCAGAAGATTCGTCAAAAGTTCGCGGAGCTCATCAAAAAAGATCGGAGCTTGCCAAGAAAACTTGTCGGAACTAACCAAGGTCATTATAAAGTCCAGGAGGCTGTCGAGAGTCTGCTGGAAGATGTTCGAGAGTTCATCGAAAGTCCATCGGGAGTTCACTGGAAGCTCTCCAGAAGAAGTCTTGATGTGCCAGATCGTGTTCTTGCTTAGAATATGCCTTCAATTTCGTAGTTAGCACATAATTAGGATTAAGATTAGGTATTAATCCTATAACCCTGTTAGGGGTTAACTGGGCCCATAAATTAACTGTATTGGGGCTGGATTCAAGGCTATCCAGAAGTGTTGAACCTTGCCACTGTCAGACTGGGGCGATGGAATCGCCCAGGGTTTAGATTCTCAAAAGCTCTAGGCAGTGGTACCACCCAGGTTAGTGGTGGTACCACTTGTAGTTATTAACTGCCAAGTGGTGGTACTGCCTATTAGGTGGTGGTACCGCCTCACCATAGAACCCGAGGCTCTGCTCTGACAGTAGTACCACCAGACTGGGCAGTGGTACCATCCTATGTCAGAGTCAACTGGCGATGATACCGTCAGTGACAAGCGGTGGTACCACCAGCTCCCGGAAATCTAAGATAAGATTTTTTTTTTTACTCCAATTCTAAAGCCAATTGAGGCTATAAATACCCCTTACTTCTCATCTAGTAAAGCACATTGAGAAGTAATAAGAACTGAGTCAAAACTATAATGAAATAGCCTTGAAAAGTTAGAGTATTTATCTCTCAAATTCTCAAGTATAAAAATTTTGTAAAAGAGTATGAGCCACTTGTAAAGTTCTATAAAATAGGTGTTTGATCCTTCCCCTTCAAGAAAGATTGATCGTGGAAACTGATAACCTCATCGGAGGAGGTTTCGAGAGTGGACGTAGGTTAATTGTCCGAACCACTATAAAATCGCTGCATTCTTCTCTTTGTGCATATTTTACATTTGCTACGTTTCAATTTTTACTTCACTGCAATAGTTCGATCTCCTCTTTTCTACTCTCTTACAAACTCTCTCGACTCAAATGGTTTTCCAAAATCATTTTCGTTGGACAAAATCTCTCAACGCATAAAGTTTTTTGGAATCGATTTAAATCGTCAATTTTTATCCGTTGCACTAATTCATCTCCCGTTCTCCTCTTCATGTCGCTCTAGATCCTAACATAATCCCAATGTTAACGCTTTGGTTATAATATAATAAGTGATTTGGTAACTAAATAATAGCTATCCAACACCACCAGATTAGATCGAGAAAAAAATTCCTTGGACCATATAAACATTAATAATATTAGTAAGTTTTTGACTTATTAACATTTAATTTTTTAACAAATATTTAAGTCTCTTATTTATTATTATTTATTGTTCTCTTATCTATTATGATGTCACATGTTTTCATAATTTCTGTATAGTCCTACTTTTCTCAAATACTCAATATATTTGTACAGTATTTTTCAATAAAGTTATTGTGCTTGTGACTGGAATTACAGCGTTTTAGTTTAGTAATCAAAATATTATGTCTATTAAAAATAGTATTTTATCAACAAAAAAAACCCCTATTTGTTTTGATCAAGGGCACTCCTTTTTTATGTGACAAAAAAAATCCATCAATTAAACTCAATTAAATCTATATCATTTGAAATGATTGAAATTGAATCGAATTTAAACTGATTTAATTATAATCATCTCATTAGATAATTTGGGTTGGTGATCAATAATATTTCATCAATTTTTCTTCCTCGATATCAACATTTCTTCCACTTTTCATTGTCTCTTAGCAACGACATCTCCTCAATGATAAATGCTCTTTCTTGTTAATATCTACTTAATATAATATCCTCGATGAAGACTAGCAAACCCTCCTCAACATTCATAGAATATGATTTCTATGATTAAGTGTAATTTAATTTAATTTTGAGTGTAACTATATCAACTTTAATCAAATTAACTCAAATTGGACGAAACCATTTTGGTCATGATTCTAAGAGATTATTATTATATATTTTATTTTTGAAAGATTTTATATAATTTAATTATCAAAATTTATATTTTTTTTGATAAATATTATGATTGAGTGTAGCTTAGTTCAATTTCGAGTGTGACTTGGCTATGATGCTAATATGATTAATATTAT
Source organism: Musa troglodytarum (assembly GCA_023547065.1). NCBI lineage: Eukaryota > Viridiplantae > Streptophyta > Magnoliopsida > Zingiberales > Musaceae > Musa > Musa troglodytarum. Next base: position 53,621,863 of record CP097511.1, read on the forward strand.
TTTTATTTTTGAAGGATTTTATAAATTTTAATTATTAAAATTTAGATTTTTTTTGGATAGTTATTTTGTATAAATTAGTTCAACTAAAGTAGCACACACTTTCATAAAACTACCTAGCTATGGTTTTGTATGATTAAGACTATTTTTTTTAATTTTTAGTGGACATTATAAAATTTAATTATCAAATTTTAGAATTTTTTAGATAAGTATTGTGATCGAGTGTAACTTAGTTTAATTTTGAGTACAACTAGATCAATTTACACTAAGCCAAGCTAAACTTTAGAGTATAATTTTAAGATAATTAATATTTTTTATTTTTTATAATATTATGATAATTATCATTCAAAAATTGAGTTTTTTAATTGATATTGTCATCATGTATAACTTAATTCAATTTTGAGTATGACTTGGTCAACTTTTATTAATCCATTACAAAATTTTATAGAACTACTAGGACATATTTCTAAGATGGTTAGCATTTTATTATTTTTAATGAATTTTATGATTCTTGATTGTTGGAATTATAAATTTTTTGAATATGTTTTGTGATCGGACTTAACTTAGTTTAATAAAATTTTGTCGAATTAGATTGGATTAGTTGATGCTAAATAGACTTATGTTTAAATCTGAAATCAATTTTTATTCGAGTGAGAAACAACGATACCCGAGTATAAAAAAAGTTTTGTTTTGACAACCCTTTTTTACTATTTAATAAATTTTAATAGTTTTTTACTCTTTCTTTTCTCTCTCCTTATTCTCCTAATCCTAAGCGACAAGTAGTGTCAATAATATCAGACAATGATGATGAAGTGACGAGGAGCGATGTTAATATAGCTATGGTTTTGATATATGAAATAAGAGATTTTGAGAATAAAAATATGATTGATAATTGAGACTATAAATAGTAATATTATTTATAATTGTAGAGGATGCCAATATCAAGCTTCAAATTAATTAGGGGCATAATTTTTGAATGAATCCTATATCAAAAATACTGTATCTCTATTTAAAAATATTATAAATATTTTTTAATTAATTTAAATCTCTATCAACCTTAATTGTCGATCTTATTATAGATTTTTACATTTTATAAAATGAATTGTATGAGAGTTGATGTAGTTTTAAATAAAAATTAATAAGGCTTTCACACATTAAATTTTTGCTTAACATTAAATTTAGGCTCCATATGTATGTTTCCATTGATCAAGGAAGAATAATAATAAATAAAGATGAAACACTACCTAATTATAATTTTTTTGAATAAATTTATAATGTTCTTGATTAATAAATAAAAATTATAATTCTGTTTAATAACACTATAAGTGAGTCTTAATTAGTTTAAAGTGCTGTAAATTTTAATTATTGACTTTATTATATGAGAGTAGTAGTGACTTTGATAAAAACTAGGAATGTTTCTGATATACTTCAAAAATAATAATAATAATAATAATAACTTTAATTTTTCTCATTTATCCCTAAACTTATATTTATATATGAGATTTTCTCGGTAAATATATCTTTATATATATCGTCTATATATATATATACATATACATATATATACATATATACATATGTATATATATATATATATATGTATATGTATATATATATAAATAAATATATATATATATACATATATACATATATATATATATACACATATACATATACAAATATATATCTATCTATATATATATACACATATACATATACAAATATATATATATACATATGTCTATGTGTATATATATATATATATACATATATAAATATACATATGTATATGTATATATATATATATGTATATTTATATATGTATATATATATATATACATATATATATATATATCCGCCACGGTTTTCTTCGCCTTCCCACCGTCACCGTTAACCTTTCCTCTTCCTTCCTTCTCCGAGATCGAAGCTTCGAACGGTCCACAAATCCATGGCGGAACCCTCTCTCGTCGATCCCTTTGACCCCTCGAATCCCCACCCTCTCTTCGATCCCGCGCTCTCGCCCTGCGATCTGCTCCCTCCCCCCTCCGATCTTCCCTTCGGCGACGACTTCGACCTCGATATCGACTTCGACTTCTCCGTCGACGATTTTCTACGCTCGACGGAGAACCACCTCTCTACTCCCTCCGACGTGCCTCCCGACCCCAGCCCCGGCGATGGATCCGGCGTCTTTTCCTCCTATTCCTCGCCCGACCACCAATGCTCCGATCTTTCCCGGAATTCGACGAATTCCGGCCCGGCCTCGCCCGATTCCGGCAACTCCTCTTCGGCATCGGGCGTCGTGGGTGGAGAAGTGAAGGTGGACAACGAGAAGAGCCTGAAGAGGAAGGACGGGTGTTTTAATTCGAACCCTAATGCTAACCCTAGAGGCGGAAAGTTACAGCGATCGGAAGGTGTCGGGAACGAGGAGGCTGACAGGAGAAAGGCGAGGCTGATACGGAACCGTGAGAGCGCCCAGCTCTCGAGGCAGAGGAAGAAACAGTACGTGGATGAGCTGGAGGAGAAGGTGAGGTCGATGCACTCGACGATTAACGAATTGAACGCCAAGATCTCTTACTTTATGGCCGAGAATGCGAGTCTGCGACAGCAATTGGGTGGCAATGGCGCTGCCCCGGTTGTTTATCCTCCCCCTGGGCCAATGCCGTCCACGCATTTCCCGTGGGTTCCAGGCTACGCCTTTAGGCCGCAAGGGTCTCACGTTCCTTTGGTTCCGATACCTAGATTGAAGCCTCAGCAGCCTGCCCACGCCCCCAGAGCCAAGAAGTCAGAGAGCAAGACGAAGAAGGTCGCTAGCGTGAGCCTTTTGGGGCTGATGCTTATTATACTAGTATTCGGAGTTCTGCCGGGACTTAATCTCAGGCACCAAGGAACTAGAGACAATGTAGGTGCCATTAAAGGTGGGATCGTGAATGAGCCTAGAGGTATGGTTCTGAGTGTTACTGGTCGTGGTAATGATCTTACCAGAACTGATGATACTGGATTTTGGAATGGAAACACAAGTTTGGAAAAAGATAGGGTTACCGGTGAGAGATGCCAGAATGGTGCGGTCGGGCCTGAAACAAATCCAAAGGGAAGAGGTTCATGGCGTTCTACTGGTTCAGGAGGGTCTGTTTTCACCCAGAACTGCAGTGAAACTCTTCCTGCTTTGCTTTATGTGCCAAGAAATGGCAAACATGTGAAGATTGATGGCAACTTGATAATCCATTCTGTACTTGCGGGCGAGAAAGCCATGGCACAATCTAAGGAAAGGAAATCCTCTTCCGAAGAAAGTAAAGACACGGCCTTGGCCATTGCTGGTGACATGATGTCGGCACTGGCTGTACCTAAATCCGAAAGAGAAGCTGATCACTCTGTTGCTGATGATGCATATGCAAACAACTTGAAATCAGTTTCAGCTGACGGTCCACTGCAACAATGGTTCCGGGAAGGAATGGCCGGTATGAATGTAGTTTATAGTTTTAGCATATGTTTGTCTCACCTGGTTGCATTGACACGCTGTTTTGGTTTATCTTATCGACATTGCATCTTATTTACGTGCTAACATGTGATGCATTTAAGTTTGGGTTTTGGTTCTGCTGCTTCCATGACTAACATGGAATATTTTGGCACCAAGCTAGTTTAGTGTTAGTCATGCTAATGACAGTTGACAATTCCATAAGCTGTAAAAGGCTCTCGATGTAACTTTGTTAGCTAAAATGTAAATAAAGCATTCTTCGTACTAAGCCATGAGATTGGTAGAGTAGAACATATCTCTGTAAAGATTTTACTCGGAATACTTGGTGTTTGTCTTTGGTGAATTTAGGACTAGAATCCAATCGTATAAAGAGTCATCGGTCGTTTGTAACAAGGCATGAATAGCTTTCAAGGAAATCACACTGAATTATCTGCAAATATAAGTTGCCAGCATAGTATGCTCTTGAGATCTTAAAGGTTGATGAACTTGTACTAGAGACCTTTTTTTTGTTCGACTTGAGGATTTGTAAGCACTCAATAATGATGGTGAACAAGAATGGGGACACATGTTCGCTTGGCAGTAATGCACGAGTCAAAGGGAACATGTTATCGAATGATCGACCGTCACACATCAAGTTGTTTCTCATTCTTTAGCCCATCAGAGTGCAAAATGGCATGCACTTTGTTATGAGAAGCAAACAATGTCTTCTTACAAGCTTCCCTCATATCATCTAGCTTTCCAAGCTCAAAGAGCATTCCTCCGATACATGCTGATTAAATACCGAGAACATGCTCTGGTTCGGCACAATCTCAATGTTGACTTCAGGAATAGTTTTATCATTTAATCATGCCCACTGGTTTCAGGATTTTGTCCATCTGGCTCAGGAGGTCCGATTAGACTCGGACCACCGTCTCACTCTTCTTAAGGCTTTGGACATATTTGCTTGGTTACATATTTATTATGTTGTCCGAATGCATCAGTTAATAATGTCTCATACCATTTTTCGTGTACAGGGCCAATCTTAAGTTCTGGCATGTGCACTGAGGTGTTCCAGTTTGATATCTCACCAACATCTTCGAGCAGCATCATCCCTGCCGCTTCGATTATGAGGTCCGAGGATACCCCTTCGGCATCTCCACATCAAGGGAGGATAAGGAACAGGAGGATACTGTTTCCCGAGACAGTCCCACTTAATAGAGCAACGACTACGAACGGCACGGGGTTTGGGAAGTCGCCCAAAAGCAGCAACCTCGATGACGCCAAACCGGTTTCCTCGGTGGTGGTCTCCGTCCTCGCTGATCCGAAAGAAGCTGGTAACGGTGATGGCGAAGGTATGATCTCTTGGAAGTCCATATCTCGCATTTTTGTTGTGCTGCTTCTGGACGGCGTCGAATACGTCACCTATTCTTGTGTTCTTCCTTTTAAAACCCCTGCCCCAATCTTATAGATCATAGCATCGAAAAGACTCGAATTTTAACAATTAACCTGAAGGTTATCGTGTATAGTTAAAAGTCAAAAGGTCTTGAAATATCGAGCTGGTCTGATCACATCAATCCGGACCGTCTGATATCGTTATCTAAGGTAGAGTTGATATGGTGGAAATGAATGCTTGGATGGCTTATAGATTACTCTCAACTGTTGAAAGATGAGCAGGTGGAGGATAGATGTGGTCGTTGAAGGAAGAGAGATACGTGGTCGTATGATGCAAAGGAGTTACAAGCACTATGAAGTCATCAAATTCCTGCAATGGTGTATGCGTCCTGATCCTCCTGGGTCCAACATAGAACAAAATGCAAGGTCAACACCCCGAGGACGTCAACAGAAAGCTCGATCACGTCTTGCTTCTGGCACAACATGGTACAAGTTTGTCTTTTTGGTAAATAAGCTTATTATTGTTGAAGAAGAAGATTATATGGATGATGGTTCTGCGAATGGCATACGATAGTCAAATGGGTACGGTGCGACGACGACGACAAGCGAGACGACTGTCGAGAGCACAAGTCAAGCATGAAAAAGAAAAGAGGAGAAATAACGATTAGAATATTTTAAAAAATATTTACAATTGTTAAAAAGATAAAATTACATGTGCATTTTGCATGTGACAATATATACAATTTTTTCAATGAAAAAAATTAACGACGTAAGAAAAATTGAGATTAAATATTTCACCTTTATAAGTATAGAAACCTCAATATTACTTTTTAAAGTATAAAAACAAACATACTAATTATAATTAACTATAAAAGATTATACACAATTACCTCATTTCTAAATGATGCCAATATCGATCCATTTTTATTCTTGCCAGAAAGCTCATGAGATTGAATCCCTTTCAAACATCCATAGTCTGCCTTTGACACACTAAAACTAAATATTACAGAGAGAGAGAGAGAGAGAGATCTTAAGATCACTGTCCATCACTTGGCTTTTAGCTTTAGGATGAATTATGATTCAGTTGTTGGTGACAACCAATTAAATTGTTGTCTTCTTCATTAGTACCATAAGCAATGGATTTCATTTCCAAGTGAAGCTGAATGGATTTTGACTCTTCTTTTCCTCCCTTGGTGGAAAATTATTGGAGCCTTGCAACAAGCTGTTGGGAAATGCTACCAATTCAAAGATGAAGCTCCAGTGAAGAGAGAGAGAGAGAGAGAGAGAGAGAGTAGAATTGAAGAAGAAATGATCAACTCTGGTGAGAGAGAATTGCTCCACATGCTGCTGCTTATCTACCTGATCTTTTAGCACCAGTGCACTACATTCATACACTAACATCAAAGATTTTGCTGGTGCAGTTGAATTTGACGCAGAGTCATATGGTTGTTTCACGGTTTCAGAGCAGCAAACTCCTTTTATTATAGTAGTGCTGACGGAGGCCATAACTTAAATCCAAGCTCAGCCTTTCTCCGTGTCGTCGACTTCTTCGCTAGTTCGTACCTTTTTTTTTTTTTTGCTGCTACAAAGTGACGATGTTCTTGATTGCGACTCCAACATGGTCTTTGGCTCGTCTTCAGACACTTGCAAGTTATGAAACCAATACATTGCGTTCGTGATGGTGGAAGATCAAATTTTGGAGCCTCACATTTTATTTTCTCGATGATTTCTGCTTCTCTCCGGCAAACGAAGTCCCGAGGCAGACGGTGACAACTGGGACTGATCTCAGCATATTATGGCCGCTGCAGTGTACTCCTGGAGCCTTCATCTCATGATCAAGTTCTGTATCAGCTTTTGCAGGGAAAAGAAAACTAGCATGAGAATCGAAGAAGACTGTTGGACCCAAAGAAACTGCAACAACTTTATCAAGAAATATACGGCCGAGAAATATACCACTTAGACAATTCTTGCTAAGTGCGTGACATTGTGGTATCAGAGCAGGCAAGCAATTTGAGCAAGCAGCGAAGAAACTTCGCAATCTCACCATGGCGAAACAACGTGGTGAATCAAGCAAGATGGGGGGGCCGAATGTTGTTGCTCCCAAGCACCGCAGGAGGGCTGCATGTGCAACTCGCCGCCAGCTGCAGGGGCCGCTCATGAGGAGCGGGGCAATGAGCATAAGGAGCGAGAAGTGGGCTACTCACCATGAGCGGAAGAGGCACAATCTGGAGCACCAACCGAAAGAAAGAGCCATAGAGAGAGGATCACAGAGGTGGAAACCCGCTTAGATGTTCTTGATACGAGCTTGGATGAACTCTACCAAGGGCAAAGTAGGCTTCTTGGGGTAGAGAGCTCGCAAGAAGAAGCTGAATCTCGGATCGACAAGGTTGAAGCCTTAGTCGACCGACTAACGGATGACACAAAGGACTCCGTGCAACATTTACAAGATTTAGTGACGGAACTCACTTCCAAAGTTGCAATGCTCACAAGGGCGTTGAATGCGGGGGGAAGCAACACCCGCGTTGCGCCAACACAAAGCTTTAGGGCACCCGACCCACATTGTTATGGGGGTGCTAGAGATGCGAAGGAGCTCAAGAATTTTCTGTTTGATATGGAACAGTATTTCCGAGCTACGAGGCCGCACTGAGGACACCAAAGTATCAATAGCGACTATGTATCCGAACGGAGATGCAAAGCTTTGTTGGAGAACCCGCTTGGGAAGAGATTCAACAAGGTCGGTGCCGGTGGACACATGGGACGACTTGAAGCGTGAGTTAAGAACTCAATTCCCCGCCCGAGAACACTGAGTTCGTCGCAAGGAGGAAGTTGAGACAACTCCACCAAACAACTTCCATTCGGGACTATGTGAAGCAATTTTCTGCACTGATGCTGGACATTCAGGACATGTCTGAAAAAGATAAGTTGTTTAGCTTTCTTGACGGCTTGAAGCCATGGGCTCAACAGGAACTTCATCGACGGAATGTCGCTGATTTGGTCGGAGCAATTGTAGCAGCAGAAAGGCTTACCGACTTTGCTTCCTTAGAGGACCCGCGGAAGAAGAAACAGTCCACAGGAAATCACCAACCAAGGCACCCTCCTAGGAAGGAACCTAGGGGTGAGCAAAGGAAGAAGAGTTTCCATAAGGGGTCGAACTCAAATGGCAGGGCCTCAAAACCTAGGAGATGTTTCTTGTGTGAAGGACCGCACAGTGTATGGGAGTGCCCGCAAAAACAGGCACTCAATGCCTTGTCAGCTTCCATCAAGACCCCTGCCGCATAAGGGCAAGGCGCCGCCTCAATTCGAGTAGCTCGAGTCGGGCAAATGACGATGAGAAGTCGCAAGGACCCCGAATGGGTGCGATGCGCTTTGTTGAATGCATTGCGGGTCCAAGTGGGGAGAACAAGCAACAAAAAGGTGAAGCAAAGTGAGTTGATGTAAACATTAGACTCAATGGCCAAACCACCCGAGCAATGGTGGACACGGTGCTACTCACAACTTCATCGCCGATCGAGAAGCAAAGCGCTTGGGTTAATCTTAGAGAAGAACCCAAGTCGAATGAAGGCGGTTAACCTGCAGGCTAAGCTTAATCTGGGCTAGCAAAGGAGTCTCCATCAAGATTGGATCGTGGAGCGGACGCACAAACTTGATGGCGGTGCCATGGGATGACTTCCAAGTGATTCTTGGAATGGAGTTCATGCATGCAGCAAAATTGGTGCCGATGCCGTTCCTAGACTCCATATGGCTAATGGGAGGTGACAACCCCGTGGTGGTTTCACACCAAAAGGAACCTGTGATCCCCAAAGAACTATCAACGCGTAATTGAAGAAGGGGGTACGCAAAGGAGAGTTAACCTTTGTGGCTGCGATGAAGTTAGAAACACTGATGGGAGGGGCCCGTGAAAGAACCCGCTACGGTGGCAAATGTCCCAAGGAGTTCAAGATGTTATGCCACCGAGATGCCGAAAACTTTGCCACCACGCAGAGGCGACCATCTTATTGAGCCGAGCCGGAGTGAAGCCTCCAAATGAGACCACCCTACCGCATGCCCTCCCGAAAGTTAGCAGAGCTCGTAAAGCGATTAGATGAACCGCTAAGTGGTGGTCTCATCCGCAGTTCCAAAGCACCATTCGAGCTCCGCCTTCTTCCGTAAGAAACAAGATGGGAGTCTCCGACTATGCGCCGATTATCGAGCCCTTAACAAGGTGACCGTGAAGAACAAGTATCCCATCCTCTCATTGCGGACTTGTTCGACCAACCGGGCAAAGCAAAGTATTTTCAAACTCGACCTTCGGTCGGGTATTGGCAAAGCGTATTGGTCAAGGTGATGAAGCGAAGACTACCTGTGACCGTGTATGGAGCGCTTGAGTTCCCGGTGATGCCTTTCGGTTTAACCAACGCCTCCAACCACATTCTCGCACTCTTATGAACCAACTATTCAAGGAGTATCCGACAAGTTTGTGGTTGTCTACTTGGACGATATCGCCGCCTATAGCCGAACACTTGAGGAGCATATCAACACCTCCAACAATCTTCAAAGTTCTCAGGGAGAATTCATTGTTCGTAAAAAGAGAGAAGTGCTACTTTGCTCAGAAAGAGATCTTATTCTTGGGGCATCGGATCGGCGATGGTTCCATTCAGATGGATAAAGCAAAGGTGCAAGCAGTTGTGGACTGGCAAACTCCAAAGAAGGTGCCTGAACTGAGATCCTTCCTTGGGTTTGTGAACTACTATCGACGCTTCATACTGGGGTATTCGAAGTGTGCAACTCCACTGACAGAGTTGCTGAAGAAAGAGCTGCCTTGGAGATGGTCCGATAAATGTGAAGCAGCATTCCAAGACCGAAAGGATACCATTCTAGAAGAACGAGTGCTTAAATTGCTAGACTACGGGAAGCCCTTTGAAGTCCAGACAGATGCTTCAGACTTCGCTATTGGGGGAGTGCTTATGCAGGAGGGCCATCCAGTGGCCTATGAAAGCCGTAAGCTCAACGAGACCGAGCGGCGGTATCCTGTGCACGAGAAGGAGATGACAGCGGTGATCCATCGCCACGGGTGTGGCAACACTATCTTCTCGGATCGCGATTTGTACCGAGAATGCATAACATCGCTTTGAGTTACTTTCGACTAAAAGAAACTCTCCCCAAAGCAAGCACGATGGCAGGACTTCTAGCAGAATTTGACATGGCAATGGAGTACAAACCCGAAAAGCAAATGTCGAATGATGCCTTGAGTCGAAAAGTGGAGGTCGTGAATGCCATGCAACTAGAGGGCAGAGGCCAAACAAGCCGCTTGCAATCCAACTTCCTTTCCCGATCAAGGATGGACTGCATGCTGATCCCCAAGCAGAACCTTGATGCAATTGATTCAAGAAGGCAAGGCACGACGATTTTGGGTCCGTGGAGGGACTCGCCTACACAAAAGGGAATAGAGTTTATGTTCCTCGTGGATAACTGAGGCGTGAGCTTTTGAAGGAGTGTCACGATTCCTTTGGGCAGACATCCGGGATTCACCGAACATTGGCTCACGATGGAGAGGGCCTTCTATTGGCCAAGATGGGGACGGATGTGGAGGAATATGTTCTGACGTGCCTAACTTGTCAACAAGACAAAGTGGAGCAACGGTGGGACTTTTGGAGCCGCGTTCTGCACTGCAAAGGCCGTGGGAGAGCATTTCTCCGACTTCATATCTAGCTTGTTACCGTAGGGGACTCGGATCGATAGTTGTGTGGTGGTCGATCGATTAAGTATGCAACCTTCATTGCTGCACCCCTACACCGCTCACAGAGGAAGCGCTAAGCTAATGATGAAGAATGTGGTGAAGTATTGGGAGTCCCACAATACATTATAAGTGATCGAGATGCTCGATTTCCGGACGATTCTCGACCGAGTTGTTCAATTATTAGGTCGGTTTATACTTCTCCACAAGCCTCCACCCCTGCACGGATGGCCAAACCGAGAGAATAAACTCACCGAGTAATATCTTCGGCACTACGTGAGTGCCAACCAACGAGATTGGGTGAAGTCGTGGACATAGCCCAATTCTCCTACAACCCGCAATGAGCTCAGATCCAACAAGAAGCCCCTTTGAGATCATCACAGACAATGTACCGGCCGACTCTCACACTTTGGCTATTGGATATATAGGGAGTAGTCCGTCCGCATATCATTTAGCAAAAGAATGGCATCGAAATGCAGATATTACGCGGGCCTACTTGGAGAAGGCGGCCAAAAAGATGAAGAAGTGGGCAGACTTGGGAAGGCGACCCCAGGAATACAAAGTCGGCGATTTGGTGTTGGTGAAGCTCCAACCAAAGATCACCCAATTCTTTAGAAACAAGGTGCATAAAGGATTGCGCGCAAGTATGATGGCCCCTTCCCAATTATCGCAGGTGGGCAAATGTTTCTACAAGTTGCAATCACGTGCGGCTCAAGATGCACAATGTTTTCCATGCCAAAGAACTTGAAAGCCTACCACTCCGATCCGCAAGATGCTTCTCGAGGCGCTTCAACTCGCCAACCTCCCACCAGAGCTTCCTACGAAGCGAGTTGAAACCATTTTAGCAGATCGCAAGACAAGACTACCCAATGGAGTCGAACAAATTGAATACTTGGTGAAGTGGCGGAAACTTCCCAAAACCGAAGCCAGTTGGGAGCCAGAAGATACCCTCCGACATGAAGCAGCTATCAAAGCCTACCAAAGAGTGTCAACGAGGGCGCCGACAGTTTAAGTGGGGGAGAATGTCACGAACGGTCGTCACACACTTGTAACAACTTCGTTCAACGCACCGTTCGTCGCTTGCCCATGTTTGTACATATCCTTGGCAGCCTGTTTTGCCATACTTTTGGTGTGTTTCCCATGTAAATATGCAGAAAACAGCCGCAGTGCAGCAGAACGATCGCCGCTACATCCGCCGACATCCAAAAACAGCTCCGCTGCCGCTGGCTGATTTCCAGCCGCGCCACGAGATTTTGTCAGCCATTTCAGCACTCGAACCCCGGTGGCACATGGCTGGATGGGGCTTCGATAGTGTCGGGCGTTGAACACTTTCACAAGTTTGCACGCCAACTTGACGGAAAGCTCGCGCCGCACTTGGGAGTAGTTGTTTGCGGACTTGCACCGCTCATTCACCCTCTAAAGTCCTTGTTTTCCTCCTCTTTCTCTTTCTCGCACTCCAAGTGCTCGCCAATTGCTTGTAAAGCTTCCTCTTCGCGAGACGCCGACTTGTCCGCCGCTCCAACAACTAATCAACTTCTTTGACAGGTCCCACGGACTGCACGAGGTTGCAGCTCTACCGACCTCATGGACGCCAGATGTCGCAAGGGCGCCTCAAGACTTAGGCAATCCAAGCTAAGTCCGATCGAAGTGGGCGCGAAGGCGATTCTTGACTTAGGCAACTTCAGCTAAGTCGGTGGCTTGCCGCAAGGGTGCCTTACCACTTAGACAATTCTTACTAAGTGCGTGACAATACGGCAGAGAATACAAAGAATTCATAAACATCACATGACAAAGATAGAAAGCAAGGTAAACAACATGCATCATATATATATCGATTCAAGGTTAATGGCATTACTTCAAGTAAATGGTAAAAAATCTAGAAATTAGCTTTGAGCTAAGTGGACATGAAAGTTGGTGGCTCTCACAAACCTTCCGAACTGGTATATATTGGAGCCTCTGACATGGGAAACCAGCATAGAAAAAGACAGCATCTCGGATTGCTGGTAACACTGGTTAACAAACACCCTTCCAGCCTTTGTTCTTGCCCCCTAAACAAGCTTTCGATAAATGAGTTAGTCCCGACCAAATTAACAAACAACTACAAGTTCAGAAGACGAGAGAAGTATCTGAATCGATTAATGACGAGAGAACACAAATCGAAACAACAATTTCAACCAGTAACTCTAATTTAACTCCAAGAAATCTACGATCTTAAAACGAATCAAAGAATATTTACAAGTTTAGGGGGGCTATAATGCTCACCAGAGTAGAACCCTTCAAAATGCAATTTACAAAAGTGTTCTTACACCCCAGAACACTATTTTATTGCAACATCTAACAACCACATATAATTTTAATCAGGATGAAAACTAAGAAAATAAAGGAATCCACATGTAGCAATCCGGTTATCCATAAAAGTGGTTTCAAATGAAATGGGTGATAATATGTAAAGCTTTAGGGACAGAAAAAAAAAACTTGAACATCACTGCTTGTTTCTTGGAAGCTACAATTTTTAAGGTCCCATCTCCACAGGATCAGAGAAGGCTGCCTGAACTCGAACTACACTAATTAAGCCATATGTATACATTTAACCTCACCTGGGCACCAACAAGGCAGGGAAAAGCACTTGTTGCTAACTCCTACATGCAGTTAATCTTGCATGAGAACATAATTTTCAATCTCAAATTCAAGTAGATCAAACTGTTTTATTCCAATCGAATTTCAATGTACTTTTTATATCCAAGTCAAACAACCAACTCAGGGCTTGTAAATTCCTTTATCATCAAATTTCCTATGTTCTTGTTCAGTATCTTAGTGCAGCTTCTACATAGCTTCTGCAGAAATCCCTCAAGAGATTCTTATTATAGAACTGAGTGATTTTGGAAGAACCAGTGCAGTTGGACCAAACATGACAAAGAACTCATTGGTGTCACTAAACGAGCTGGAACTCCAGAATTGTCAGTGGGAAGAAAACAATCATGGTATGTTTGGCAGCATTTGATTTGGGAGCCATCCTGTTTTCTTTAGAATAATTGCACTATATGGGAACATAATAATGCTTCACAAAATCTACTAAAGCTGCCCTAGAACCAAATAAAAGCATAAGTAAAAAAATTGAAGAAGTAAAAAAATACGCTTCGTTGAACAATCTGCCCACAAGGAGGAAGTTAATCTTAATTTAAAATCAAGAAAATAAAGCTTATCTTTTAAGAAGAATCAGAATTACATTTTACCGTAAAAGCAAGACAGATTATTGCTTAGAATCTTGGTGAGTTTGGTAATGTCTATACAATGATGTATGAGATTATGAAGATTAATAAAAAGTCTTAATAGATGTGTTGAGGTATGACATCATCGCCTATTTATTGCACCTTTCTTCTACCTCCATTCTCACACAACACCTATTCATGCACCACTGCTACCTACTGCTTCCAACAATCTATCGCTACTCTCTAAAATCACAGGTTAAGACACGAGAGATCTGGACATAAGGTTTCATTAATTGGTTCAGACTTTGCACATGGGTGCATCCCAATCCTACTGAGGTTTGTGCAGGTATGTGTCGTATATAATATAGGCTTCCATGATCATGTGATGACTTCAAAATTTAAATTCATCCATGCTGAAAATTGAATCCAAGCTAGTCATTATCTCAATGATTTGGTATACCAAACCAACGTCACATTATCTTAGAGAACATAGTAGTGGTCAAGATATCTCTTTTACTTAACATTCATCTAACAAGAATTAAGAACACGATCACAGACTGCCACAGTAGGTCCAAATTGCTAAGCTACCACGGTAGCAGATCCAAGTTGCTTCAGCTTCGATGCTAAAGGCTTATAAAACCTTCAATAGTGAAAAAAAAAATGTTGCTTAAATTTCATTTGCATTGATGACATGTAGATGTCCTTCACTGTGAAAGATACCATGTCTAAAATTTTAATCCACATACAATAAGCCACAGCTATTTGAAACCCTCAACTGCCTGCCACAACAAAGGGCAAAAAGTCGAGAAAGAAATAAAAAAGTAAATTAGACTAACGAGGAAAAGAAAATGAGAAACAAACCTGGATAAATCAATTACGTAATCGGCATGGAAATTTGCAGAATACTGTCTGCCACTCTAAACATTTACTCCAGAATCAGAATTATCTTGCTGGTCTGCCTCTGGTGGTAAATATGAAAATGATTGTCAATCTTGAAAATTTTCTGATGCGGCCAACAATCCATTGGCTGATCTCCAGTGCTTAGAAAAATTTCAGGGTTCAACAGAGAGCGAGCAGTGAGGCCTGCATGGAAGTCCAGCCAAACATAGCGCAATCAACACCGAAAAAAAGCCAGTTGTTTCATTATTCTCGTCTAATGAGAAAGTCAAACTCAAGGCTCTGATTTCTAATGTGCGTTAGTTTATAGAGGCATAATAAGACATAGACCCAATAATTTAAAGCATTTCCTGGCCAGTTATTGCAAGATATTGTTCAAGATTTAAAAGATAAATATCCCAGGAATCAACTATTCATCAACACTAACTTGTGCATGCCTACTTATATAAAAAAATTTAAACAACTAAAGAAGAATATTTAAAGATTTTCATAACCTGAGCGCCTAGGCAAGTGCTCGAGCACCTTTTGAAATCATTGAGGGTGTACCAACCAACAAAAAGGAAACTGGAAGATGGTTTGGCATATCATGATTAAAGAAGAAAAAAGAATGTCCATCATAGAAAGGAAGAAAGTTTAAAATATTTTATTTTGATCAAGCAGCTTCATATTATTTCTTTTCACAAAGCTATTAAAAACCACATTAAAGCACCAAATTCATAATTCTAATTAAAATAATCCAGACCACGAGGAGAATAGTTAAAAGTATGGAAACTTTACAGAAAAGACAAATGCAATCCAATAGCTTAAAAGATAATTTAAGCTATATTGCTGACTGTTTGCAATCTATGTTGCCAACAAAGGTCAAAGGATCAGTCCAAATAGCTCCACTAGTTTCAAAGAGATGTCTAATTGCAACTGTAAGTGGCTGCAAAGCTTCACAAATATGCGAATCAAGTTTATATAAATTCCCTTGCTCAAGTCAAGCAAAACATCTGAAGGAAATTGGTTCATTGATCCCATTGGACGAGGCTTATGGATCACCATTGACCATCAACAAAGGGATATGAAGAGGTTAGAGTTTAGTTTCATTTGTGTCAAGATTTGTTCATGATAAAGACTAAACTAAAATTTCTAAATTCTTACTTTCTGGATCAAGTTCCATCCTTCTTTTTGACTTCGACATTAAGGATCCTTTAGAGTCATATTTTGGTCGTAGATATTAGAACTAAATTATAAATGTCATATGGAATATGAAAACTACATAGATATTAGAGTTTGTATTATAAGAGTTCCAGAGGTCTATGTCGACAGGATTCTGTAGGATTCTCAAATCTACAAAGTAGAAATTCTTCTTTCACAAGCAGTCATGCTGACATAGATTAATTCCAAGAATGGGATTGACTAGATATTTAATGCCCAGTACTAATTCAAATAACTGAGAAAGTGTTTCAAGGAAATATACCTAACTGTTAGTTTACTGGAAGTCAGTGCCAAAACCATACAAGTATTACATATATTTTCCATCAAGAACAATTTTATATATTCACTTATAATAAACACACACGAAAACAGAAAACTATATTTGGCAAACAAAAGGAAAGAAACTCATGCTAACTAGCACTTAAGTATCATGATAAAGTATGATAAAAAAACAAAAAACCCAATAGATCACATCAGTTGAATAAGTTAAACACATGTTAACAGGACACTGCAAATAATTTAATGAAATCTTACTACTAATGTGTCTAGGAATGAGTTGGCTGGCATCTAAAAGTTAAAACATGCTTAGCAACAATTATTGTACAACATAAGGTAACTAATATAATCATGCAATAACAACAATTACCATCCTACAAATCCGATATGAAGCTCTCGTTGTTCACAACATTTAAAAAGATACGCATCACATAAGACGATCTAAATCAGGTTACTACATGAGACCAGATTCCTCATATCATAGATAAACATTTAATGAGAACATATTTCTCTGAAACCAATCCAATGAGAAATGGGTACTAAGTAATGAACAACTTAATGGAGTGTAAACAAGAAGGGTTTTAAGCACATTCATCTATCACAACCCCATCCCATCCGCATGCAAAGACTAAAAAATCTCAATCTCAGGACTATATCACATTTACACAGCACCTTGCACCACCATTCCGGCAAATAAGATTTAATGATCTTTAGCAAAGTTATAGGAAGCAAGCAAAG
The DNA here is from genome assembly GCA_023547065.1 of Musa troglodytarum. Lineage (NCBI taxonomy): Eukaryota > Viridiplantae > Streptophyta > Magnoliopsida > Zingiberales > Musaceae > Musa > Musa troglodytarum. Next base: position 53,638,736 of record CP097511.1, read on the forward strand.
CAATTCAACCAATCTATGAACAGTTCACATCAATCTTTAAATGGAATTCTAGACTTCTACATGACAATTTACAAGCAAACAAATTTTGGTACAGTATGAACTGATATTTTTAGTCCAACCAAGGGCCACATGGAACCATATACAACAGTAGTCATTCCTTTTTCTTTCTTCTGGTTATACATGTGGTCCATGCCAGCATAATACCTGGCATACTGCTCCATCTTATTAACATACCAAGTATTGGACCGAGATTTATACCTAAGTTTGCTTAACCGTCAGATCTCACTATTTGTCCATGCCTTTATATATAGTTTATTTCATGGTTTAGCATTTTGAGGTACCGGACCCATGCCGCTTCCCAGCCTGACCAATTCGGGCCTGGTACAAAATGGCATACTGAGACATGGTATGCTAGCACATGCCACAAATCTTAGTTTAAAGACTATACACAATGTTGAGAGGGACATGCCGCCGAGTCAACAGGCCATTGGACCGACACGTATTGATCAAGGTGAGACGTAAAACCATGGTCTATTTGTTGTCTGTAACCTCCTGCAAAAATTACACCAAGGATGTTCATTGGTAAGAGAATTTGACATGAGGATGCCCCCAGATTGGGGAACCAGTATCCGGCTATCCACTATTTTATGGGTGTTGGGCTGCTTCCAGCACCAAGTTGTCCCAGTTGTTAAAAACCAACTAGATGCAACCCTACGATTAGTAGGGGATATCATCTTTTTGTTGTTCCATAGAACTTAGAGCAGGCATTTCACCTACCACTGCAGGAGATTAAGGATCCAACATATTTGCCTTCCATGTTCATTTGAGGCAGTTCTCATGAATTCTTCTGTCATTATTTGCAGGACTTCAGAATCTTCCATTTTCTTCCATACTTCACGCGCAACTAGGTAATTCATCATTCCAGTTCTAGAATTTTGTTCTCTATTCTTGCAAACTCTCTGTGTCATCATCATCTGTATTTCTCACCATCTGAGATTCATATCCACGGCAAATTAATGGATCAAAGGCACTAATACCATTTAATGGCAATCATTCAATGTTTCAATCTGATCTATATAATCTGGCAACACTAATCAGGTTTCCTATTAGATTGAGATTATTAGGCAATAAAAAAAATGCATCTCTGATGGCACGGTATCTGCTTCATTTGATGCATCCAGAAAAGAATAAAGCAAATTATCTAAATATTCTGTCATTGCTATAAAATGCAACAAATAGAAAAAGGAATTCGGGAAAGTCAAAAGAGTTGGACAAAAATAAGCTTCTTATAAAAAGCCAGGCAACCACATCCACATTTGAACTCCAAAAATCAATAAGGAAATGGCTAGCACACTTGTCCCTTTTAAATAAGGATCAAAGTAAAGATATTTCCAAAACTCAAATCAGTAATGGCTCTTCCATAAAGATTAAACAGCAATTAAAAAAAGATTAATCAGCAATTGATGAGTCCCATATTTTATCTTTAGCATCCATCTCAGATTAAAATTAATTTTTCATCTTGCAATACAACTAATCTATTGACCAAACCAACCAAATAATTATATAAATAGATCAAAACCTGAAGCTTAGTCAAATTGTATAATGAAAGCCTGACGAGGCAACAACAATAAGAAATAGACCAGATATTCATCACATTCAATCTAAAACCAGAACTTTTGGCCTTCACATGCTCAGTTTGTTAGGTTTTTGGATTCAACTGACAGCTCTTTTGGGTCATTTGCTAGTCATTGATTTGGATAGTCAATGTAACCTAACAACCATCACTATTGTAAAGCTCTTTTGGGTCATTTGTTACTCATTGAATGGATGATCAATGGAACCTAACATCCTCCAGACAACTAGATTGCATCACTATCGTACCAGGAAAATCACTTAAGGCCAGAAGAAAGAACCTTGTATACCAGCAAGGGCTATACAACTTTGCAGTGCTTGAACCAGAAATAGTATCGCTAGAAAAGTGGCCCCAGATTTACATAGTCTTGCATGCTAATAATCCAACTGTTATGTCGATACATTTTGTAGCTCAGAAATTCCACTAGAAGTGGCAAAAGTATTGACCAGCTACAGAATGAGGAAACCTCAACCATTTGCCAACTTGTCTCTGGTAAAATAGACACTCAAGACATCATAAGGCAAACAAATAAGCACATCTAAAGAAGTATGCAGCGAACCAAATTCCAAGCTGTCAAAAGAATACTTGCCTCTATGCTTCTGCATATAGACAGCCATTCCATCTCCATATGGACTTCAACACTTCAAAGAGACGAGAAGATTTCATATCGTGTTCAAACACATTTTGTATACTGCTCAGAAAACAATTGTAGGAAAGCTGGCAAAAACAAAAGTAGTATACATACGGTAGACAATAAGAGCAACATCCTCGAAATGTATGAGATTCAAGAGAACTTTTTTGGTGCTCATGAAAGCTTCTTCCACAGGAAATTTAGCCAGATAAACTTGGATGATCCATTAACAAATCATAAGAATCCTTGATGCACTTCTGATCCAAATAACAGAACCAACTCATCTATTCTTCATTCTGAAGGTATACAGACTGAGATTTGTCCAAGTTATTACCAAACCACAGATAGCAAACATGTGCCAGTGGCCAACAGGTGAATCAATGGAACAAGATAGCTAGCATCCCCATAATAATGCTCGGTAGCCGATCCTAAATATTTGGGACGTCACAACCTGTAGTTCTTCTTCTTACCACATTGACGACACAAGAATTTTATGCCCTCCATAAATAAGAAAAGCACACCATTCCATCTGTCACATTATACAGCTCTTTAAGATCAAAACTTAATTTCATCCAAATGCTCCATTAAATTTAACGTGGGGAAGCATCTGATAATGTCATACAATTACGAGAGACAAAGACACCAGTCATTTTGCCGAAGGAACAAAGTATATGAAATCAGTGTTTACACTGGTTACCTTTGAAGTTGCCTATATCTATCATACCAGGTAGGTACACCTACGGCAAAAGTAACTCTCAAGGATAACAACCTTCTTTTTTAGGCTGTCATATAAAAAAGATTGTTAACACACAGAAATAATTAGCATGTTTCGCTTCTAGCGATTGCACAAAGAGATTGGGCTTTCTCAAAGAGGCCTGATAATTCACATGATGTACTTAGTGTCAGCCAAAAAATTTTGACCAGGTACATCACTTTTAGCAAATTACGGCCAGAGATAACAATGACGGATAGACTCTGTCCCCTACATAGACAATTAGAGATTCCAACCATTATTCCTTGACAAGGATTCCACATCCAGAAACATTCTAAACAGACCTAATCAACTTAACGAACCATATATCTGCCACATCTCAAACAATATTTAGCACATCTCCAATATTTCATTATTGTAAACAACAAAAAAGAATAACCATGCATAAGTGAAAAAATATGATTTGATAAACAGTAGGCCAAGTGCACATCTAAGACCCCACCAAATGAAGCTCTTCCACCTTCAAAGGCTAATCACTTCATTATGCTTCACCATCAACCAAGATTGGTCGACCACTATCATATCAACATATGACACCGAACATCATCATTGAAAGAGATAGGCTACTGTGGTTGATTGTACCTCAGTTGGAAGTGTCTCAGTAACATGAATCTCACCAAAGTTGAGCCAGATTAATACAAACAAAACCATCAAAAATATTACCTGCTACTCCTAAAGGCCAAGAAAGAAAAACCTTCAGATAAGTCAAGAATCCTCTGTTCTGTCTCCCTGTTGGAGGGGCTCAGTGAAAAACAATGCCAAGTAGAACTGTTTATACATTTGTGGATGACCCACAAATTGTTAAAAAAATATAAGTCTCACATAAACCAAGAAGATTCAACCAACCATTTAACTTAGCCCAAAATAGAAAGTAACATGGAATTACAGTTCAAGAAAGGATTATGAATATGTCAAACATATGTCCCGTATTTCTCATTTAAAATCATGCAAAGCAGTTCTTCAACCAACAAAAGCAAATAAAATGAGTAATACGCTCGTCTTGCTTATGATGATGAACAGCATCTATCAAGATAATGTGGTGGAGCAAGCACCAATTGGTCAAGATAGCACTTCTAACCCTCAAGTGTAGAAACATCTGCAGTATATATAGACATAATTCCTATTTTAGCGGGAAATTCAACTATGAGTTTCAATGACGAGCAAAGCGAGACTTGTCGAGAGCTCCCCACGATCCAGAACCAGCATTATAGAGGGAAGCCTTGTCAGCAACAGGCTAACAATGATAAAATGGAATAAGAATATTAATAGCTAGGAGCCAACATTTTTGGATGATTAATTGATAAAAAAAGAACTTTTGGGATTAAACAACTTCAAATTGAACTTACCGGTTGAACACCGTACTCATACCCATATGTCGAAGGGATGGGTCCTTCAGGGCTGCCAAGATTCATCCCATAACCTCCACCTTCAGTAAACCATCATACGATGAAGTTAAAATGAATGAAACAAAACAAAACTGATATGAAAAATGAAACCTATAAGAATAGAGAATTCATCCTAAGAAAAGAATGTGGTCTTTGAAAAAAACATCAAGGGCTAGAAACCATCTCCAACCAGCTCAAACATACAGGAACCTTGATCAGGTTCATAACACACGCTAGCAACACTTCATTTTGTACCAACATTTGGCTTGACATTGTCACAGACAGTATTCATCAATAAATAGATCTTAGATCTCCAATGAGACTACTCTGGTGCTGTGACTAAAGAAAAACATGAAAAGGAAAAAAAAAGGGTCAGCAACTTTACCTAGATCCCATGGCCTTCCCTCAGGATTAGCCAAGTTACCTCGCAATTTTTCAATCTCCCGTGCCATGGAGACCAAGTTTTTCTCCATTGACTGCCTTTGTTCCATTAATTCAAAGTTTCCTTTTTTTTCATAGTCAATAGACATCCTACCAGCAAAGATGGTTTCAGTTTGGAAGATAAATGAACAAGACATGGAACGTGAAAACTTGTATAATTATTAAAAGTCCAACCGTAAATGGAGAAGCTCCTGTCGAAGCTCATCAATTTCTGCCTTCATAGCAGGGATTTGTTGATTATCAGCACGTGCCCTTGTCAAATCTTGAGTGAGAGTCCGGACCTGGTCGGTCAGTTCTTGTCTCACAGTTGTTAGTTTCTTAATTTCCGCACGGAGTTGTATGACCTCATCTCTCAGAGGTTCGGTGGCTCTCAGATCAGCCTCCAGCTTCAATCCTTTCTCAATCAGCTCCCTTGAATGGGCTTCTTTCTCAGCATGAATATCCGCAATCACCAAGTTGATCCGATGTAGTTCTTCCTTCGCAGCAATCAGCTCTCGGTGAAAAGCTGAACGATCCTCGGCTAGCACACGATTGTCAGCCAAGAGCCTCCTAATGTCCATCATCTGCAGTTCAAGTTCCTCCTCAAGTGCTGCAGGGTGAGGTGGGCGAAGGAAAGGGCCTTCAACAAAGGGCCTTCCAGGAGGGGCAGGATAACCATGCCTAGCCTGTTCAAAAGCTTGGCGAGATACACGGCCTCTCCCACTCATCTTGATCTATACCAGAATGAAACCAAATGATCAACAGAACAAAAAAAAGATAAGTTCCACTTCAGAAAAATTGTTATGCAGCATGAAAATTCAGATTTTCTTTTAAATCCACACAGAACCCTATAATAATCAGGCATCCATTTATACTTAAACCTCTTCACTTGAATAACTCAATCTGGTTTCTCCCCCCAAACACTAGACAATGAGCAACAGTGGCATAGTTCATATATGTTGTTGATCATCCAATTTTTACTGGCTCAGAGTAAAAGGGAAACAGGAAAAAGAAATGAACTTCAGAAACAGTGACCCCCCAAATCAAAGGGAGCGCCTTCTTTCCCGAATCGACGCAACGAATAATCTTAGGGATTTCAAAATTAGTTTACATTAGGCAGAAAAAAATATAAGCCTACGGTCATGCAGCCAAAAAGGCAAATCTCCTCTTCAGAATTCCATGATTAAACAACGTGTACTTTGACATCTGAAGAAGAACCTCCGATATGGTTCTCAAAACTGGTCTAGATTGGGATTAGAGAAAACAAAAAAACCAACAAAAAGGAGTGATTCACAAACCTAAAACGAAAAAGGCTGATTCAAGCAACGGAAAAGAGCTAAGAGGAGAAGCAGGGATCGATTCGAAGTGAAACCTGAGAGAAGAAAGAGGCGACGCAGGGGGAAGAGAGCTGCACCGACCGGATTCACGCCGCTCTCTTGTGGCCAAACCCTAAGAAGGCTTCCGACTTCGTCTCCGTTTTGCCTTCGGTCGCTCCTGGGACACCCGTTGCTCGGATACCAGAGGATTTATTTTTTTGGAGTATTCATGTAAACTTTCATATTAATTTTTAGAGATTACTATTTACAAAACTTTTTTTTTATATTTATAATGCCACATTATAAATTTTAAATATTTCTAAATTATCTCTTTTAAATATAAATATATATCATTAATTTATAACTTAATTCTAATAAATTGATTTCACGCCTAACATATAAATTTTTTTTCTTTTTCTTCATCTCCTCCTCCTCTCCCTCTTAAAAGACGAAAGTGATATAAAATAATAGATAATAAAATAAGATAGAGGAGATGAAAAATAATTTTTGATGTTTGTTACTATATAATTATATTAACCCAGAAGAAATCATATTTTAGGTTTTTATAAACTAGTGCAGGCTGATGACGAGAGCAAGTAGAAGTAGTGAGTAATAAAAAAATAAAAAAAAAGTTGAGAGTAAAAATAGAATTATATAGATTGTGAGTAATAAAAAACTATTTTATTAATTTTTATAAAAACATAAATCGTAACGGGTTATGAATAGTGAGAAAGAGCTCTAAAGAGTAAGTTCCTAATTTTTTTATTTTATTTTTAGTTTTTTAAATGATAAGTGATATAATGGAATTTGCTCCTTTGATTTTGCTGCCAAAGGATCAAAGTTTTTACTAGCATCATCAAAATTTATTAATTTATAGTAGATTATATTGGAACAATGTTAGTGACAAAATATCTTAACACGTAATTATCATAAATGATTACATTAGGTCACTAATAATTGATGTAAAACTATGTCAAATCTCATGAACATAAATTTTGATCAATTTCGATAGTGATGCGAAGCATCCTTTTCACCTAGGTGTCCCAAATTACAAATAATAGGTTATGAGGTTGCCCGAAAGCAACCTATCACATTGTTTTGGACTAATAAGAATAAATAAATTAGTCAAAAAATAAAGGGTTACGTTAGTAACTTAAAATATAAGAATGGACTGTGATTGGAAGAAGAATAAATATTATTTACTTAAAAGAGACTAAGTCGATAGGAAAAAAAACTAGAGAGATTGGTAGTATTAGATTTAAAATTTAGTATACTAAAAAAGTTAAACATAAAAAATTATTTAGGAATTGTTATTGATAAGAATCTTAAAACAATATTGTGAATTTTAAAAGAGAACAATATTGTGAATATTAAAAAATTTGGAGATAAAATTATAGTTCTAAAATTTATAAAAGAATAATATGTTTTGAATATCATTAATGCTTATATCTCTCAAGTCGGATTGGTTGATCGAACCAAAAAAAAATTTAGGAAAACTTAAATAATATCATTCAAGGAATGTCTATAAATGAAAAACTAATAATTTGAGAAGATTTGAACATTCATAAAGGGAAAACATATTGTGAATATAAATGGGTGCATATGGGCTTTAGCTATGGGGAGAGAAACGAAGATGGTGATATGATTTTAGATTTTGTAACTTCATATAATCTTATAATTATAAATATTTATTTTAAGAAAAGAGATGAACATTTAATTATTTATAAGAGTGGTTGGTCAAATAATTTTTTTTTTCTCACCTAGCAAAAGTTTGATGAATCAATATAGTTTAGTGATATTAGATATTTACTATAGAAAATGAAAGAAGAAAAAGATAGTAAAAAAATTACTAGGACTAGATCACAAAATTTTAAAAATGATAGTGTAAATACTTGTTAGAATAAGATGGAAAAAGAGGTAACTTGAAACTTAAATGAGGATAATATTAATATTATTTGAACTACGATATCTAATAAGATTAAGCGCACAACAAAGGAGAGATTCTTGAGAAAATAAAGGTAGAAGTGCAAAAGAGAGTTGATAATGATGCAAGGAAGTTTAAAAGATATAAATAATATAAAAAATGGACTAAAAATGATTAGCATGATAAACTATAAATATTATGATAATTTTTATAATAAATTGTGTCCTAAAAATAGTGAAAAAGATATATATTGAATTACTAAAGCTAGAGAAAGAAATTATAAGGATTTAGATACTATTAGATGTATTAAAGATGAAGATTAAAGAATACTTGTTAATGATAATGAGATTAAGAAAAGATGAAAATTTATTTTTATAAATTATTTAATAAATATTCTAAAGAAAACTTAAATTAAATTATAAATAATAGTGATGGATTTAATAATCATATATTTATTCATAAAATTAGAACTAATAAAGTAAAAGACACATTAAAAAAGATGAAAATATCTAAGAGTATAAGGCTTGATAGTATCCCTGTTGAGGTTTAGAAAAGTTTATGGGGCAAGCGAGCCTTAGTTAGCTGACTTATTTAATAAAATCATGAGATTCAAAAAGATGCTTAATAAATAAAGAAAGTATTAATTTACAAAAATAAGGGTGACATATAAAATTATTTAAATTATATAGGAATTAAAATCATGAGTCATACTATGAAACTTTTGTGAGAAGATTTAAGAACAAAATATATTTCTAAACTACCATAATAGAAACACAAGAAAACTAATATAAAAACAAAAATTAAATACCTCCGGCCATTGTTATCGAGAATTTCTAGCAATAGTTTCTTTTAGTATTTTGGCACCTCTCGATTAAGAATTCTCACTTTAGATGGTATGGGAGATCTTTAAGACTTGAGAGAGATAGAGCCCAAGGGCCAAAAACCTCATTTATATAAACGTTCTTCTATAAAGAATATTTATTATCACCAATTTTGTAACATTCAAAAATTAATTTAAGTTTATAATGTTTAGATAATAATGAAGAATTTTAGTGACTTGATGTAAAATTTTATTATTTCTATAAAAAAAAACTTTTAAATTCATTTGATATATATATATACACATTTAATCTTACTACTTTGACTTTCAACCAAATTCTTAAAATCTTTGAATTTATTTTTAAAACTTATTTCTTTTTCTTAAACATGTAAATATAAGCTTTGCCACTATGATCATCAGTGAATATAAAAAAATAATTACTTCCTTCAAGTAATACTAGACTAATAGGCCATAAACATCTAAGTGCATTAGATCAAGTCGATGTCATACTCTTTTTATTTATCTTAATTTGAAGGCTTTCTTTCTTGCATGCCTATGACACATACTTCATATAACTTTGATGGACGATCAATTCTTGACATTCATGTCACAATATTATACTTTTTTAGAAGTATTAAAGTCTCAAAATTTAAGTAAACATATCTAAGATATCATAATATAGAAATATCCTCAATCTCAGTTTTAAAATAATTGACCAATCAAAAATGCATAAATATAAAAGGAAACATTCTATTCTTCACCATGATATTAATGTTTTATTCTTATCATGAATTAAGAGAGCATTTCAATATCATAACCTTTTTTAAATAATTGCTCCAATCTTAGAATATTATTTTTTATATCAAAAACGTAATAAACATCTGAAATACATAATTCATTTTCATTATTGAGTCCAAAAAAAATTTTACTTTTGCCTCTTACTAGTCTTTAACACAGATTACTAAATGTAATATTTTCTGAATAACTTATATCCATTTATGAAAATAGCTCTTTGATGCCACAAATGTGATTTGAGGCTCTTGTATTTAGATACCATGTCATAAACTGATCTTCTTTTATATTATCATAAGTCACTAGCAAAATTTGATTTTTATTCTTTTTTTTCTGAACAAAATTTATCTTCTTACATTGATTGTTAGGATTGTAATAATATTCAAAAGAGTAGTGCCCATACCTTTTATAAACATAACATTGTATTTCAGATCTTTTAGAATTTCTACCATCTCTACGATCTTAGTCACGTTCTCGACCATAACCTTAACCTCTTTGGTTAGAATTTTTTTCATCACCTTCATTGTTTTGAGATCATTGATTGGTTTGATTTCTACCACCTCTTCCACTTTTAAGATTTTGATTCACTTTTATTTTTAAAGAGTAAGCTTTGTTTGTATTGTTTGTTCTATAAATTTTTTTTCTTCCCTTTTTGTAAGTCTTTGTTCATAAACTCGAAAAGAACCCATTAGTTATTCTAAAGACATTTGTTCTAAATATTTAGACTCTTCGATCACTATGGCAATAAAATCAAACTTTGAATGACCTTAGTATTTTTTTCTATTACTCATTGATCACTAATTTGTTCATCATTTCATCTCATTCGATATGTAATAGAAATGACTTTTGAGAAGTAATCAGAAATAGATTCAGAAGTACTTTATTGTAATTTTTTAAACTCATCTTGTAAAACTTGTAAACTAAGCTTTTTTACCTTATCCACACCATCGAATGCTTTTTGAAGCATTTTCCAAGCCTCTTTTTGAAGTATTTGCTAGAGCGATGACCTCAAATATTATATCATCAAGACCTTGATAGATCATGAGTAAAACCTTTTTTTTTTCTTTTTCCCTCAATCTTTGAGTTGTTTTCTTACTTCTAGATTCATTGCTCATTCTTTTGCTGCTAGATTTGGTTCAACAAATCCATCTTTGATGAAATTAATCTCTTTATTATACTTTAACAAATTTAAATCTAACAAGAAGATTATTTTCATATGGCATGAGGCAAAGATTGGTCCTTAAGATATCAATCAAATTATCTTTGAGTTATTTTCTTGCTTTTGCATTCATTTCCTATTCTTTGCTAGATTTGGTTTAATAAATCTATCTTTTACAAACTCTCATATATCTTGGGAGCCTAAAAGAATCTTTATTTAGATGCACCATATATTATAATTTTCTTTTGTCAATCTAGAAATATGGAGTTGAAAGGTTTTGGGAAAAGGTCATAGCTTAACGTGAGCTATGATACTAAATATTGAACTTGATAGGAATAAGGGATAGGTTATCACACAAAGGAAGAGTAAGACAAGAAAAGATATTCTATTTTTCACTCAAAATTCTTTACAACTTCAAAACTCTATATTTTCATGACCCAACATATGAAGTTTATATAGTACCCAAAAATATATTTTATTAATTATACTCTAAAATGAATCACTCTTTTTTAAGAAATCCTTTCAAGAACTAATAATTAATTTGGTTTATCCTTTTATAGGTATATAATCATTTTTAATGTAATGAACCTTTTGTTTTAGACGAAATTAATCTCTAAGATATCATAATATAGAAATATCCTCAATCTCAGTTTTAAAATAATTGACCAATCAAAAATGCATAAATATAGTAGGAAACATTCTATTCTTCACCATGATATTAATGTTTTATTCTTATCACGAATTAAGAGAGCATTTCAATATCATAACCTTTTTTAAATAATTGCTCCAATCTTAGAATATTATTTTTTATATCAAAAACGTAATAAACATCTGAAATACATAATTCTTTTTCATTATTGAGTCCAAAAAAAATTTTGCTTTTGCCTCTTACTAGTCTTTAACACAGATTACTAAATGTAATATTTTCTGAATAACTTATATCCATTTATGAAAATAGCTCTTTGATGCCACACATGTGATTTGAGGCTCTTGTATTTAGATACCATGTCATAAACTGATCTTCTTTTATATTATCATAAGTCACTAGCAAAATTTGATTTTTATTCTTTTTTTCCTGAACAAAATTTATCTTCTTACATTGATTGTTAGGATTGTAATAATATTCAAAAGAGTAGTGCCCATACCTTTTATAAACATAACATTGTATTTCAGACCTTTTAGAATTTCTACCATCTCTACGATCTTAGTCACGTTCTCGACCATAACCTTAACCTCTTTGGTTAGAATTTTTTTCATCACCTTCATTGTTTTGAGATCATTGATTGGTTTGATTTCTACCACCTCTTCCACTTTAAGATTTTGATTCACTTTTATTTTTAAGAGTAAGCTTTGTTTGTATTGTTTGTTCTATAAATTTTTTTTCTTCCCTTTTTGTAAGTCTTTGTTCATAAACTTGAAGAGAACCCATTAGTTATTCTAAAGACATTTGTTCTAAATATTTAGACTCTTCAATCACTATGGCAATAAAATCAAACTTTGAATGACCTTGGTATTTTTTTTTTCTATTACTGTTTGATCACTTATTTGTTTATAATTTTATCTCATTCGATATGTAATAGAAATGACTTTTGAGAAGTAATCAGAAATAGATTCAGAAGTACTTTGTTGTAATTTTTTAAACTCATCTTGTAAATTAAGCTTTTTTACCATATCCACACCATCGAATGCTTTTTGAAGCATTTTCCAAGCCTCTTTTTGAAGTATTTGCTAGAGCGATGACCTCAAATATTATATCATCAAGACCTTGATAGATCATGAGTAAAACCTTTTTTTTTTCTTTTTCCCTCAATCTTTGAGTTGTTTTCTTACTTCTAGATTCATTGCTCATTCTTTTGCTCCTAGATTTGGTTCAACAAATCCATCTTTGATGAAATTAATCTCTTTATTATGCTTTAACAAATTTAAATCTAACAAGAAGATTATTCTCATATGGCATGAGGCAAAGATTGGTCCTTAAGATATCAATCAAATTATCTTTGAGTTATTTTCTTGCTTTTGCATTCATTTCCTATTCTTTGCTAGATTTGGTTTAATAAATCTATCTTTTACAAACTCTCATATATCTTGGGAGCCTAAAAGAATCTTTATTTAGATGCACCATATATTATAATTTTCTTTTGTCAATCTAGGAATATGGAGTTGAAAGGTTTTGGGGAAAAGGTCATAGCTTAACGTGAGCTATGATACTAAATATTGAACTTGATAGGAATAAGGGATAGGGTTATCACACAAAGGAAGAGTAAGACAAGAAAAGATATTCTATTTTTCACTCAAAATTCTTTACAACTTCAAAACTCTATATTTTCATGACCCAACATATGAAGTTTATATAGTACCCAAAAATATATTTTATTAATTATACTCTAAAATGAATCACTCTTTTTTAAGAAATCCTTTCAAGAACTAATAATTAATTTGGTTTATCCTTTTATAGGTATATAATCATTTTTTTAATGTAATGAACCTTTTGTTTTAGACGAAATTAATCTCTAAGATATCATAATATAGAAATATCCTCAATCTCAGTTTTAAAATAATTGACCAATCAAAAATGCATAAATATAAAAGGAAACATTCTATTCTTCACCATGATATTAATGTTTTATTCTTATCATGAATTAAGAGAGCATTTCAATATCATAACCTTTTTTAAATAATTGCTCCAATCTTAGAATATTATTTTTTATATCAAAAACATAATAAACATCTGAAATACATAATTCTTTTTCATTATTGAGTCCAAAAAAAATTTTACTTTTGCCTCTTACTAGTCTTTAACACAGATTACTAAATGTAATATTTTCTGAATAACTTATATCCATTTATGAAAATAGCTCTTTGATGCCACACATGTGATTTGAGGCTCTTGTATTTAGATACCATGTCATAAACTGATCTTCTTTTATATTATCATAAGTCACTAGCAAAATTTGATTTTTATTCTTTTTTTCCTGAACAAAATTTATCTTCTTACATATTGATTGTTAGGATTGTAATAATATTCAAAAGAGTAGTGCCCATACCTTTTATAAACATAACATTGTATTTCAGGACCTTTTAGAATTTCTACCATCTCTCGATCTTAGTCACGTTCTCGACCATAACCTTAACCTCTTTGGTTAGAATTTTTTTCATCACTTTCATTGTTTTGAGATCATTGATTGGTTTGATTTCTACCACCTCTTCCACTTTAAGATTTTGATTCACTTTTATTTTTAAGAGTAAGCTTTGTTTGTATTGTTTGTTCTATAAATTTTTTTTCTTCCCTTTTTGTAAGTCTTTGTTCATAAACTCGAAGAGAACCCATTAGTTATTCTAAAGACATTTGTTCTAAATATTTAGACTCTTCAATCACTATGGCAATAAAATCAAACTTTGAATGACCTTAGTATTTTTTTTCTATTACTGTTTGATCACTTATTTGTTTATAATTTCATCTCATTCGATATGTAATAGAAATGACTTTTGAGAAGTAATCAGAAATAGATTCAGAAGTACTTTATTGTAATTTTTTAAACTCATCTTGTAAAACTTGTAAACTAAGCTTTTTTACCTTATCCACACCATCGAATGCTTTTTGAAGCATTTTCCAAGCCTCTTTTTGAAGTATTTGCTAGAGCGATGACCTCAAATATTATATCATCAAGACCTTGATAGATCATGAGTAAAACCTTTTTTTTTTCTTTTTCCCTCAATCTTTGAGTTGCTTTTTTACTTCTAGATTCATTGCTCATTCTTTTGCTGCTAGATTTGGTTCAACAAATCCATCTTTGATGAAATTAATCTCTTTATTATACTTTAACAAATTTAAATCTAACAAGAAGATTATTCTCATATGGCATGAGGCGAAGATTGGTCCTTAAGATATCAATCAAATTATCTTTGAGTTATTTTCTTGCTTTTGCATTCATTTCCTATTCTTTGCTAGATTTGGTTTAATAAATCTATCTTTTACAAACTCTTATATATCTTGGGAGCCTAAAAGAATCTTTATTTAGATGCACCATATATTATAATTTTCTTTTGTCAATCTAGAAATATGGAGTTGAAAGGTTTTGGGGAAAAGGTCATAGCTTAACGTGAGCTATGATACTAAATATTGAACTTGATAGGAATAAGGGATAGGGTTATCACACAAAGGAAGAGTAAGACAAGAAAAGATATTTTATTTTTCACTCAAAATTCTTTACAACTTCAAAACTCTATATTTTCATGACCCAACATATGAAGTTTATATAGTACCCAAAAATATATTATATTAATTATACTCTAAAATGAATCACTCTTTTTTAAGAAATCCTTTCAAGAACTAATAATTAATTTGGTTTATCCTTTTATAGGTATATAATCATTTTTTTAATGTAATGAACCTTTTGTTTTAGACGAAATTAATTTCTTTATGATACTTTAACTGTAAGCATAAAAAACTTTAATCATGCTTCCACAAATGCGAAAAGAACTTTATGATAGGATTGAAATCAAATAACAATATATCAGTTTTACGATGTGTACCTTTTGATGTCATCTGAAAATGAAAGGAAAAGATCTCTGATTTGAATATCTTCTTTGGATCCAATGCCATTGCAAATCTGCAAGGAGAACTAGACTCCTTCTCCTCTCTTCCTATCCTTTCACAGGACCACTTTGATTGATGGCTCAGGGAGGTTGCGAGGGAAACTACAATATCTAAACTGATGCCTGTGAAATGTTTTCCTTTTATGCAACTCTTAGATGCATCAGTATTACTATTCTTTGTGCAACTCTTAGATGCTTCTATTGTCTTTAGATCCCTAGAGGTCCTGTCAATTTATAGACGAGAGCAGAGGGTCTAGGATAAGTTATTAGGGGAGTTCCTTCCATCAAGGACATCCCCTAAGGAATCCTATCATAATATGAACTTCTTTTCTATTGATCGATACTGTTATTAGAATCCAATTAGATCTATCATATATCTTATCCAATTATAACGAGCCACATAATTTAACATTAATAAATTTAAATCCAACAAGAAGATTATTTAGATATGACATGAGGCATATCCAATTATAACATAACATGTCACGTAATTTAACATTAACAAATTTAAATCCAACAAGAAGATTATTCTAATATGACATGAGGCAAAGACTGATCCTTAAGATATCAGTCAAATTATCAGTGTCGTATTAGGTAAAGGATGCTTGTTTGCACGTCGCAGTGGACACCATCACCATCTCCATCTCCGTCTCCGTCTCCGTCTCCGTCTCCGTCTCCAAACGTGCTTTGGCGTTTTTTGCCGGTGAAAGCAAGCAGATGAAGTCTCATCATTCTTCAAAAGGCATATAGTGCGTGATGGAAGGAGCTTTTCGTGTACATGTTCATCTTGGCTTGTGTTGTTGCTGGAAACACTCATCTCTCTCCCCAATCAAAACAGTCTTCGTAAAGCTGCCGTTGCAGTATCATTGCGAATCAATCTCTCAGGTGAGAACTGAGATTGCTTATTATTTGTTGCTCCACAAAGCCAGATTAAAAGACGAGAAAGAGACCCAAGCACTGAGGTGTTGTTGGATGAATCTTCGACCAAACAAGCTGAATCTTATTTTAGCTTTACGGCAATGGCAGGGGCAGAAGAAAGAAAATTAAGAGGTGGAGAATGCAGGGATTTCTTGGCACCATGGGAATGGGAATGGGAATGTTGGAATTAAATTTATTCAAATACGATAAAGAGATTAAATTTTAAAAAAATATTAAATATGTATGAAAGAAAAAATCAAATCGACTATTAGTTGTCGAAAGATAATGATTCGTTTTGAATACAATTAATGTAATATATCTTTTATGTACTATATAAACCCCGCATGAATATTTTTTTTTGAGAGAAATGTAGAAGATTACACTGATAAATCTATCTATCAAAATTTAAGGACGTCAATTGGAAAAGATGAAATAGATGTCTTTGGCATGTAGAAAAGCTTCACGCATTCCATTGATATAAGAAAGAAGGGAAAGGAGGAAGCCAAAATAAATACTTTCTCACTTTAATAAACCTGATTTGATATAACCTCACCACCGTTAAGCATGTTCTAAAGCAACATCAAAGTGGCATGCTTGTAATGCAAAGATGTTGATGTGTTTCTGAATCACTATAATAGAAGCACAAGGAAACTAAATGCGGAAATGAAAAATTACGTACCTCCAGCCATTGTTGTCGAGAAATTTTTGCAACGATTTCTCTTAGTATTTTGGCTCTTTTCGACTCACAACTCTCACTTTAGATGGTGTAGAAAATCCTGAAAATTAGAGATAGAGCCAAGGGACCAAAACCTCTCCCTTATATAGATGTTCTCTCATCAAGGATATTTATTATCACCAAATTCATAACGTTCACAAAATAATTCAAGTTTGTAATGTTTCAATCATAATTAAAAAATTTAATGATAATAAATAAAAATTCAACAGTTAATTCATAATGAATGAAAAACTGAAATATTTAAATCATAATAAATAGAGAAATGAACGATGAACTTAAATTAAAACCAGGTTAAATGTGTAAGTTTGTAGAAAATGATTAGCTAGAGTTCATATTGAACCTCACTCTTCCCTTATGTGAGATATTTATCCTCATTTTGCAGTCGTTGGAATCTTCGTAATTGAGCTTTCGAGCAACAAACACGACTCTCCCAACATAATGCAATTTTATTATTTTTTCCTTTCTCTTCATTATCACTAGAAGGACTCGACTGCCTTAATCTTCTTCACGTAAATTGGAAGGACAGTACGAGCTATATAACAAATAGCAGAAAAATTAAACGAAAATCATAGTCATATAGAATATCAAGATTTATGTAAAAAAATCTCTCCAACGTCAAAAGAGAAAACCACAGGATAAGCGTACAAGTCTGAGAGTCTCTTGCACAATCATAAGAAAATAATAAGAATACAATGATTACTTCACTATGCATGTTGCCATCGTCTTTTTCTCTTTTCTTCTTCTCTCATTCCTCTGTCCTCAACTATTTCTTCTTCTCTCATATCCACTGTAACTACAAGCCCTCTTTTTTCTACCATAGTTGCCACAAGTCTAGGTTAAAAGAAAATAAGAATTTATGTTAAAAAAGAAAAAAGTTTTAATAATTGATGTCGGCTGTGGGTTATTAAGGCCCGCTATAGGTTGAATAGATGAGTCATGTGCTTAACATTCGCTTCACACAATACATATGCTTGTGCGATAAAATCCAATGCCTCACCTTCAATAGCCTCTACATTCTAACTTCATCTTCGTTCTTACACAAAAGAGAGAAAAAGGGGTGTTAAATTAAACAAAATAGAAAATATTCACTCAGGATTGAAATTTACATTATCAGAGATCGAGGGTACAATGTACTATCTTTCGACGACATTATTCAATCGTATACCTCTAATATCATGAAGCCTAGGCTATTTCTCTTTTTTTTTTACATTATATATAACCACTATAATTTATGAAATTTAAAAATTCATAGATGTTCTATCATTATATAACTGAAAAGAAAGGGTATAGAGAAAGATAACATAAACAATCTCCTAATCTTAAAACTACATTTCTATTGGTTAATAATTTTAATCAAAATATAGTTAAACATCTAATATGTCTTATTCTAAGCTACTGGTCAATAATTCTAATCCAGCTTAATCTTTTCTTTTTTTATTGTGAAACACAAAATGACTGATACAAGTGATATTACTTGTGTAGTACATCTAGAAAATTAGTGTGATAAAAATGTATCAGACCCACTAACCTTATTCGATAATTTTTGGAGATGTAAACTATCTTAGATGGTAAAAATCTTATGGATTCTATCTTCATCGATTACTTTTATAAATAAAATATTATTTAAGAATGGTGATATAACGTCCTTAGTGAGTAGATAAAAAATATTATGTGATTACTAGACCTACATCTTTTGTGTGTGATTGTTCAACTTTTTTAACTTAATAAAATTACAAGAACATTGATTCTATATATATAATCGTTGACGTCCTTTGTGTGTGATTTTTGTTCAACTCATTCACGAGAATTTATGCCATTCAAAATCTAGTTCATTCAATTTATTCTTAATTCTCCTTTGGATGATCATATTACTCGTATATTTATTTTTCTAATTCTTTTTCTTCGTAAAGATCATAAGTGACTCGTATGAGATTATTAGACGTACATCTTTTGTGTGTGATCGTTCAACTTTTTCAACTTAATAAAATTACAAGAATGTTAAGTCTATATATATCGTTGACATCCTTTGTGTGTGATTTTTGTTCAACTCGTTCACGAGAATTTATGCCTAACAAAACCTAGTTCATTCAATTTATTCTTGATTCTCCTTTGGATGATCATATTACTCGTATATTTATTTTTCTAATTTTTTTTTCTTCGTAAAGATCGTAAGTGACTCGTATGAGATTATTAGACGTACATCTTTTGTGTGTGATCGTTCAACTTTTTCAACTTAATAAAATTACAAGAATGTTAAGTCTATATATATCGTTGACATCCTTTGTGTGTGATTTTTGTTCAACTCATTCACGAGAATTTATGCCTAACAAAACCTAGTTCATTCAATTTATTCTTGATTCTCCTTTGGATGATCATATTACTCGTATATTTATTTTTCTAATTTTTTCTTATTAAAGATCGTAAGTGACTCGTATGAGATTATTAGACTACCTCCATCTTTTGTGTGTGATCGTTCAACTTTTTCAACTTAATAAAATTACAAGAATGTTAAGTCTATATATATCTTTGACATCCTTTGTGTGTGATTTTTGTTCAACTCGTTCACGAGAATTTATGCCTAACAAAACCTAGTTCATTCAATTTATTCTTAATTCTCCTTTGGATGATCATATTACTCGTATATTTATTTTTCTAATTTTTTTTCTTCGTAAAGATCGTAAGTGACTCATATGAGATTATTAGATGTACATCTTTTGTGTGTGATCGTTCAACTTTTTTAACTTAATAAAATTACAAGAATGTTAAGTCTATATATATCTTCGACATCCTTTGTGTGTGATTTTTGTTCAACTCGTTCACGAGAATTTATGCCTAACAAAACCTAGTTCATTCAATTTATTCTTGATTCTCCTTTGGATGATCATATTACTCGTATATTTATTTTTCTAATTTTTTTTCTTCGTAAAGATCGTAAGTGACTCGTATGAGATTATTAGACGTACATCTTTTGTGTGTGATCGTTCAACTTTTTCAACTTAATAAAATTACAAGAATGTTAAGTCTATATATATCTTTGACATCCTTTGTGTGTGATTTTTGTTCAACTCGTTCACGAGAATTTATGCCTAACAAAACCTAGTTCATTCAATTTATTCTTAATTCTCCTTTGGATGATCATATTACTCGTATATTTATTTTTCTAATTTTTTTTCTTCGTAAAGATCGTAAGTGACTCATATGAGATTATTAGATGTACATCTTTTGTGTGTGATCGTTCAACTTTTTTAACTTAATAAAATTACAAGAATGTTAAGTCTATATATATCGTTGACATCCTTTGTGTGTGATTTTTGTTCAACTCATTCACGAGAATTTATGCCATTCAAAATCTAGTTCATTCAATTTATTCTTAATTCTCCTTTGGATGATCATATTACTCGTATATTTATTTTTCTAATTTTTTTTCTTCGTAAAGATCGTAAGTGACTCATATGAGATTATTAGATGTACATCTTTTGTGTGTGATCGTTCAACTTTTTTAACTTAATAAAATTACAAGAATGTTAAGTCTATATATATCTTCGACATCCTTTGTGTGTGATTTTTGTTCAACTCGTTCACCAGAATTTATGCCTAACAAAACCTAGTTCCTTCAATTTATTCTTGATTCTCCTATCGATGATCATATTACTCGTATATTTATTTTTCTAATTTTTTTTCTTCGTAAAGATCGTAAGTAACTCATATGAGATTATTAGATGTACATCTTTTGTGTGCGATCGTTCAACTTTTTTAACTTAATAAAATCACAAGAATGTTAAGTCTATATATATCTTTGACATCCTTTGTGTGTGATTTTTGTTCAACTCGTTCACGAGAATTTATGCCTAACAAAACCTAGTTCCTTCAATTTATTCTCGATTCTCCTATGGATGATCATATTCCTTGTATGCTTATTTTTCTAATATTTTTTTCTTCGTATGAGATTATATCGTGCCGTCTTAGACAATCTCAACTAAGTACACGACTAAGTGGTGGTAACACATGAATTTATTATTGGTGCATATTGTGTATATTTGTGGCCTATAAATAGAAGCCCAAATGTTGTCTTCCTCCTCACCGGAGAAGCGCACGAAGTGGTCTCTCGTCGCGCTCTCTCGCTCTGCTCGCCAGCTTTGCTCGGCAACCGGAGATGGAGCGCTGCATCAAGCTCTTCCGAACCTGCAAGCCGTACGCCGCCATGATCTCGCTCCAGTTCGGCTACGCCGGCATGAACATCGTCACCAAGGTCTCCCTCGACCACGGCATGAGCCACTACGTCCTCGTCGTCTACCGCCACGCCTTCGCCACCCTCTCCGTCGCCCCCGTCGCCCTCATCCTCGAGAGGTACGCCCCCACCGCCGCCATGCATCGTCGACGGCGACCACGCCCTCACCGGTTTCCCATCTTTTGATTCTCGATGGCAGGGAAGTTCGACCCAAGATCACGTTCCCCGTCTTCTTGCAGACGTTCGTGCTCGGTCTCCTCGGGTTAGTGCCGCTCGTCACCTCTCTAACCATCATTTTGCCGTGAAAGACTGCATCCCGTCGACGGCTGAGAAGTGGTTTGCAGGCCGGTGATCGACCAGAACTTCTACTACGCCGGGCTCAAGTTCACCTCGCCGACCTTCTCCTGCGCCATGAGCAACATGCTGCCCGCGATGACCTTCGTGCTCGCCGTCATCTGCAGGTAGATCATCGGATCGACCCGGCTCTGTCTTCCCACAGTCGCATCGAGTTGGTGCCAAGCTGATGCGATGCCCCGTTCGTGGTAGGATGGAGAAGTTGCACATGAGGAAGGTGAGATGCCAGGCCAAGGTGGCGGGGACTCTCGTGACGGTGGCTGGAGCGATGCTGATGACGCTGTACAAGGGGCCGATCATGGAGCTGGGACGGGCAAAGCATGCAGGTCCACACCGAGGCAACGTCGCGGCCGATGACGCCGACAAGGACTGGCTCAAAGGCTGCTTCTTCCTCATCATCGCCACTCTGGCTTGGGCTTCTTTCTTCATCCTTCAGGTAGAACGAGTTCGAGCAATACGTTCGGCATAGGATTCGGTCGACCAATTCGCGTCACGGGTCTCATGCTCCGCAGGCAGCAACCGCGAAGAAATACGATGCTCCCCTCTCCCTCACCTCGCTCATATGCTTCATGGGCACTCTGCAAGCCATCGCTGTGACCCTGGTCATGGAGCACAAGCCTTCCGTTTGGAGGATAGGCTTCGACATGAACCTTCTCGCTGCTGCTTATGCCGTCAGTCTCTCTCTCTTTAATCTCTCTCTTTCTAGCTTGTAAGTTGGCGAGCAGATTTCGTATTGGATGTGATTGTGCAGGGGATTGTGACATCAAGCATTGCCTACTACGTCCAGTGTTTGGTGATGCAGGACAGAGGGCCGGTGTTTGCCTCTGCCTTCAGCCCTCTAATGATGATAATTGTGGCAGTAATGGGCTCCCTCATCCTCGCCGAGAAGATCTATTTGGGAGGGTAAGATTACTGCATCTGCGAGTAGGAATCCATGATGGCCACCGAGTTACTTAGAAGAGCTCTCCACTGGTGATGTCTTCTGCATGCAGAGTTGTCGGAGCAGTCCTCATAGTCGTCGGCCTCTACTCGGTTCTCTGGGGCAAGCACAAGGAGAAGCAGCTGGAAGCCATGGATATACCTCTAGCAGCGAAGGAGACAATGAAGCCGGATGAAGATGAGCTGGAGAAGACCAAAGCCTACAACTCGGTAGCAGACGACTCCATGAAGACCAGCAAGGAGGAGCCATAAGCTAGTTCGCTGCTAGTACTTGGAAGGAGGATTCATGTAACACACAGAGAGAGAGAGAGAGAGAGAGAGAGAGGAGGGCATCAGTAGGTTTCTTTGTCTTTCGTCTTCTTGTAGCTTCTCTCCTCTTCCTTGTTCTTCGTTTGGTGACGTAGTTGTCACCTCATGCAAGCTATGTATTGCAAGTAGGAAGGAATGCCAATGAACGTAAGGCATTGCAAGTAACTTCTTATCATAAACATAATTTGCAATCCACTTTGGCCAGCTTTAGGACCGAGAAGTGGCGTTGAAGGGGATCCAGTCTGAAATGAGCTACAGCACATAATTAAATAGTTATCTTTAAAAATTATATTGGGGTCCTTATACTTATAAAATCTTTAACTTTATTTCTTCTCATGTCATTTTTTACTGACGAAAATACTGCATGTATTATCACGTATAAAAAATAATACTACGATAAGGTTTTAAAAATAATTTTATAGTGCTATCATCATCACTGATATTAATTTTTTTCCTTCTGTAATTTTTGTGAAAACATTTTTCTTTCTCTGACGAAATAGGATCACAAGAGAGAGAGAGAGAGAGATCCTTTCTACTTAGTGTTCACTTTATTTTTTTTTAATAAAACCTTCTAAAACCTAAA
This sequence comes from Musa troglodytarum, assembly GCA_023547065.1. Lineage (NCBI taxonomy): Eukaryota > Viridiplantae > Streptophyta > Magnoliopsida > Zingiberales > Musaceae > Musa > Musa troglodytarum. The sequence continues at coordinate 53,662,251 of CP097511.1, forward strand.
GAGAAAAGGTAGAGCCTCACTTCATTTCCTAATAAAAATATTTTCTCTCCTAATTTTCAATCCTATAAAATTAACTTTTTATTAATATTTTAAGCGTGGACAACAATTCGAAAACTTTTTGCTGACACATGCAAAAAACGATGTTAAAATAAGATTTAAAAGATAATTTTGTAGTGCTATTATTATCGGTATTAATTTTTTTCTTCCATAATTTCTATATATATATAAAAAAGCTTTCTTTCTCTAGCTTAGATGGATGAGGAGGAGGGAAAATCATAAGAGAGAGAGAGAGAGAGAGAGAGAGAGAGAGAGAGAGATCATTTCTATCTAGTGTCTCATTTCGTTCCCAACAAAACTTGAAGAGAAAAGGTAGAGCAATTGAATGGTACTGTCTCACTTGATTTCCTAACAAAAAATCTTTTCTCTCCTAATTTCTATGAAATTAATTTTTTAATCATATTCTAACATCATTTTTCACACAATGACAGTATGTACAATTTTCATCAACAGATCGAGAGTGTGAGAAGCAACGAGATTAAATTTTTTTTTGCTTTTACAAGTATAAAGATCCTAATCTAATTTTTTTTAAAAAAAATGTAAAGATCATAATGCTTAAAGATAATTAATTATAGAAGATAATATGTAATTAATTTATATATATATATATTTTTTTTGAGTGTTGGTGTTGCTAACCCTTTAGCCACACTTTGGAGACAAAAGGCATGCCTGTGGGATTGGAGCAGGGTGCATGGTGGATGGATGATTTCTAGTTGAAGATACCCCCAAAGGACTCAACACTGACAAGGAACAATTCTATGTACCTACAAGTGAGATAAAAGAAAGTTAAGCGGCCTCTTTTGGGGATTATTAATCTGTTTTATTCCCCCAAAGTACTGAACAGAGCATGCATAAAATATGGACAAGTTGCAGCAGAAAGTTCCTGAGAGGAATACCACACATCTCCACTTCTTCCTGCATTCTAAATTCCAAACTTGTTGTTGGTTGATGAAATGTTGATGATACCCTCCATATGTTGGGCATCCTCGATGGATCACACCGAGACTTTGCAAGATAAGCCAATTGTGTTTTATGATGTCTATACAGAATCTCATGTCAGAATAAAATACGAAGAAGAAATCCATTGCATTGATAAGATGGTGTTCCCTATTTATATATATTAAGATGGAATATTTTCCTTAACAGAGTTATGATATTTCCTCATGTAGTTGGAAAAATCTTAATTGTTTATCAAGAGAAATCTTAACCGCTAATATGCCCCCACAAGACGGTGCTCCTGTCAAGGATGCTGATCTTGGATCGATGTAATGAAAATAGTTTGCTGGCGAGAGGCTTTGTGGAGAAGGTCAACAGTATGATGTTTGATGGCTATCTCTGGAGGGTAGCAGAGTAATAAGGATGAGCAGAGAGTAGCCTGTGATTTGAGGAGAGCAGTCGTTGGAATAAAGAAAGCTACAAAGGATCACAGTTGAGAACGATCTATAGCTTGTAATTTTAGGATAGCAACCGATAGAGGAAGGGGGAGCGGTGCCTCCTTTGAGAGTTTTATTCACAAGGAAGAGATGAAGAAGGAGAGATGTAGCACTGCCAAGAAAGGAGAAGGGGTTCTGCACTGAAGGGAAGGGGTTGCTTTTGGAGCAACAGAGACAGCACAAGTTTACTAGTTAGCGATCCAAGCTTCCACAATTTTTGACGCTGGTATAGCAAGTGATGGCGCTACCTAGGGAGAGACCCATCAAGGAGAGCTTTGTAGATGCAACTGTTGCACTTAAACCCCTCGAGGTAGGTGTAGGGGGCAGCAAAGAAGGCGACCCTCTAGTTTCGAAGATTCTTATTTTGGTTCGTCAGGGAGCTACGTAGGTTGGAGAGGTAGGCCTCATCATCCGAGATCAAAGAGACGTTGCCCGATCGATAAAGATGTTCCTCCTAATGAACGGATTACAGCAACGGAAGATAGATGTCAAGGATCTCGTCGGTCCACTCCTTGAAGTCAATCTTGAAAGTGCGACGTTGTGCTATTCGACGCTATCGCTGGACAGCGAGAAAGAAAAAAAAAAACTCTTGCTCAATGCAAGAGCTCTGATACCATGATAAAATAAAATATGAAGAAGAGATCCATTATATTGATAAGGTGGTACTCCTTATTTATACATGTTACGATAAAATATTTTCCTCAATAGAGTTATAATATTTCCTCGTATAATTAGGCAAATCTTAATTGTTTATAAAAAAAAAAATCTTAACCGCTAACAACATCATTCAACACACAAAAAGAGAAAAGAGAGTGTGGTTCACATAAAATGTTCTAAGCTATCTGTTTGCTCAGTCATCTGATGCTCACAACCTGTGTGTTTCTTTTGATTTCTCTGGTCATGGGCATCATCTGCAGTGATCAAGATCCAGTTTCAAAGACAACCACACTAGTTGATAAGCTAAACTCTCTTGCTGATTCAGCTGAGATGGTGCTTGTCATGGTCATTAAATGGATAAGATCATTGCTCTTTTGGAAACCAACTCAGTAGATTAACCCACCACACTCCACAAACTCCACTAGCCAAGGGAGTTCACATCTGCATGGAAGTCACTATGGAAAGAATAACTTCTTTCATTAATTAATCCTTGATACTCCTGCCTAATCTTGCAACCTCTTTCAAGCACAGAAGAATCATGGTTTTGATTTCAGCAATGGCATGTGCATGAATCCATTTGTCTTCTTGTGGCCAAGATCCTGGCATCCCATGCCATGATTTCCTTTTCACTGCAGTGGAAGATTTGTTTGGTTGCTGGGGAGTTGGATTAGCAACAAGGAAAAATATTGCAAAGGTTTAGAGAAAGAGGTGTTGGGCTTTAGATGGTGCAAAATGACCAGGCACACAACAATGTTCCTCCCAACCATTTGATGTCAGTCTGAGGGCAGTTTCAAGTGACATAAGCCCAACACAAAGAGAGGAAGGAGAGAGGGAACAAACAACTTTGTTGCAATGCAAAACCTTCTCATGGTCCATTGTGTTTGTTACTGTATGCATCGCCTTTTATTCTAATGCGAGGGTTCTTGATAACAACAGATAAGATTTCTTCAATTGCACGAGGAAATCTCGATGATCAGTTGAGGAAAATTCTATCTTCCAATGTGTATGAATAACTATTACATTCAATAAATTATGTATGCCTTTCTTTCAAAAGATGATGGATTTGAGAGAGAAAGAAAGATTAAGTAGTTTTAACATTATAATCTCACTAAACGAATAAGAAAAGAGAGTGAGAAAAGATAAACACTACAAGAAAATTATAAATAAGTCTATAAAAAAAACAAGTCAAAATGATTATTAGTTTCTTGAAAGAGAATTTTTATTATAATCATCTGACCTCTTAATACAGTCTCAGATATAAAGAAAAAAATTAATAAGAAAGAAAATATAATAATATCAAAGCTAATCAAATAAATTATAGCTTATCTTCTCCCTCCCTACCAAAAAGGGAGGGAGGGAGAAGATAAGCTATAATTTATAATTCTTCCTTGATAAAATTATGGTCTTCCTTGATAAAATTATTCTTTCCCTTTTTTTCTTCTTCATTTGCTTTTTATTTCTTCATAAATAATTCTTATTTTCTTAGTGTTTTGAACATTGCCAGAGATTTTGATATAACTCAAATTCTTCTTTTCTTGAATGCTTTTTTAATAGTGTGAATTATGGTTTGAGAACTCCAAGTCCAACAAGTTCAACATGTTCTAAAGGTGATATCAATCAATGACAACTTTCCTAGACAGATAATGTGAAATCTCTTTTAAAGAGAAAGTAATTTTTATTTACATCTAAATATAATTCTAACACCATTAATGTTATTATAAATATGCAAGACATGTAAACAAGTCTAAATATTAACTTCAGATATTAATAGAGCAAGGACTCACAAAATAAGTCTAAAATTTATCTCAGGGCTAAACTTGGACAAATTTACAAGCAATGAGGTAAATTTTATCTCAGAGAGCTACCAACAAAGGTTTCATGTGTTGTTTAGTGATTTGTATTACTAAAGAATACAAGTGTGCATTGTTGAAAATAAATTTATTCAAATATTATAAATAAGAGAAAAGTTCATTGCATCAAGAGCGAGATTCATTCCATCAAGAAAAAAAAATGATTAAAAGTCTATAGAAGAACAAGTCAAAATGATTATTGGTTCTTGAAGAGGTTTCTTGAAAGAGAATGATTCATTCTAAATACAATTAATGTAATATATCTTTCGGGATTATATAAACCTCATATGTTGGGTCATGAAATATATAAAGTTTTATGAAATTGTAAAGAGTTTTTTGAGAGAAATATAGAAAGTTAAGCTCGTCCTATTCTTCCTCTGTTTCATAATTCTATCCTTTCTTCTTATCAAGCTTTCAACAACGATTTATATTTCTAAAGAATATAAGAACATGAACAATGCTGAGTTAATTAGCTTTTAGGTTATTATTTTTCACCACAATGACTACTTTTCCTTGCAACAAAGAAAAGAAAAAGGAATATGAATTAAAGTAAACTTATTCAGGAAATTCCATGCACAGAATCCAGAAGCACAACAGAGCTTACCTTAGAAATTGTGTATATGTTAATTAGCAAATAATCATGGCATACAATTTTTTGCCTTGGTATTGAAACCTTGGATTAATATCATTTGGAAACTGAGTCACATATACCATGCAAAATTGAGACAGCATTACACATACAACTTCATAGCCATCACATTCTTGTTTGTTATAGCAGATAATTTAAGCTTTCAACAATTGAAGAGTAAAAGAATGTAGTTCTATGAACATAGAGAAAATGCTGAGAATTTGAAATATGATAGAAATCATTAGAGATAAAAGTAAGAATTAATATTCAGAACATTAAAGAATATGACCTATGTGGCACTAAAATTAGTAGGATTGGAACCAAATCTAAGTCAAGGAATCAACAAACCTTAGGAGTTTCCTTGTTTGGTTTGGCACTAAATCAAGGATTTCACTGACATGTTTGAAGCTGGACCTTGAGAAGATTCTGGCATGCTGCAGCTTCCATTTTCCTTGTGGACTAGTTGAAATCCATCTCACAACACATGATCAGCTATGCATTATCAATATTTATTTTTTATGCATGACACTGAAAACAAGGTTATCATTTTTGTTATCTATAGAACTGTAATGGAGAGCAAGTCAAATACATAAAGATATAAAATCTTGAGATAATAAAACCATAAGACGAAGAGGTTTAAATTTCCAAAGTTCTTGTTGTAGATTTTAACCATCTGTTCAGGAATATCTGGGCATAAAAAACTGGACTTTATGTTGATCTTTGTCAGGCTAAATCCAGTACAATGCATCATGAAATCAAAAAAATCATACTCTATTCAAGCGGGCACAGATGACCAGATAAGAAATGCAAATGGAATGTGGATTGACTACATGTCTAGTAGGTAAGATTGGGAACAGAACAATTACCTAAGAAATTAAACTCACACATACCAAGATAGCTACATAAGTGTTCTGAAGCCCTTGCTGTCTGCATATAATAAAAAGATATCAATAATTACTCATTATAAGATAAGAAGAGCAATTAAACAAAATATGAAAAGATTTCACACCAACCAACAATAGATAAAGAATACTTCAATATCTCGATTTAGTCTTAGATTGTTAGAGCAATAATAAAAATCGAACTTCATGAAAACGATTAACAAAATTAAGAAATGAATTCAGAATCATGTCATAAATGATCTTAAGGTTGTATTTAAAAAATTATTCACTCCCAGATATGATAGATAATCGCCCACCTACATGAATGAATGTGAGGATATTAAAAACAATCACAATTATATTATTTTAAATATTAAACCAAAAATTCAAAATCTCTTCCAGCTTAAAGAACACTCCTATAAGATTTGATATATATAGGAAAGGATACAGGAAGAAAGCTCTCCCATACCGATGTGGGACTAAACTGGACTTTATAGGAAAGGATACATAAAGCTGGACTTTATGTTGATCTTTGTCAGGCTAAATCCAGTACAATGCATCATGAAATCAAAAATCATACTCTATTCAAGCGGGCATAGATGACCGAGATAAGAAATGCAAATGGAATGTGGGTGACTACATGTCTAGTAGGTAAGATTGGGAATGAACAATTACCTAAGAAATTAAACTCACACATACCAAGATAGCTACATAAGTGTTCTCAAGCCCTTTGCATGCGCATATAATAAAAAGATATCAATAATTACTCATTATAAGATAAGAAGAGCAATTAAACAAAATATGAAAAGATTTCACACCAACCAACAATAGATAAAGAATACTTCAATATCTCGATTTAGTCTTAGATTGTTAGAGCAATAATAAAAATCGAACTTCATGAAAACGATTAACAAAATTAAGAAATGAATTCAGAATCATGTCATAAATGATCTTAAGGCTGTATTTAAAAAATTATTCACCCCCAGATATGATAGATAATCGCCCACCTACATGAATGAATGTGAGGATATTAACAGCAATGACAAGTATATTATTTTAAATATTAAACCAAAAATTCAAAATCTCTTCCACTTAAAGAACACTCCTATAAGATTTGATATATATAGGAAAGGATACAGAAGAAAGCTCTCCCATACCGATGTGGGACTAAATCGACTTTATAGGAAAGGATACATAAATGGACTTTATGTTGATCTTTGTCAGCTAAATCGATACAATGCATCATGAAATCAAAAAATCATACTCTATTCAAGCGGGCATAGATGACCGGATAAGAAATGCAAATGGAATGTGACTACATGTCTAGTAGGTAAGATTGGGAAACAGAACAATTACCTAAGAAATTAAACTCACACATACCAAGATAGCTACATAAGTGTTCTCAAGCCCTTGTCATGCATATAATAAAAAGATATCAATAATTACTCATTATAAGATAAGAAGAGCAATTAAACAAAATATGAAAAGATTTCACACCAACCAACAATAGATAGAGAATACTTCAATATCTCGATTTAGTCTTAAATTGTTCGAGCAATAATAAAAATCGAACTTCATGAAAACGATTAACAAAATTAAGAAATGAATTTAGAATCATGTCATAAATGATCTTAAGGCTGTATTTAAAAAATTATTCACCCCCAGATATGATAGATAATCGCCCACCTACATGAATGAATGTGAGGATATTAAAAACAATCACAATTATATTATTTTAAATATTAAACCAAAAATTCAAAATCTCTTCCAGCTTAAAGAACACTCCTATAAGATTTGATATATATAGGAAAGGATACAGGAAGAAAGCTCTCCCATACCGATGTGGGACTAAACTGGACTTTATAGGAAAGGATACATAAACTGGACTTTATGTTGATCTTTGTCAAGCTAAATCGATCAATGCATCATGAAATCAAAAATCATACTCTATTCAAGCGGGCATAGATGACCGGATAAGAAATGCAAATGGAATGTGGGTGACTACATGTCTAGTAGGTAAGATTGGGAATGTAACAATTACCTAAGAAATTAAACTCACACATACCAAGATAGCTACATAAGTGTTCAAGCCCTTGTCTGCATATAATAAAAAGATATCAATAATTACTCATTATAAGATAAGAAGAGCAATTAAACAAAATATGAAAAGATTTCACACCAACCAACAATAGATAAAGAATACTTCAATATCTCGATTTAGTCTTAGATTGTTAGAGCAATAATAAAAATCGAACTTCATGAAAACGATTAACAAAATTAAGAAATGAATTCAGAATCATGTCATAAATGATCTTAAGGCTGTATTTAAAAAATTATTCACCCCGGATATGATAGATAATCGCCACCTACATGAATGAATGTGAGGATATTAAAAACAATCACAATTATATTATTTTAAATATTAAACCAAAATTCAAAATCTCTTCCACTTAAAGAACACTCCTATAAGATTTGATATATATAGGAAAGGATACAGAAGAAAGCTCTCCCATACCGATGTGGGACTAAACGACTTTATAGGAAAGGATACATAAATGGACTTTATGTTGATCTTTGTCAAAGCTAAATCGAAAGACAATGCATCATGAAATCAAAAAATCATACTCTATTCAAGCGGGCATAGATGACCGGATAAGAAATGCAAATGGAATGTGGATCACTACATGTCTAGTAGGTAAGATTGGGGAATGTAATAATTACTCTAAGAAATTAAACTCACACATACCAAGATAGCTACATAAGTGTTCTCAAGCCCATTGTCTGCATATAATAAAAGATATCAATAATTACTCATTATAAGATAAGAAGAGCAATTAAACAAAATATGAAAAGATTTCACCAACCAACAATAGATAAAGAATACTTCAATATCTCGATTTAGTCTTAGATTGTTAGAGCAATAATAAAATCGAACTTCATGAAAACGATTAACAAAATTAAGAAATGAATTCAGAATCATGTCATAAATGATCTTAAGGCTGTATTTAAAAAATTATTCACCCCCAGATATGATAGATAATCGCCCACCTACATGAATGAATGTGAGGATATTAAAAACAATCACAATTATATTATTTTAAATATTAAACCAAAAATTCAAAATCTCTTCCAGCTTAAAGAACACTCCTATAAGATTTGATATATATAGGAAAGGATACAGGAAGAAAGCTCTCCCATACCGATGTGGGACTAAACTGGACTTTATAGGAAAGGATACATAAATGGACTTTATGTTGATCTTTGTCAAAGCTAAATCCAGTACAATGCATCATGAAATCAAAAATCATACTCTATTCAAGCGGGCATAGATGACCGGATAAGAAATGCAAATGGAATGTGGATCGACTACATGTCTAGTAGGTAAGATTGGGAACAGAACAATTACCTAAGAAATTAAACTCACACATACCAAGATAGCTACATAAGTGTTCAAGCCCTTCATGCGCATATAATAAAAGATATCAATAATTACTCATTATAAGATAAGAAGAGCAATTAAACAAAATATGAAAAGATTTCACACCAACCAACAATAGATAAAGAATACTTCAATATCTCGATTTAGTCTTAGATTGTTAGAGCAATAATAAAAATCGAACTTCATGAAAACGATTAACAAAATTAAGAAATGAATTCAGAATCATGTCATAAATGATCTTAAGGCTGTATTTAAAAAATTATTCACCCCCAGATATGATAGATAATCGCCACCTACATGAATGAATGTGAGGATATTAAAAATCACAATTATATTATTTTAAATATTAAACCAAAAATTCAAAATCTCTTCCAGCTTAAAGAACACTCCTATAAGATTTGATATATATAGGAAAGGATACAGGAAGAAAGCTCTCCCATACCGATGTGGGACTAAACTGGACTTTATAGGAAAGGATACATAAACTGGACTTTATGTTGATCTTTGTCAGGCTAAATCCAGTACAATGCATCATGAAATCAAAAAAATCATACTCTATTCAAGCGGGCATAGATGACCAGATAAGAAATGCAAATGGAATGTGGACTGACTACATGTCTAGTAGGTAAGATTGGGAACAGAACAATTACCTAAGAAATTAAACTCACACATACCAAGATAGCTACATAAGTGTTCTGAAGCCCTTGCTGTCTGCATATAATAAAAAGATATCAATAATTACTCATTATAAGATAAGAAGAGCAATTAAACAAAATATGAAAAGATTTCACACCAACCAACAATAGATAAAGAATACTTCAATATCTCGATTTAGTCTTAGATTGTTAGAGCAATAATAAAAATCGAACTTCATGAAAACGATTAACAAAATTAAGAAATGAATTCAGAATCATGTCATAAATGATCTTAAGGCTGTATTTAAAAAATTATTCACCCCCAGATATGATAGATAATCGCCCACCTACATGAATGAATGTGAGGATATTAAAAACAATCACAATTATATTATTTTAAATATTAAACCAAAAATTCAAAATCTCTTCCAGCTTAAAGAACACTCCTATAAGATTTGATATATATAGGAAAGGATACAGGAAGAAAGCTCTCCCATGGCGATGTGGGACTAAAAGTCTCGTATTGAGGAAGAAAGCTCTCCCTTAGCAATGTGGGACAAAGTTCTCAAGGCTAGAGGGAGAAAGTTCTCCTCTGTACATATATGTTATAAACATATAATCTCAACCCATGTATGCTATCTATATTTTATCCCAAACTTATGTACATAAAAATATGCTCTATTTATAGATTAATGATATTCCTACCTACAAAATAGAGTTTACAGTAAGTAATAACTTAATAAGTATAAACTTCCATAGCTTTATTTAGACAAACATATATATTGTATCATGTATGTCTAATTTTTTAATCATATACATAAAATATTTCATGATAAATTCATTTTCTTATTATCTCCTTAGTAATGTATAATCTTGTAATATGGTACATACATAATAAAGAGGTAACCCTATGATTCAAAGTACATCATAACATATTTGTGCATGAGCAGATCATAGTACATGCACTAGGATATCATCATATGTACATTATGTACTCCTACACCGCATGTTATATATGCAAGTGCGTAAAATATTTCATGACATATGCATTTTCTTATTGCATTGTTGGCAATATACAATCCCATAACATGATATATGTATGTTAAAGGGAAAAAATTTCTGATCTAAAGTATTTTTAGACACACACATATACAAGAATAATTTATAGCACATGTAATAAGAAATCATAACACATTCATGAACTTCACACGACATATCATAATATATATATACACTCTCACGTTGCAAGTCATGTATTCAAATGCATAAAATACTTCATAACGAATGCATCATAGTATGACATATGTTTAATACGGAGATATAATTCTAATTTAAAGTCAATCAAAATATACATATGTAAGGATAATTCATAGTATATACAATTAGGAATCATAATATATTCATTAACTTCCACACCATATTTCATTATATATATATATATATATATATATGTGTGTGTGTGTATAATCCCATGTTGCATGTCAGAACATATACATGCTCTCTTATACCGTATGTCATATTATATATGTGTATTCTTATCCCATATATCATAATATATATGCTCATTCTATGTTATATCATATTCATGCACTCCCATAACATACTTCACGACATGTATGTACAACCTCATACCGCACATTATAAATATTTGTGCACTCTCATATTATACATGATAACATATATATGCACTTTTATACTGTACGTCATAATATATATATGCGTATCATATATGTTCATTATAATTCATGTATCTTTCTTTTTATAAGATGCATGCAGTAATATCAAGCTTATAGCTAACTTATGACATTTATCTTATTCAAAACAAGCTTTCAAAAATATATTTTCATTTCACATAATATATATGACCACTACTTTATACTAAATTAAGCTTATACTTATCCTAAATATATGTATTAGTGAATGGTCATGGTTCTCAGCAATTAGGAGTGCTAGGGAGCTACAAATATATTAATTTGGAATATAGGGTCATGATATGTCCAAATTAAATACCCATCTTAAATTACTTATAACTCCTATTATAAACAATGATTTATAGCAAAATTTTAAGTAGAATCCTTTCTGCATTAGACTATACCTAAATTATAAATTTACCTAAATTTTATCACCAATTTACTAATAATTCAACTATAATCTATGACATAATGGTTACCAACCAACCAACTATATAGTTTTGTGAAGCAACTTGTTTCACTATTATTGCTGACTAAACTATTCTAGATTATCATAAAATCCTACTAGAACATAGGAGACATATAAAACTCAATGTATATAAGGTTTTAGCTCAAAATAAAATTATTAAGAGGCTAAAATATCCCCACAATTCATCTAACTATTATGTACTGATGAAATTAGGTTAAGACTATTCAAACTTCTAAAGTTCATATCTTTGTGCACAAAATTGGTATTTACTCAATTCTAAAGCTTATAGAACTCCAAGTGATGCTTTTAAGACATATTATAAAAAAAAACAAGATAATCTTATCTCTAGGGGTATTAAATTACCTTAAACAGAACCATCTTACATAAAATAAGAGATTCTACATGCTTTAGATTGATAAATCTATAACTTTAAGTACAAAACTAAGTCATTCAAAAAGTTATAGAATTCTAACATAATCATATATAACATATCAAAAATCAAATCATAATTGGAACCCTAGGTGACCCACAATAATAATAATAATAACAGCCTATAAGTTGTTAAACTAATATAGCTAGGGAAAGATTAGGTTTTCTTACCTCAATCTTCTTTAGAACTAGGGTTCTTGGGCTCCAATGATGAGAATGTTAAAAAAAAAAAAAAAGGAAGAAAGAATAGATTAAAAATTAGGCAAAGGAGTCATTCTCTTACCTGGGCTATATTGATGGGTTGGGCTAAGCCCAGTAGGCTTATTAGGCCAACTAGGCCCATTAGGCACAGCTCAAGTTTACTAGCTCTTATCAGAGGACCATATGTTACCCTAGAAAGCATACTTAAAATAGACATCAATATTTATATACACTTCAAATAATATTTGGAATAACTTTGTATATAATATTTTTAAAACATATACTTTAACTTTAAAGATAGATATTATGAGCTTGTCATGCATCACATTTTTTAATTATGTATGATATATGATGCAACAAACAAGAAACAAAAGGCTTTAAATGAGATGGCAAGATGAGGCACCCATTGCAGCAAAACTCAGCCACTAAGAAAGGATTCAATAATCACATAAAAGAAAAGGATGGACCAAAAGAACCATTAATGGCTACAACAAAATACCCAATTTTCGAGGAACCCTAATTCTTATAAACGTTGAACAATCATAGTGAAAGTCTAAGAGAAGAGAAGTTGTTACGATCGTCAACAAAATGAAGAAACCATAATGATTCCTTGGATGAGAAGAAATCATAATGATTCCTTGGATGAGAGCAGTCAACATGCGGGAAATAAAGAACTATGATCGACAAGAAAGAAGCTCAAATGAGTGGAAAGAAGAAGAGAAATATGTGGAATAGTATAGCAAAAAATAATTAAAGAGAGATAAAGAGAGTAGAACGAGGGTTATTGAAGCAACAGAGTCGCAAACTATGACTGGCGCGAAAGCATGCGAAGTCATCGATGGACGGGATATTTGAGGGAGGGAATGAATAAAGAAAAAAAAAGTAAGGTGGGTTTTTTTCTTCTTCATTTCATATATAGATTTATGGGTGAGTTTAGGAAAAAATCTTTTATTTTGGGTTTCCCTAGTTGTGCACCTTTTTTATTTTAGAGAATTCTATTGAGGAGTCATGATAAGGATATGATTGATAATTGAGAGATTATATTTAATAAAATTATATTTTATTATTTTTTTAGTGATCATATGATGTAAGAGATTGTGAATAGTGAGAAGGGGGAGATTGTGAATAGTGAGAAGGGGGTTGCCAATAGCAATCTTTTTTTATTTTTTTTATTAGGACCCTACTTTCTTTGAATACCCAAAATACCTTAAAGATAATAGATAAAATACTTTTTACCTTTTTTACGATGTCATGAGTATTGTCAACTGATAAGTCAGCCCGATTGGTTCATTACCCGATTGGTCCATTACTAAAGGTGTAGGCTTATCCAGGTGCCTCTTCCTAACTGATATAGGAGACTTGGTGAGGTGAGATCGCATAGGTTGCTTGATCGAAAGCTATTCTATTAATGAGGACCCAGTTCGAGATGGTTGGGTAGGCGAACTAATATCTTTCTGGTTACAATGTTCCTCTTTGGGGAATAGGTCGTTCGATTGTCTTTGGGCGGTCGATGATCTTGTATGACAAGCCAACGCTAGGGGTTACTCGACGTGACCCCTCTGATACTTAAGTTAGTAAAGGGGAGAAAATATAAGTGTAAGCTGTATGACTAAGTTAGTGTGTAGAGAGCCCCCCTCAGCATAAGTTGAGGGATTCCTTTTTATACATAATCCTTATGCCTTTTTATTGGCTGGTCTGGTATAAAATTAGATTAATCGCTTGATTATTCTAGTTTCTAATCTTGATAAGGTAGGGCGATTATTGCCAGTCATTAATGTGGGGCACATTAGGATACATTATAACGTCATTTTGGGGCTAGTGACTTGGAGCCCTACTTAGGTGTCGGCCTTTGTGGCAGATGAGCTAGCATGGGGCAAAATCATCCCTATCATTTGCCCCCCCTTGGAAAGGTGTCCTTTGGGGCTTTTCTTTGAAGGGCATACTTGTGTGCTCTTCTGTTGGATATGTGCTTTGATGAAAGTCTATTGGTTGAGGGTGTCGGGAGTGCATCAGTCCAATCGAGGTACGATCTTGGGGTCTTCATGCTGAGTGCATAGCTAGGGAGCATGTAAGCTCGGCCTAAGTGCATCCCTTGAGTCTTCATGCCGAAGTGCGCAGCTAGGTAGCACGTAGGCTTGGCCTAGTGCATCCCTCGGGACTTCATGAGGAGGTGCATGGCTAGGGAGCATGTAGGCTCAGCCTAGGTGCAACCCTTGGGCTTCACGCCGAGGTGCTTAGCTCGAGAGCAAGTCCTTTTTAAATATATTCATTCGAGGTGTCACTCTCAAGTCTTAATGCTGAGGTGCACAATTAGGGAGCACTAGGCTTGGCCTAGATATAGCCCTTGGGGTTTCTCACCAAGGTGCGCGACTAGGAACCACAAAGGCTCAGCTTAAGTGTAGCCCTCAGGGCTTCACGCCGAGGTACTTAGCTCGGGAGTGAGTCTTTTTTAACTTCACTCATCCGAGGTGCTACTCTCAAGTCTTCATATTGAGATGCATGGCTAGGGAGCGTGTAGGCTCGACCTAGGTGCAGCTCTCGGGACTTTATGCCAAGAAATCAGCGTTTCCAGCTTCACCAAGTGCATTGCCAGCATTCCGAGACCCGGAAGTCGCAGCGGAGTACGGTGGGACTTCTCCGTCGCGTCCGTCAACGGCTCTCCGCCAAGGTGGAGGCCGCACTTTGCCCCCGCCAGCCGCCGCAACTGCTCGAGACCCACCATCCACCCGCACCGCACTCGAGAAATGCACGACCAGGCACCGTCAGGTGCTCGAGGAATTGACAGTGTGGAGGGGCGTCCGGGGGGCCCTCCGGCCGACGTCTGCGGAACTGTTCTGAGAGGAATTGACAGGTGGTGGTGGCGGTGGTAGTGTGCGCTTTCTGCATGCGCGCGCGCCACGTGAGCCGACGCGGGTGTTTGAGGTGTGACGCCGATTGCCGATCGCCGACGCGCGCGGCCCCGTGCGTGCGTTTGTCCGTGTGTCCGTGCCCGCGTTTGTCATTGTTCGCTTTCGGATTGACGTGCCGGCCACGTCGACGGATAACGTCGACGGATACGACGGATAATAAACTGGTCGAGGATCGAATATTTGATATTAATCTAATTAGTCATACATCTTATGAATCATTATTGTATTTATCTCGCATGGGAAGTAATTTATAATCCCTTTTTCTAACCATGAATTTTAAAATTCTTTTATTATTTTATCAATAATATGTTAACCACTTGAAAGCTAAAAAAAGCCCAAACACAAGCCCACCTTCAATTAAAAAAATATATTAATCTTTTTGCATTTATTTATATTATTATTACTATTATTATCGTACTATAGCTGACGCACTTTATCTTTTGGTGAAACTTGCGATGAGGTGGCCCAATGGGGTGGCAGAGTGCCCATATCTCTTAACGTGCCTTGTCCACTGAAAACACCGCACAGCGACGGGGAAGCAGAGCAGCGACAGCGACGGTGGGCTTGAGGACGATGGCAGAGCGTGGCCACGGTCACCGCCACCATCTACAAGTCCTCCTCCCCCTGCTCTTCCTCCTCCTCCTCCTCCCCTCCGTGTTCACCCACCATCACTGATAATTCACCGCGCCTGCAGTGCCCCCTCGTCCTCTGCTCCTTCCCATGGCTCTCTCCGCAGTCTCCTTCCCCTGCCATTTCCTCGGCGCAGCTCCCTCCTTCACCGATCTCCAACACCGGCAGCCGCTGCCCACCAGAGTTCTCAAGGCTGGTTTCGGCTTCTTCTTGTTCTTCTTCCTCACCTTGGCCATGTCGATGACCATGACTCGCTCTGTTGTGCTTGCAGCCGAAGAAAAGGGCATGTGTTTGTGCATCGCTATCAGAGACCGGAGAGTATCATTCACAGAGGCCGCCAACTCCACTCCTCGACACCGTCAACTTCCCCATCCACATGAAGAATCTCTCCGCCCGGGTATGCCTGCAGCTTTCCTCATGTTTCCATGCCCTGAACTCTCTTTCATTGTTCGAGATCTCTCTCCTCCAGGAGCTGAAGCAACTCGCCGACGAGCTCCGCTCTGATATCATCTTCAACGTGTCCAAGACCGGCGGTCACCTCGGTTCCAGCCTCGGCGTGGTCGAGCTCACCGTCGCGCTCCACTACGTCTTCAACGCTCCGCAGGACAAGATCCTTTGGGATGTCGGCCACCAGGTTCGCAATCTTTCTCCTCTGCGTTCCGTGTACCACCAAACGGGTGGATTCTTCTCATCTTGCAAGGTCTGGATTGCAGTCGTATCCTCACAAGATACTGACGGGAAGGAGAGACAAGATGTCGACAATGAGGCAGACGGATGGCTTGTCCGGGTTCACCAAGCGGTCGGAGAGCGAGTACGACAGCTTCGGTGCCGGGCACAGCTCGACCAGCATATCGGCGGCCCTCGGTATGCCGCACGCCCTCAACTGGATTCCATCGCTCGTTCCTTCTCCCATGAGCATCTGATGAGCTTTGGTTTCGAGTGAGCAGGGATGGCAGTCGGAAGGGATCTGAAGGGGAGAAAGAACAATGTGGTGGCAGTGATTGGGGACGGAGCCATGACCGCGGGGCAAGCTTATGAGGCCATGAACAATGCTGGCTATCTCGACTCCGACATGATTGTGATCTTGAATGACAACAAGCAGGTCTCTCTGCCCACTGCAACTCTTGATGGCCCTGTTCCTCCTGTTGGAGCTCTGAGCAGTGCGCTTAGCAGACTACAGTCCTCCAAGCCACTCAGGGAACTGAGGGAGGTCGCCAAGGTCGGTAGCCAAGCACATTTCTTCTTCGTTCTTCCTCGGCAGCAAGAACATAGGATCTAACCCTGAGCCGTCTGAGCTTTTAGGGAGTCACGAAGCAGATCGGTGGATCCATGCACGAAATAGCTGCCAAAGTTGACGAATACGCTCGAGGAATGATCGGTGGATCAGGGTCGACCTTGTTCGAAGAGCTCGGTCTCTACTACATCGGTCCTGTCGATGGGCACAACGTAGATGACCTGGTCGCCATTCTCAAGGAAGTGAAGAGCACCAAGACGACGGGCCCTGTTCTCATCCATGTCGTGACCGAGAAGGGACGAGGGTATCCCTACGCCGAGAAAGCTGCAGACAAGTATCATGGTGAGCTTCTACATCGACAACATGAATGATACGGATTGGGATTTGGCCTGAGACGGGATTGGATTCTGCAGGTGTCGCCAAATTCGATCCAGCGACGGGGAAGCAATTCAAATCGGGCTCCAAGACGCAGTCTTATACGAACTACTTCGCGGAGGCGTTGATTGCGGAGGCGGAGGTGGACGAAGACATCGTCGCGATCCACGCGGCCATGGGAGGAGGAACAGGCCTCAACTACTTCCTTCGCTGCTACCCGACGAGGTGCTTCGACGTGGGGATCGCGGAGCAGCACGCGGTCACGTTTGCGGCTGGGCTCGCCTGCGAAGGCCTCAAGCCATTCTGCGCGATCTACTCCTCGTTCCTGCAGCGCGCTTACGACCAGGTACAGCTCGATCTCTCTTCGTTGCAGCGCCGCCGCCACAGATGGCGACTGAGGAGCTCGGATTGCGTGGCGCAGGTGATACACGACGTGGACTTGCAGAAGCTGCCGGTGAGGTTCGCGATGGATCGAGCGGGACTCGTCGGAGCGGACGGGCCGACCCACTGCGGCTCCTTCGATGTCACCTACATGGCATGCCTGCCGAACATGGTGGTCATGGCGCCCTCCGACGAAGCGGAGCTGTTCCACATGGTGGCCACCGCGGCCGCCATCGACGACCGGCCCTCCTGCTTCCGGTACCCCAGGGGAAACGGCATCGGCGTTCCGCTTCCCCCGGGAAACAAGGGTGTTCCACTCCAGGTAATCGTCCTCTCTTTCTTTGTATTATTTTATTTTTTTATTATTTTATTTATAATATTCATTATTTTATTTATTATTTCTCTTTGTATTTTAATTAAATTATTTATTTATAAAACTAAAATAATATAAAATAATTCAATTAATATACTATTCCAAGGAATACATGTATATAGAACATGAAATAAATTAAATATCTTAAATTAAACAATGGATTTTTTTTTTTGGCTTCTGTGAAGGAAACTTAAATGCTTCTTCCAAGTAATTTTTGCAGGTGGGGAAGGGGAGGATACTGAAGGAGGGGGAGAGGGTGACGCTTCTGGGATACGGAGCGGCAGTCCAGAGCTGCTTGGCCGCGGCATCGCTGCTGGAGGACCGCGGGCTAAAGATCACCGTCGCCGACGCACGGTTCTGCAAGCCGCTCGACCGGAGCCTGATCCGAAACCTGGCGAGGTCGCACGAGGTGATCCTCACCGTGGAAGAAGGATCCATCGGTGGTTTCGGCTCCCACGTCGTCCAGTTCTTGGCCCTCGACGGCCTCCTCGACGGCACCCTCAAGGTAATCAAACCTGCACTCCCACACTGACTCTGATTCGTGTTCACTGACGGGTGATGGTTTCTCTCCGCGACAGTGGCGGCCGCTGGTTCTCCCGGATCGGTACATCGACCATGGATCGCCGAGCGATCAGCTGTCGGAAGCCGGATTGACGCCGTCTCACATCGCAGCGACCGTGCTCAACATCCTCGGACAGACGCGAGAGGCACTCGAGATCATGTCGTAGGGAAAGCATGCGAAGAGCGACTCCTTCCTAGTTGCTTCTTCCTCCTTTCACGTGCATCTCAGAGAGAGTATATACTCCTTGTGTACATTAATACTTAGTATTAATGTCCTTTCTGTATATTAAACAGCATATAGAACATGAAATTTATGGGTTGAATAGTATATCTAATAAATCGATATGTCATTTACGAGCTAAATGAGCATATCACATCTGCCAAGATGAGCTAAATGAGCATGTCACCTCAGCACGATGAGCTAAATGAACATATCACATCACTTCGGATGTGAAGTGAAATATTTCTCCATTAATGCGTTTGGCCCTCCATAATTGACAATGAGTGGATCTATAAATCGATATGTCATTTACGAGCTAAATGAGCATATCACATCTGCCAAGATGAGCATGTCACCTCGATGAGCTAAATGAACATATCACATCACTTCGGATGTGAAGTGAAATATTTCTCCATTAATGCGTTTGGCCCTCCATAATTGACAATGAGTGGATCTATATTATTGGGTTAGGTCATTCAAAGGTCAACAATAAATATTTTACTCATATACTTAAATTCATTGCTTATATACTCAAGATAATACTCCTAATATATTCGTACAAGTGAGGAGAAAAATATATCTGTACATATTTTTTATCCATTTTTTCCAACAAAATGATATCAGAGCTCGGTTATTATTATTGTGGCATAAACTTTAGACTTTGTATGCTTTGTAATAATAAACTATTTTTGCTTAAACAAACATGTAGTTTAAAGAAGATGATAGAGAATATCCTGATATTATACACGTGACAATAGTTAGCGATCACGTCAGCATGAAGATACGCCTCACGTGGGACGTCACGTCCGACCCGTTATCGGACGTGACAATGCTTCTGCGTCGTCTGGAGCCGCGTAGGATAGCCTAGTCCTGAAAGCTCGAGACGGCGTTGCATGGAGCAGCCCATCCCAGGGATTCTGAGACAACGCCATACGACATCCCCAGCCTCCGGGAGGACCAGATGACACCGCACGACATCGTCCCGTACGACGCTGCCCCATGCGAGCCGACAACCATCCGGACAAAGGTCCGCGAGCCGATCTCGGACACCCCTATAAAAGTCTCCCGCCTAATCCTAAGTAAGGGGGAGATAAAAGAAAGCAAACCGCTATTAACTTGATCGTTGGAGGGACCAAGCCGGGATCAAACCCGACCCAGGCCTTTTTGTAAGTGCAGAGCCCTTTTCGCCTCGACAGCAGATTAGGTCCAGGCACTCTGAGATTTTGACAATAGAACCAAGCCAATCTGACACGTCGTCTGGTGGTCGCATCGGTTCCGCAACATAAGGTAGCTCCATTTCTCATCATTTGAATGAATTTTAAAGTTATTTTGATCAATTGTCCGACATGAGTATCAAGGCTTTTCTATCTTTAGGAAGTTTAACCAATTCAAAGGTGTGGTTGTCATATAAAAACCATATTTCTTCTTTCATTGCAACAACTCATTTGCCCTTTTGCTCACTCTAATAGCCTCTTGATAGCATTCTAGCACCTCACCATCTATCAAAAGTAGGTGAGCACTAAGTGGAAGGCATTTGGTCTCTAGTAGATTTATTGGGTGAAGCATGAAGAGAATTTCTCTAGTCCATCATACAAAGTTAGACTAGTGATTAAATGTTATAATCAAAAGAAAGACATTGATTTTGGAGAGATTTTCTCATCTGTCATAAAATTATCATCAATTTGAGTTATTTTAGGTTTGACTGTAAGTCTTGATTTAAAAGTTGAGCAAATGGATGTAAAAATAACTTTTCTCTCCCCTTCAGGGTAACTTAGAAGAGTAAATCTATATCGAACACTAAGTTTTGTGATGAAAGAAAAAGAGAATAATGTTTGCAAATTAAGAAATAACTTATATGATTTGAAACAATCACCTAAGTAGTAGTATCAGAAGTTTGAATTTGTTATGGTTCAATACGACTATAAGAAGACTACTTCTGATAATTATGTTTTTGTGTAAAAATTCTCTAATAATGATTTTGTTATATTATTGTTATTTGTGTTGTGAAATCTGATGAGAGCATCACATACGTAGTGGAAAGATAGAAAACAAAAATTATAGATTTTTTAGAAAAAAAAAATATCTTGTTGTCATGCGAAGATTGATGCGTAAAACAAGTTGCAAAACTAAAAACTGCATATATCAAGTAAGATTTGTTACCTAAAGAGATCGTATATTTTTAAAAAAATCTTAAATCTATAGGAGTGAATAAAAGAGGTCAATTATTCTCTTCACTTGCACCATGTGATCAAAAAGGAATCAGCATTTTTTACTATCCACATGCCTCAAACTGAGGCTGTCGGTTGAGAAAGAGAGGAGAGGGAGGAGAATAGGAGGAGTGGCCAAGAGGTGACTAGCCTATGCGACCTTTTGACCCCTCCTATTTATAGAGGTTCTTGTCACTTAACCCTAATGAATCTTGCCCTATTAGGTATTGTATCTTTATCTAATTATCCAAGTCTCTTAGATTAGTGGATCTCTATCCAATAATCTCTCATTGGCTCTTATTTGATCTTATCCACAAAATCTAATAATTCAAGAGCTTATTAGATATTTAATAAGATATAGGTACTAATGGATATCTCATATCTGAACTTTTACTCATCACAACGTTTATCATGTGTGTGTGACACTTTAGGCCTAATATTGAGCTGGACGTGAGCCATAGCTATCAAAACTCCTCTTCACTCAATGAATTATTATCTTTATAATAATTCACTTGACTTATTAACTATGGACGTACTAGGCCGTTACGTTATAATCCCTAAATGATGCAGATGGATCTAATCCATTAGACTTATTTGTCCTCAATTACTGTATATCTATAGTCCCTCATCTATCTAATATCTCAAAGATCGTATATTGAGCATAATGCTATCAAGTCCATATGAAATCTACTCGAGTCATGCTCTAATCGGATTCTCCCGAAGAACTCCTTTTCTCAATTCGAATGACCTTGGCTTGGGATTTTTCTAAGCAAGAACTCATAGGATATTCCTCTCATGGCATCAAGAGTGGATGATCTTCTATCGATACTCAATTGCCCTCGTAAGGTTGACTACTACTCTTGATGACTAGTTATGCTAGATCTAGAACTTATAGACCTATAAGTCCGATATCAAAGAGTGGAGTACTCACAAAGAATATCTTTGGTGTCTAAGTTTAAGGATCAAATACATAATTGGGATGATAGAATCGTTATCTGATAGTGAGGTATCATCAACTATCTAACATTCTATGAGTGAATCAATCAGTGAACTCATTCTCCAATAAGCATCTATACTATATCCCTAGTGTCCTCAGATAAGCAGTTATGAGACCGGTTATGAGATGGTATACTGCACACCAGTCTATCCGGTTATCTCGATACTCTCCCTAGTAACCTATGATCGGAATTATTTATAATCTATATTTAAAGACGAATTGGTCTCATTATATCATTATCATGATCTCATTACGATCTGATTCTCATCGCACAAATCCACAAATATCACAATATATACAACATGTAATATAAAGTGAGAAAATAATAATAATAATAATAATAATAATAATAATAATAATAAGCAAAGAGATTGTGTAGCGTGTCACGTATACCATCACTCACATAATTGGCTTGCGCACCTATGACTAAGAATCTTTCACTTGATCTAAAGCTAATCACTTATGTATCTGATACCCATCAAACCCTTGTGACGCTCAAAAATAATTTGAGATAACGACTTTGTTACTGGATCTGCAATGTTATCTTTAGATGAAACTCTTTCCACTTCTCCAACTCCATGGGCCATGATCTTTTTGATTAGGTGAAACCTTCTCAAAATATGCTTGGACTTCTGATGATACTTGGGGTTTTTTCGCTTGAGCAATTGTTATATTATTGTTGTAATATAAGAGAATTAACTCCTTATTGCCTAGCACAACTCCCAAATCTATGATAAATTTTTTTATCCAAAATCCCAAATATGTTCACTAAAGTTTTACCAGAAACAAAGTTTGAGTCTTGTCGATTAGTTACCGATTTAGCAAATTTTTCTAGAAGAAAACCACCAATAAATGTTTTAGCCCATGTACTCAAACTCATTAGGGTTACATTTTGAGACACTCATGATACACAACTCAATTTAGCAGCAACCACTATAGAGAGAAAATTTTCTAGGTTTTTATAAAATTTTCATCCAGCCATCTTTCTCTAGTGATTAGATGGTGAGATTTTTATCGGATTATCTTGATTTTTGGTGGAGATATCCGAAGCTTAGTAAATGGTGGAGATCTAGTTTGGAGGTCTTCTTTATCAAGTTTTGACTTAATAATCAATTTACTTCGACTTCTTGCTGGATAGTATTCAACCATTGGATTTGGTTAAAATTTTATTGCTAGTAGAGGTTTTTTCTAAGTATCTCTTTTGTTGCTTCAATGAAGACTATGCTACAGGTTTTCTACTTTGAATATTTTCTCCTAGTTCAGCATTTGGACTATCATTTGTGGTTAGATTTGGCTTATTTTTGGTGAGCATGTTCTACACTAGTGTTTCTTTAATTTGCATAATGGAGATTATATTTGGATGTGGTAAACACTTTTTGATATTTAATAGTAGCTACCCTATGATTTCTATCTTAGTTTGATGGGTATTTGAGTTGTGGGTTTTGAATTTATCGTGGAACAAATTCGATCTTTGCTGCTATAAATAATATTTTGGAGTTTTCCACGAAAAAAATTATCGATATTCTTATGTGCTTGATTGTGATTTAAATGTTCATTGCTCATTATACTTAAGATAGTGCTTCTAACATATTCATAGAAGAGGGAGAAAATTTTTTGTTAAAATTATCTGTATCTGTATATATTTTTAATCCATTTTTCCCAATATAAAGTCTAACTTTTATGTCTCAAAGCACATTCTAAACTTTGGAATCCTCTTTGTATTTTTTTTTTGTCAGCAATTTCTTTTATATCAAACTTCAAAAACGATAAGATTTGAAAAAAAGAAAGTAATAAGATAAATTCCATCAAGTTGACAATCAAAATTAACACTAACATAAATAATAATACCTATAATTAAGGGGATCTTGTATATTATAATCAATCAAATTTGCAAAGGCAAATTACCATTGAGCCCCACCTTTTTAATTAGATACCAACATATAGGATTTATGTGAAAATCCATTTATTTTGCACCTTTACAATTCATGATTTGGATGGATTTATCACTAATCTAAGATGGCAATGGTTAATATTTAGAGCATATCTTTTACTAATGATTGAGAAATATTTGATGGATTAGAAGAGTGAGAGGCATTTACAGGATTAAAAAAATAGGGGTGCCATTTGAAAAATAAAATAAAATTAAGATCTTTTAATATTTCTAAGTTACTCATTTATAAATAGACATATATGTCCTCAATCCATAATTCCATTTTAATAAAATCTTTCCCATTCTTTACCTACAATCTTTTTTTTTATTCTTCTCATCCCCTAATGCTACTAATCAGATATTGTAGGCAAAAAAGAAAAAAAAAAGAGAAAGGTAAAAATGGAATTAGAGATATTGTAAATAATAAATTATTATTTAATTATTTTTTTAAGGTAATATGAATAGTAAGAAGGTTGTGGATTAAACACCCTTAAATGAGGTACGAGGATATATTCATATTAATAATTTCCACTATGTTTGGTACACTACTTATCATTAAACTAATATTTTATGCATTACATAATATTATATTATTTTATAAAAGTTATAAAACATTATGAAAAATAGTGTGATTAGCCACTCTTCTTCGGTATTATGACCTTAGTATCTATTTTTTATATATATTTTTTTGATCTAAAATAGGGTTAATTATTTCAGAAATAGTGTATTTAGATTGTAAATATAAATATAAAAATAATTTAAGATAAGATATAGAAATTACCTCATTTTTGGATATTTGATGGAGGAGATCAGCAGCTAATTCCGTTAATATTCTAATAAATATGTATTGAATTATAATGTCCGTTCGATATACCGAGGTGGTGATTGACATGATCTGACGTCAGCTCGTCCAGGTGTGCGTGATGATATTTTAATTGATTTAAGCGGATCGAACGGACGTGGGCATCCGAAACCCGCAAAAACAAACCCGACCCGAGTTGGAGGCCGTACGCAGCGGAGAATAAAGAGGATCGTGAAGATTCGTTTCCAACCGTATGATCCGGGAGGATTCTGCAACGCTCATTCCTGTCCGTTCATCCGTTTCGCTTTGCACCGGGTATAAATTGGAGTCGGAAGCCGGCCTTTTTGCCCCGTCCAATTGTTCCAATTTAGAAGAAGAAGAAGAATGCACGGCTACGAGCGGGTGGAAAAGGGCGCCGCCCCCGGCGGCGACATCGAGGCGGGGACGCTCTACCCGGGGCTCTCCCGCGGTGACAACGAGCTCCGATGGGGGTTCGTCCGCAAAGTCTATGGCATCCTCGCGGCCCAGGTGCTTCTCACCACCGCCGTCTCCGCTGCCACGGTCCTCTACCGCCCCGTCAATGCCGCCCTCGCATCCAGCCCCGGCGTCGCCCTCTGCCTCGCTTTTCTACCCCTCTTCTGTACGACCCCGATCCCTCCTGCTTTCTTGCTCTTCGATCTGTGGATCTGATATTTGTTGATGGTGGTTCGGTTGATTTCTTTTCTCTTCGATTCTCGGTAATTCGCATATTGTTAAGGGTTTAGATTACATGTAGCCATGACAAATCCGATTCGATCTAAATGCTATGACTTGGCCTATCGCTTTGTCGGAGCAACAATACAAAAATCAATACTCCGATTAAATAGATAAAAAATGCAATACGAGTGAAAATTAAGCAGGAAGTTTAGAAAAGGAACCCGGAGTTTTTCCCTTCAGGTTCCAACAAACTTTTCCTTTCATTTGGCCACAAATATCTTGCAATCGGATAAAAGAATGCCACGATGATGTGGGCACAGGTGTTAGGGTTGATTTGAAAAGTCTCCTTTGGTTATCATCAAAAATGAATGCCATGAAAACTGTATAGGCACTGCAATCATGGGATATATTAATTGTGTCTTAATTAGGTATTTGCATAGGATGAGAATTTGCATGCCTGTCTTTTTTTCTAAAGAGTTTTAGTGATTTAGGGTCTTCCATTATAGCTTCAATATTCTCTCTTTCTTTTTTCTTTGGAGAAATATTATGCACTGACTCCGTATACTTATCTCCAGCTTGAGGCTGTATGCCTAACTCTCTCTCCTTATATATATACATACACACATGTATATATATACATGCATACATGTATTTTTATGTCTATACCTATGCTACTATGTGTGGATGTAAAATATAGATACATGTATGGATGAACATATAATTATACTGTACATTACTTTCATGCTTCATGTGTAAATATATGTCCATGTATTCATTAAATGTGCTGATTGTACCTTTGGATTAGCTGATAGATATTTGAATTCCCTTTAAATTGGCTTGAATTTTTTTTAGATTGTTCATGGTGATAAATGTTTCATATAGTAATTTAGAGCTAGAAAATATCAAGAACTCAGGAAGATTTATAAAATAGAAACAAAACTTCTCCAACATCTCTCCCCTGCCATTGGTAGGTTTGCAGGGACTGTGGCAATAGATCTAATTACCAGCGTGTACATACCACATTTATTCATTCATGATATATATACACACATATATCTGTTGATATACAAACATATTTATATGGATGCTCTGAATTATATACATATTATAGATATACATAATATATATATAGACATGCATATAGATGTATATGCATGCCCATTTAGAACTTGAGCCAACAATAAGAATCATGTTCCTATTTCTGCATCTCTTGATATTTTTGAAACTGTATCATGGCTGCTGATATATCATTTTCTAGTGGACACCCAGGAACCAGTTGCACACCCTGGACCTGATGCTTGGTGATCATATTTGTTAGTTTTTATTCATGAATGAAGTTCAAATTTCAGTTTATGCTAGAAGTAACTGTTTACTAAGAGTATGTATTTATCTTTTAGCTTTCATGCCAGAGAGGTGGATATAAGTTGTAGATATTTGATTTGTCATAATATCAAACAGCACTTTAACTGACTTAATGTTGTTTTCCAGTGTTGTGCCCATTATACTATTATCAACAAAAGCATCCACTAAACTTTCTGTTCCTTGGACTGTTCACTGTGTCCCTAAGCTTAAGTGTCGGCGTGGCCTGTGCAAACACTCAAGGTCATACTATTGTCTAGTTGGTTTTCATTGTAGTTTCTGTCCCTTTTTTGTGTCAATAGTCTCTATGCTGCTTTAATAAACTCCTATTGCTTCAATTCCTGTACAGGAAGGATTGTTCTGGAAGCATTGATTTTAACTTCTGCTGTTGTTTTATCCTTAACTGGATATACTTTCTGGGCTTCAAGAAAGGGGAAGGACTTCAGTTACCTTGGACCAATTGTGTTTGCTGGTCTCATGGTGCTATTTTTGTCAACTTTTATCCAGGTATGTCAATTTAATTTTTGATTTTAACTAGACTAAGAATTATGCTGAAGCAACATGATACGATAATTTTCTTATGCTAATTCACAAAAGGATGTAACTAACTCTTGTCTGACTTTTAAGAATCTTTTTTAAACTTCTGTTTATTCTAAATGATAAGCAATTTGTAGATGCATTGGAAATCAACCATATGCTTGGGAAACTCTTATTCAAATTTGAATATTCAGATGACTGTTTATTATTTTTTCACAAGAACCTTTGGTCCCATATGCATAATATTATGCTTCTACTACAGATAACTTGATTGACATCTAAAGTTGTTTGTAAGAAAATATTATTTAATGCAAATGACAATTATTTGTATTTACCGTCAAGAGCCAACCTACCTTTAGTAAATACTGAATTACAGACTGAATATTTTCTCCATTCATACCAGGTTACTGGGGGTTATTCATGTCCAATTATTATGATATTGAGTTAAAATTTTCTTTACGGTGTCAATTTGCATATTTATGTTCCAGTCTATCTTTATGTAAAATTATGACAAGCAATAGCATTAGAAAGCTCTATGGAGGTGTCAAAAGTCACAAAATGTATAAGCATGAAAGTTCTCATTACAGGTGACTTTCTTGTTGAAGTCTGTAAAAGTAACTTAAGCAATGATCTGATGTAGATCATGATATGACAAGGCTTTGTGCCTTCCTCAAATCTAGCACACTCAAGTTGATGCCATCTTACTTGTTGAGGAGTCGAAGATGCATAGAGGTTGACACCATCAAACTTGTTGAGGTTTTAAAGATGTATAGAGGTTGATGCCATCAGACTTGTTGAGGTGTTGAAGAACCATGTCGCGTTCTCATTGCTTCGAGTCATTGAATCCCTGAGATAGTGAGGGGACTCAGCTCCTGTAATATTGGCATCAATGATACCATTTGAACCCATATAGGTTGCTGGAATAGACTTTCTACAACTTTGAACTGACACTAAACTTTTAGGTATTACACACCTCTAACTAGTGCTTCTTAAATTCGAGGAAGAAAACTAGGCTTCCAAGAGCAAAAGACCAGGAAAAAAAAGAAGATATTTTATTGGCGGAATAATATATAACTAAAATATGGCAAAGATGACAATGGAGATTCTAAGTGGTCTTTTCTGACTTTATTTTGAGGTTATCATTGTGCACTCTTATTTGCAATAGAGCCGTTCTTTTTTGCAATAGCTCTAAAGAAATAAAGAACCCTATTTGTTGCAGCTGCTACTTTTTACAATCTAAACCTTTACTTCAGAAATATGTTTCAAAAAAGCCTGCATATCAAAGTACAACATAAAGTATGATTCTGGGGGCAGTCAGATCTCCATATCTTAATATACTTGCATCGTCTCACAAAATTGGTTAACTAGTTACCCATCCTATTATGAGAGATATTGACTTCTACCTAGAACTCTAAATATATAACAACATATCTAAGACTCCTAACCATATTAAAAAGAGACCAAGGCTGTAGCATCAGCTTGTGTAACACTATGACCAAGACATTAGCAACTAATTCAATTTTAATTCTTTGTATTCCTTCTCTTAGTGCTTATTCAAACCCTTCTTTGATAGCAACCAATTCACAGTAGATAGTGTTCTTTTTTGCATGTGTTAGATTGAATTACAAAGGCTGTACCTCTTTGTTTTTGTTGTTGATTCCTCAAGCCGTTAGCATTTGGATTGCACCACGCCACAGCTGGGCCTTTCCCACTTAACTAGAATTTGACATATCTCATTTTTTTTCCTTTAAGTTCCTATATTATATTACAGTTAATCACCTAAGCAATATCTCTGTGAAAATTAGAGGAAGGATATGTCCTTATCCCTGTAAGTGAAGCCTTATTTCAAGCACAATTTAGACCGTGTTGCATGCCCTTTATTGTGCATTTTAACCTGTCCATGCATGCTGCGGAACTGTCAGAGGTATATCCTAAACCCAGAAAGAGTTAGATCCTTCTCCATGTGGCCCTTGGGCCTTTTTGGCTCTTGGTTGAACAAGGAAAAGGCCGAGGCAGGCCTTTCCTGGAACCAGATGCAATGTGATAGTTCTATTCTGTGTAGATGTTGGTCTGGTCTGGCCTCCTGTTGCTGCCTCTTAGCTGTTGCGAGGGGACTAAGGATCATGCTAATGTTGCAACAATCTGTCAATTGATCTGTTGTTTCTGAAAAAAAATTGTATTGTTCAATTACATTGAAGTAGCGATATCTGTTTCAGCATTGTTAGTGCTTAGGCTCTACATCTTTAATTTTACAATAAGCAAGCCTTTCTCAAAAACTTGATTTTTTTCTCTAACTACTAACTGGGTACAAAAATTAGAGGCCAAGAGCAGCTTGGAAATAATGCAATCTAGAAAGATATATATGATTGGTGACAAATTATTAGTCCACGATATTGATTGGCTACAGGTCTTAGGAGTTTCTGTTATGTTGATGTCTGCAAAATTGTGATTTACTGTGCTCCCTCTAAAAGTTGTTCGGTAAGAATGTTGACTGCTCCTATGCACTCAAGAATGGAAACATTCGAAACTAGAGCATGTCCATATGGCAATATTTATAGGTGGAAGTTACTAAAAGGCATGCAAGAACAGTTCTTGAGATCCTGTGAGTTCAAATAAATAAGGTCACTTTTGAAGGTTTTTAAAAATAAGCATATTGTAAAGCCTAGTTTTGTTAAGTAGATTGGTTAATGACCATCATTCTGCATGTTGCAACTAAAGAGTTAAGTTGCATATCAACAAACCCTACTGGCTAGAAATATGATACACCAAATCAGGCATTGAAATTTCACTTATCCCCCTGGATTTGGCCAGCAGCTATGAGATTGCATTTATGCTGCTGATGGCACCAAATCCTACATAAATACATCAAATACCTAAATTGGCCTTCCCTTTGATGAGTTGGTGAAGCACCTGCTTCATCTCTTGCCTCCCTTCTAATTATTTACAGTAGCAACACAAAAACTCTTCTCGACATGATGAATAATCTCTTCATTTGATCTCCTTTATAATTTGAGGGTCCAATATCAGTCTGAAACATCTGAACTCTCAAGATGGTGGAAACCAGTCTGATATAGAATTTCCCAGATCTTGAATCATGCATTAGATGTGTCCCAACTAGCAGAGGAATTATCTTATATCAGTTAAAGGACTTGCTTTAGGTTTTGAAGAAGACCATTGAGGAAGATAATAGGCTTTGACTCCAGCCAATTTACGTTGATAATTTTTCCAGTTTTCATTGCTAAAGTTTCTGCCCATAGAGTCTGATGCTTAATCTTAAACACTATATCATCTTCTTAGCCGAAGAACCTGCTCTTAGAAAACTTTCACTGAAGTGTTTTGTTCTTTTGCTGCTTGAGAGTGCCCTCTCGGAGAATTTATTTTGATTAGTTCTTTCTTTTTCCACCGACAATGTGGTTGTGAACGACTGATACTGCAGATATTCTTCCCTCTTGGACCAACATCGGTTGCGATATTTGGTGGGCTCGGAGCTGTGGTTTTCTCTGCTTTCATCGTGTATGACACCGACAACTTGATCAAGCGCTACAACTACGACGAGTACATTTGGGCATCAGTTGTCCTCTACCTTGACATACTCAACCTCTTCCTTTCCATCATGAACATGCTTAGAGGCATGCAATCAGATGGTTAGGACTGAAGTCAAAACGGTTTCTTCGGCAGATGGTTTTGCCATTTATGTAATAAATTTCCCTAGTTTAAGGCCATCTGAGTGTGTTCAAAAGAGCATCCATTTCATAATGAATGTGGAAATATACTGTATATGTTCGGTGCTATTTTAGGATCATAGAATGCGCTAAACTATGTCGGTTGACTTGCCGTCGTGCATGGTCAACTGTTGTTCTGCTTGTCTATCATTAAGTTGGCTATAGTTTGTGTTTGCTGAAAGGTATCAACTTAGCTGTGGCTGTGTGTTTTTATTTCACTCTTGTTTTAAGGGGTTTTTTAAGCTAAATCGTGCATATTTATGTGTATATATTCACAATAAAAACATATATCATTTTATTAATCCTTGTCAGTTAACATTCGTTGTATTGTCAGTTGAGAAGTATATCAAGTGTTTTAGAATTAAACTTAAAAGGAAGAAACTAGAAAGTAATAACTTTTATTTATGACTATGAGATTTAAATTTTGATATCATGTTCAACCAAAATTCCTAGTATTATGATATGGGAATTTAATAAAACAAAATTATCCTTAAATCATAATTCAATCCCATGATTTCTCAATTATGTTTCTTTTACCATAATATTTGTGTTCGTCTTACTCGTGACAATTTATTTCCAACATGTAAGCTGTGAAAAATCAACTAAAAGAATTTTCTTTTAGTTATTTATTTTGGTGCAGTAAAATTTAAGACGATTTCAATGAAAAGTTCTTCCTTTTATTTTTTTTTCAAAAGAAGATTACTATTTATAATCTCCTTTTCTTTCTCTTTTTTTTTTGTCGTCCTCCTCCTCCTCGTAACACTAGAGGTGATATAAAATGATAGATAAAAAATAGATGAAAAAAAATTGATCTAGAAGATGAAAGAGAAAGATGTGAGAAATAATTTTTTGTGTTTGTTACAATGATTTAATATTTTTAAAATTATGTATATTCTATAATAGTCCAAAAGATATCATCTTTTATATTAGTTGTATTAAACCAGAAGACATCATGTTTGTCATACTATAATTTTTGGAGCATTTATAAAATATCCAGAATATGATTTTTTTTTTATTTTTTATTTTAGGTTCGATTCGAAAAAGACAAGAATATATCATCTTCTAAGCAATTGCCGAATGATCTAAAATATAACATATGGAAGTATAATATTAACTATTTTGAGAAGAAAATTATTTTTGATATGACAAAAATTATGCTTCCTGCATGACAAATATTAATGACATTGAACCAGAAAGATAACAATAATATGGATGAAGCTAGAAGAATATAAATGCAAGAAGCTTACTGAGTACAAGTATACTGTTTATCATACAAGTAATGATGAATACAACATTGTTCAAGACTTAATAGTTGTTCTGTTGCATGTATTTCCATGAGTATTAATTATGGATTACACGTATAATACCAAGAAATATCGAATGCTTCTTCTGGAAACAGTGGGTTGCATTTGTGTATATGGAAGCTGAGTTGGTGGATAACTCAACGTCTCTTGTATTCGGGTGAAAGAAATCGCAGCCGTCACGGTACGAGACCGTCGCGCCTTAACCTTCCCTTTTATCTCTGGCTTGAGTCCTTCGATGAATGTTCCTAACAATTGACGATCAATCCAATCACAAGCACAGTATGATAGCTTCTCAAACCTAGTTTGGTACTCTTGAATCGTAAAGATTTATCGAATTTTTACGATCTAATATATTGCTAATTGTTATTGCTACTTATAGAGAGTTGAGGTTGATGAAGGCTATATCATTAGTTTCTCAAGATGCAAAGAACTTGTTGTGTAGATGGCATATATCAAAGAATGTTTCATATGAAGGATGAATGAGAGAAATTTATATGAAGTTGGAACTTTCTAGTATCATCTTCCAATGAAATTGAGTATGAACATCATTTAGTAACACTTGCTTTGGAATTTAAGAAACATTAACTAACATCTACATATTTATATAAAATAATATTCACATATCTAAATTATATTCAGATAACTAACACGAATATATCCAAATATCTAAATTTTAAGGGGTTGTGAATATTATTTTATTAATTTTTTAAGGGGTGTAAATAGTAATAGGGTTGTGAATAGCAACAAAGGGCCTCTGAATCATAAGCTCCTTTTCAAATAATTCTTTTTATTCCAAAGAATATTAAAAATATCTTTCACTAACCCTAACGATACTTTTTTCATCCGTCTCAAAAATGTCTTGTGGATCGATCTATATGGTGTTTAGGGTTAGGAAACCATTTAGATAATTTATAGTATACTAATCTAAGTGGATGGTCCATTCTATATGGTGTTTAGGGTTAGGAAACCATTTAGATAATTTATAGTATTTTCAAGAAGGTTTTATAGTATTTTTATTGTGATAGTCAAAACTCTATAACAAGCCAATTTTTTTTTATCTCCACTTGTGTGATGTTATTCCTAAAGTATTATAAATGCCTATTTGAAATATATCAAATGATATTTCTAGTATGTTTTGATTCCCTTTAGTTCACTTAGTGTTTTCTAATAGCATGACAATGTTTTTATTAAGGTACTAAAAATATTATAAGTGACATGGTTATTTTTTCATAGAGTATTATAATATCAAATTTTTAAGCTGATAGTTGGTTTGATTAAGGTTAGGAGAATATTTAAATCATTTACAGTATTTTCTTCAAGTAAACTTTATAATATTTTTTATTACGGTGGCCAAAATTCTATAAAGAGTAATTTTTTTTATCCCCATTGGGGTGATGTTGTTCCTAAATTATTACAAATATTTATTTGAATCCTAGTAAGATCAAATGGGTATGTTTTGATTTTATTAGACTCACCTATAGTATTTTTTTTAATTTTTGTTTTTGTTGAGGTACCAAAAACATTGTATAGATATTGAAAAATACTGTAAGTGATGTTGTGTCCTCATTTTTTGTCCCCATTTGGGTGATGTTAATTATCTTATTAATTTTCTATGCTTATTTTTAGTTTGGTTGAGGTTTAAGCATCCATTTAGATAATTTATAATATTTTCAAGTATAATTTATAGTAGTTTTGTGGTGGTGGCTTGAATTCGACTTTTGTCAATTATTGTTTATTTTAAAAAATAATTATAAAAATATTTATATATTTTAATTTCATTTGATCAAATGCATTATCTATTTAGGTTATTATAATAATAAACTTATGAATTGAAACTTATTTATACATCCAAGTAAATTGTTCATGTATGTTCCAGTTTGTGATTCATTTATCTTTTGCTCACGTTTTCACAAACTGTTTAATCCTCATCAAAACCATTTTTTTCTATCCAAATACCTGGTGTCCGAGTGCAAGCTGACCTTTTTCTCCTCCTCTCCAGTTAATTGTGCTTGAAATTTTTTGTTTTCATGGACGCATATTCATTGTTTGTTGAAATGCCATAAAGAAGTCTGGCATTTGTGGTGCACTTGCAGCTGAAAGGTCTGTGCATTGGTGGCATATTACTTGTAGATGCAGCATCAAGCTGACGCATTCAGGTAAAAATCTATACACTATACATAACTTTTTGAAGTACTTTTATCCGATCATTTGTCTGCTAAGTCATGTACGATGAGTGGAACATGGCCAGGCTATCTTCTAGAATTTTAGCTGCTTGGAGTCCTATTTGTAGTCCTTCATCCCCAACTCAAGTTCCTCACAGTTGTCTACCTTCAGCCACAATAAGCTGATTCAGAAGATTGCCACTGTCATAAGTTCTGGACTCATAACTTCCTGTAACTACATAAATATATTGGTTCATACTAACTGTCTCAGCTATTTGTGGTAGGCTCTATGGATCATTTTGAGGCTGTGCAAGGCATTATCATTAATTAATCAAGATCATCTGATTCTAGCACAGTCTTCTTGGGTTATCTTCTAACTCTTCTCACATCACTTATACTAACTGTTTCATCATCTATATTCTATAGGTTCTTCATGATTCTTAGTTGTCCCAAATTTTGGAGCCATATAGATCACTTTCAAGGCCAACTCTTCCCCCGGCACAAAGCAACTTGGTAAACCATAATGTCTAGAAAGGTAACAACAGATAAGTGTTTTGTCTTAGATGATTTGCTTATCAAAATCACAAGAACAAGGTGACTTTGGTAAAATAATCATGAGGTGCTTTAATTTTTTGCAGAAGGGATAACAAAGGACTTGCTAGCATTGAATTTTTGGCAAGTAATAAGAACTTGTTTTGTCTAGTTTCTTCTTTGCTATTATGTTAAGTTTGACGTATGGGAACTGCACTTTGTGCCGGGAGGATATGAATATACATGATAAAGGCTTCTTTTTTTTTTTTTCGAAGATTAATTTTGCAAACTTCCTCGAGGTATTAGACACCATCTTCAATCTTCGAGATGATTCCTGATCAGACGTATTTTAAGAGGCATATTTTTCCTTTTCTATCTGATGAATGATTAAGACTTTCACAGATGTGAGATCTACAATTTTTATAATGTCCCTCTCCCTACTGAAAAACCTATGAAATGAATGATCTAAGACTTCCACAGAGGTTTTGAGATCTAAATCTTTTTTAGTGTCCTATACATTACCTTGTGTAGTTACAACTATGGAGATGCTTAGGACAAGCTCAAAAGAGTATCATTAGATAATGACTAAATCAATTTCATCGCAAGCTCAGAATAATGCCAAATGTTGATGCTCTTCAAGTTCTGATTTCCTTCATGATAAAATACAACCAGAAGTATATATTTTGATGTTGATATTAGTCATTCATATTGTTGACATCATTTGGATCCTCAGCTTCCATAGCAGTTTTACCATCTATTCCAGTGGATAATCAATTATTAGCTATCAGAGAGTGATAAATGGATTGTAATTTGCTTCCTTCTTGTGCTTCAGATGCACAGCAACTCCTGGCAGTCCCCGAGAAACAATTTACCAACAAAATTTTAATCATTTTTCTTTTACTTGGAGGAATTCAGTGATTCTTGGATCTCTTCCAATGAACGGCCTTTTGTTTCAGGTACTACCATTGCCACAAAGACAATGGTTGCTGCATTAGCTGCTGAAAAGATGAAAAAGGTGCCTGTAGAAAAGGTGCAGAAAGAGCAGGTAATCATCTTGCTAAATTATACCACTAAAAAGAAAAGTCACAAAGTCCAATTGTATTCAGTTATCTATTCTTACACACTAAAAGCTTTCCTCATTCTTTGATCTCCTATTACTACAATGAAATCTGCCATATTATTTGTTCATGGAGTTCTTAACAAAACACAAACAGAGAGCTGAATTTCTGAATGGCATGCGGAATCCTTCTAGTAATGTGATTACTGTAATATGGAGAAAAGGCACTCAACTTTGAATTTTATGATCTTTATTACAAGATTCTTAAAATGAGCTTGCATCTTTATTTTTCCTTTTCTTTGGATAGTTATCAGTCATATTAGATTGCGACTATGCATGATTATTAAATAACATGAGCACCAGCAATGCAGTGCTTAATGTTGTAGCAGACCCCTTACCTGCTGAACTCCAACTCATGAGAAAGTTGAAAGCATAAGAGACTGCCCAAGAACCAAACCAGTTCACTAAAGTCACTAGGCTTCCTCCAATTCCTTTTATATTTATGGGGAATACCTGTGGAAAACAAAGAAGTTGAGACATTGTGAGATTTCAAATAGCCTTTTCGATTGCAAGGAAAATTAACAAAATTGTCTTACCTCAGACATGATGACCCAAGGAACAGCACCCATTCCTATCGAAAATGCACCCAGGTACACCTATTTATTGAAATAGAGTGAATTGGAGCTTCAGAGTTTGTTTAAAAGCAAATAATGCAACACATCATTTGCATAATCATCAACTGTTGAACTGTGCACAACTATGCAATTGGATATGGCAAATGGAAACTTGTAAAATTGGTAGCAGCTTTTAATAAGTCAAATTTAGTGCAGCCTTTCAATAATTTGGCTATTTGGTATATATCTGACAATGATAGTTTGGAATTAGAATGCTAGATGGATGACAAAATGAAAACATCCCCAAACTTGATGTTCTTGCTTACCAATATGCCACAGAGAGCCAGTGTAGGAACCCATTCCATATAAATTCCCTGTGCCTGTTACAACAGGTATGGTTAACTTCAACCAAAGTCAAGTTCACCGAAGAGTCTTTGATTCAGACTTACCTTGAGACAGAATGATATCCCTGTGATAAAGCAACCAGCGAAAGTCCCTGATGCAGAAACCTGCATTGCAAAAGACTGTCACTCCTTTGAAGCTGATTGGCAGAGCAAAGAATTTCAAGTTCACTTTGCCTACCATTAGCAGAGCGATTCGACCACTCCTGTCCATTAAAATAGCACCCACTAGTGTGATGGGTACCTATACATCAGACTCTTAGTAGCATAAATTTAGTAATAGTAATTTGTAGATGATTAAGCATTTGAAAGAATTGAAACCTGAATGGATCCCATCAGAATGGTCCCAAGTTTGCCTGAGGAAAATCCTGCAGTTACAACACGCATTATAATCCTCAATTTTTGTGTTTGTAGTTGTCAAGAGTTGAAACACAGTAACCTCATATTGTCTGAAGCTATTTTGTCTACCTGCTGATACAAAAATTTCACTTGCATAAAATCCAACTCCATTGATGCCCCCAATTTGCTGAAACACCATGAGGCCAACACCTACCTGAACAGGTCAATGTGATTTATCAATTTTCATGCAGATAAGTTTGTTGCAGCTAATAAATTAAGAGGTCGCTTACGATCACAGAACGGATATATCTGCTTTGAAACAGGTCTTGAATCCCAGCCTTGGGAAGGGTCCGAAGGTCTTCAATGTATTCCTGCATAGCAAGTTTAGTTTACTGTTACTGTTTCATCCTTTTAACTTTGATGCTTTACAATGAGAAACACTATGTTAATAAACACACTTGAATCTCTTCTGCTTCTTGAGTGATATCAGCATCTTTTCCACGAAGCTTTTGCAATGCAGCTGTGAACTCTTTCTGGTTCCCCACCTTTGCCTGAAATTTATTCTCATGTCACTGAGGAAGATTCATTTTATTGTGTACTGGGCCCAATAGTATACTAAATGGAAGAGGTACCAGCCATCTTGGAGACTCTGGAACAAAAACAAGTCCGAGAAGTAGAAGAAGGCAAGGGAGAAATCCTGCATAAAGCCAATTTAGCTATTTTTTGTGCTTAATATCGGTTAGCATAATATGAACATTTGTCTGACTTTGTAGTGTCTTCATAAACTGTTATCTTTTGTGTTTTGTGCATCCATAGTGAATATAAGATAAACATTTTAAGACATAATTACCAACTAACACCAGCGTGCGCCAGGTAACAAGAGTACCGATTATGAAAGCAACCGAATGGCCACCACATATCAGCAGCTGTGAGAAAGAAGTGCAACGTAAGTAAT
The DNA here is from genome assembly GCA_023547065.1 of Musa troglodytarum. Taxonomy (NCBI): domain Eukaryota; kingdom Viridiplantae; phylum Streptophyta; class Magnoliopsida; order Zingiberales; family Musaceae; genus Musa; species Musa troglodytarum. The sequence continues at coordinate 53,700,917 of CP097511.1, forward strand.
AACATGTGTCGATGTCATTATTGTGAGCAAAGGAGACTGTTTTTACTGTATTAGCATGCTGATGGTTGGAAAATTTATCCTTTACCTGATTCAGGGTTGCAAGTCCACCTCGCAGATTCTTCGGTGCTATTTCAGCAATGAAAACAGGTACCTGTGATGGTATGATCTCATTATAAATCTATTATCTTCAGTGAGTGATTAGTTTCCCTAAATTGCAAGCCTATTTCTCGATCTCTCCTTTGTCCAGCATGATGCTAATTCCTGTCAAACTTTATTAGTTCCTGGCCACCTAAAAGCATTTTGTTGTTATGTCATCAAAACATTCTCTTTTTCTCAACATTAATCATTCGGACCATGTTTAACATCTTGAAGTGAGATTGTCTGCTAAAAATTATAACAAATCGCTATGTAGAAAGAAACAATTCAAGAAATCATACCACATAGGAAAGTACTCCAATCCCATATCCTGAGGAAATTCTTCCAAAATACAGCAAGACAGAACCCTTAGAGAGGAAACAACATTTAATTAGCTTAAAAGTCTCTTAAAAGCAAATCAGTGAAGAAATTTGCAATTTTAGTGGTAACCTTTGCAAAGTAAATGGCAAGCCATCCAATAATACAGATGACAGCAGACACTCTCATGGCCTGCATCATATAGATAGAGATCTAGTGAGCGTGTGCAGAAGGAAATCTTGCACATTAATGCATAAGACTTGGGCTTCGTACTCCTTTTCGACCAATAAAATCTGCAAGATGCCCACTTGTGACTGCACCGATCATCGCCCCAATAGTCAATATCGAACCAAAAACTGAGTACTGCAAAATCGATAGAGAATTGCATGCATTAAATTTATGATATGCAAGATAATTATGGCATAGACAAGGCATTATCAGTAAAGATTAACCACAGACCCGGCTACCTATACCTGTTCCTATTGCATTTCATTAACATTTCTATTGAATTTTTTTACTCTTTTGATTTTATGCTTTCTTTTTTTTCCTCTTGTTTTCTCTTTTAACATCTTTAAGATTGTCATAGCTAAGAACAATTGACATAGTGAGATTTAATGGGTCTGGATATGACATTGTGAGCTCACCTCGGATAGAGAGAGGCCGATGTCCTTTGTAATCCCCGACTGAGTTGGTGCAGAGTAGCCAACCTACAAAATTCAAGACACATATCAAGCTCACAAGAAATTTTTCAGAGCATCAGTAGATTTCATAGTTTCACACTAATTCATCAAACTGTGTACCCTTTTATCCTAATTACAGCTTGTTTTGGATTAACACCAACTTCACCTGCTCTGAGCCGGTGACCAGTTCAAAAGATCCGAATTTAGGATCATTTATCCTAAATACATAGTTCCTATCAAGCTCAGCTGAAACAGAACTGAAAAGATAACCCAACCTGTTTGAGGAAATATAAGCAAAATTCCAGCTACAGCAATGTTCTTATTCTGTATTGGTTCTGGTCATCTTCAGAATGGTACTAGCTTTTACTGGCACAAGTTTATCATGAAGAATTCACAGACTTGGAGCTTGAAGATGATGATGATGAATAACTTACACATGATCCAAATTCAAAGGAGCCACAGATCACGACTGCAGTGCTGAGCAGAACCATCCATATCGATCCCTGGCTATCTGCTGAAGACTCGTTTTGGTGGACGAGAGGCTGCCTCACTTCGTTACCCTGTGCATCATGCATGCCTACACCATTCTCCACATCCTTCGTTATGGCCATTGCAGCCTTCTCTCTACCTTCCCTGCCTTCTATGTGATCAACAGAAGACAGTGAGTGATGTATCCTAAAATCATATGCAACAAGTAGTGTGATGTATTGTAGTGCAAGAAAGAGAAGGAAGACTTTTCTTTAGAAAAGAGATGTCACATCCTATATTTATAAAAAAAATAATAAATTATCATTTTATTATTCATAATTGAATACTTCTTTTCTTTGAAGTCAAATTATTGGGTGATTCTCCCAATTGGATCTCTCCGACATTCAAGTTAGTAGTCATGTATTTGTTTTCTCTCTTTTTTGAGAGCTTTGAGTGTGTTTTTATACTAACCTCCAAAGAAAGAGGAGCACCCGGAGCAGATCTCATGGAGGGAGCAGTTTGTAACTGGCCCAAACTGTCCCTTGATGTTCTTGGAATATGTTGGTAACTGATATGAACTGTCTCTCAATCTCCTCAAAATATTCCTATGGATATTACGTAAGAGAGTTGATTCATAACCAATTTGAACTATCTTTTTGTCTTCTTGGGAGGCCTCTTGGTAACTCATTAGCTCAGTAGTTCGACAGCTCAAAAATTGACCCAAGCCACTTAGTTCAATAGCTCGGAGATTGACCTGAGCCGCCTTTCAAACCTCGACCCTCATGGTTAAGAGAACATCGGTCCTGATATAGTACTGACATGGCAAATGATGACTAGTTGATCTTATATTTCCTATCATTTGTCCTCCCTTCGAATGCATGCTTCGAAGTTATAGGTTTCAGAGCACGTCTTCTTGGTTCTGACGTGTGCAAAGCATTCTTCATACTTTGCATGATGATTTTTATTTTCTTTTTTGGCTTGGGCACCTTCCTTGCCCTTTTTTTTTACCATAGCAAAGTTCTTTTTACGCGGGTCGAGCATACTTAATTCACACTCTTTGGGCACCTTTCTAGCCCATTTTTTCATTATGGAGCATTTCTTCTTACATGGGTTTAACGTACCAAATTCATGAATTAGAGAATTTAAATTTATGATCTTAAATTTAATACTAATTAAATCATAAAAATTCACATATAATTCTTGAAACATAGATATATTTAATTAAATAAATTTAAACTATTATTTTAATCTAAAAAGAAGAATTTTAATAATTAAATCAATCTTAAAATTCACTTAAGCTTAAAAGACTCTTATAAGTCAACTAATAATTCTTACATCACAAACCAATCATCATTATTTATTTATTATAAGATTTTAAAATTAAAATATTATTATGTATAATAAAATTATAACAATTCTAATATCAAATATTTCAAAACATGAATCAATGCTGATTAGAAATGAATATAGGATCCTACCTCTCCTCGGGGATTCTCTATTCAGGGAATCCTTTTCTCGATTCTCATATTATCAAACTCAGTAAAGGAATAAGAAAAGAAGAGCCTCTTTTATATAGGAGAAGATGAGCTCTCCTCGAAAGATAAGTAATAATTTAATTTTTATTTTACTTTCACACATAAAATATAATATTTATTTATTATGATTCACACACAAAAATAAAATATAAACTATTTATTTTCTAAAAATTACATCACCTATTAGGAAATAAATCAATTAATGATTTAATTAGTTAACAAAATTTTTTAACTCATCCATATGATCAAAGAAATCAATTTTAATCATTTCCCTAACCATACCACTTAATTAAGAAAGTTAATAATTTAAAAGAATATATTTTTTATATTAATTAATTTATATTATTGGAGAAAATTATTGATGATTACAAGACATATCCTATTTGGCTTCTGCTTCTGCATATATATATATATATATATATATATATAAAATGAGGTCATGAAGGCAATTGAGGCACAGAAGAAGCCATATGGGTCAGTAGCTGTCGCTGTGGAGTGGCCAACTCAACCTTTGCTCAAGGTGACAAGTTGGGGAATTGACAGTCGAGTATGATCCATTGTTTTGTAGCTGCACATAGTTGCAGAAGAAACCAGACATCCACCATAAGCTGGCTGGCCATCTGAGACAAAACAGGAGAAGAAGAATGGAAGTATCAGTTGATACTCCATAGTCTCTTCCCCATGATGTGATTTGGTAGATTACTAGATGTAATCTGGACCGTTCATTTGAATCGATAACTTGGATTGCTTCTACAAAGTTTTCTTTGTTGAGCTGAGTTTTTGAATTATAATTGATCCTAAATACTCTCTCTGGTAATTCTGTTTTCCACAAATTTATGATAAAAAAATAAAAAATATATATTAAAATTATAATTCATTGATTGGGCGATAGCATTCGAGATCTTTGGAGATATATGTTCAAGTATTTAAATTCCTCAAAATAAAAAAAATTATAAATATGACACTTGATCGAATCCTCCAAACGAGAAATTAAATGAATCTTTTCGGATACACCCCTAACACAATCTTGCAAGATCTTGGCTTGGATTGTTTCTTCATCTAACACTATATCACTCGAAGACGGATGAAATCAACATCCGCCATTGGATGACAAAAATTTGACTTAACTTCAAATAATTTTGATCATATGGTTTCTAGTGGTTCTAAATCGGCATCCCATGGTTGTAAAACTATGTATCTCTATAAATTTGAATCGCATATAGGGTTAGATAAATTTATATTTATGAATTTAAATTTAAGCAAGTTAGTCCTGCATCATGATGATGTTAGAGGAGATTTGAATTGACATAAAGAGGTACATGAGTCTCAGCTCCCCAAATCCACAATCACCTTATCTCAAGTAATATTCAACACTACAAGAGTTCCATCTTGCTATCTCACAATTAAACAATGGTCCTCAGGTCAAGCATGGCAGCTTCAACAAATACCTGTAAGATTTCTTTTTGTTATTGTACAGTGAACTTAGTGCACCAGCTCTCTACTTCATGATAATGGCTGGTGGCCATCAAAATGGACCATTAGAGAAGACATTTTGTCTCACTTAGTTGAGTTTGATTTTGATAGATTACATTTGGTGATTGATCCCTGCCTTATCTCTGTTTACATAATCACAAATTCATTTTGTCTATTGCAACTATTTAATTCTGAGTCAGATATTGCCAATGACCTATATGCAGAGATCAAATGTTAGTTTTGTTGTTTTTTATTTTTTTATTTTAAATAAAAAAAACAAGAGTGCAATTTCCTAAATACTATGCATATATATTATGTAAATGAAAACTTAGCTCTCATTTAAATGTTGTAAATGCCAGCTTAATCTGTAACCTGCAGATAGAAAACTGGAGTTGCTTCAAGGAAGATGCTTTGATGAGCAAATAGATGCCTTCAGCAGCATTAGATGACTTTTCACTGATACAGCACATGAAAGCTACATAAGAACAATTTTTGTGGCATGAATCAGTTTTTAGCTAGCAAATAAAAAGAGACAGCAGCTTCCTCTCATTTTATTTCCTTGGAATGCACAGCATCTTCATCAATCTAATGGTTCCTTGAAATCTAACAGTCACCAATTTAATCAATGGTTGGCAATTATGATCTAATAACCTGCAAGTCCTTGAAAATATAGTGTGATTTGATAGGGCTTTTTTGTCCTTCAATACCACTTAAAACAATTTGGAGATTTTTATAGGAGAAAAATTGTAGGCCAATAGTATTAAGATTATTTTATGGCTGTTTTCATTTGAAGTGAGACTTGAAAGATCCACATCCTCTGGGAAGCATTGGCACAGTAGTTTACTGAAGTGTACATATGGACTAAAAAGTATAGCATAACAAATCATTAGAACTCAGATATCATAACAATAATATTATTGATGTTTCCAGGGAAGAAATCAAAACAAAAGAATCCAGTGATGTTGGTGCAGATCACCACAAGCAAGAATTGCTTGTTTTCTAAGACAATAACATATATATATTGGGGGTGAGGTTTCATTTTAAGATCTGATGCTGCAATGTTTTTGTTTGTAGGTTATAAGAGCACTCCACAAATATCAAACTTATATAGCAAGATTACTACTATTCATTCATCAAGGATTTTCAGACTACAATAACAAAACCATAAGCTTATTTTTGAGCTGTTAAATAATTTTTTGAGAAACTTAAGATAAATCTAAATATAGAGAGAAGAATTTAAGTATGAGACTTTTTCATTGACATAATTTAGTTCTTCTTTTTTTAGGAAAAAAAAAAAGAATCATTGTGGTGTTTAATGGATCATAATTGAAAATTAATATGTAGGGTATGATTTGAGATGATCCATCTTTCTGGAAAAAGATGCAGACCCAACAAGAAAAAGAAAATAAATAAATCGGCATCCCATGGTTGTAAAACTATGTATCTCTATAAATTTGAATCGCATATAGGGTTAGATAAATTTATATTTATGAATTTAAATTTAGGCAAGTTAGTCCTGCATCATGATGATGTTAGAGGAGATTTGAATTGATATAAAGAGGTACATGAGTCTCAGCTCCCCAAATCCACAATCACCTTATCTCAAGTAATATTCAACACTACAAGAGTTCCATCTTGCTATCTCACAATTAAACAATGGTCCTCAGGTCAAGCATGGCAGCTTCAACAAATACCTGTAAGATTTCTTTTTGTTATTGTACAGTGAACTTAGTGCACCAGCTCTCTACTTGATGATAATGGCTGGTGGCCATCAAAATGGACCATTAGAGAAGACATTTTGTCTCACTTAGTTGAGTTTGATTTTGATAGATACATTTGGTGATTGATCCCTGCCTTATCTCTGTTTACATAATCACAAATTCATTTTGTCTATTGCAACTATTTAATTCTGAGTCAGATATTGCCAATGACCTATATGCAGAGATCAAATGTTAGTTTTGTTGTTTTTTATTTTTTATTTTAAATAAAAAAACAAGAGTGCAATTTCCTAAATACTATGCATATATATTATGTAAATGAAAACTTAGCTCTCATTTAAATGTTGTAAATGCAGCTTAATCTGTAACCTGCAGATAGAAAACTGGAGTTGCTTCAAGGAAGATGCTTTGATGAGCAAATAGATGCCTTCAGCAGCATTAGATGACTTTTCACTGATACAGCACATGAAAGCTACATAAGAACAATTTTTGTGGCATGAATCAGTTTTTAGCTAGCAAATAAAAAGAGACAGCAGCTTCCTCTCATTTTATTTCCTTGGAATGCACAGCATCTTCATCAATCTAATGGTTCCTTGAAATCTAACATTCACCAATTTAATCAATGGTTGGTAATTATGATCTAATAACCTGCAAGTCCTTGAAAATATAGTGTGATTTGATAGGGCTTTTTTGTCCTTCAATACCACTTAAAACAATTTGGAGATTTTTATAGGAGAAAAATTGTAGGCCAATAGTATTAAGATTATTTTATGGCTGTTTTCATTTTGAAGTGAGACTTGAAAGATCCACATCCTCTGGGAAGCATTGGCACAGTAGTTTACTGAAGTGTACATATGGACTAAAAAGTATAGCATAACAAATCATTAGAACTCAGATATCATAACAATAATATTATTGATGTTTCCAGGGAAGAAATCAAAACAAACGAATCCAGTGATGTTGGTAGAACACCACAAGCAAGAATTGCTTGTTTTCTAAGACAATAACATATATATATTGGGGGTGAGGTTTCATTTTAAGATCTGATGCTGCAATGTTTTTGTTTGTAGGTTATAAGAGCACTCCACAAATATCAAACTTATATAGCAAGATTACTACTATTCATTCATCAAGGATTTTTCAGACTACAATAACAAAACCATAAGCTTATTTTTGAGCTGTTAAATAATTTTTTGAGAAACTTAAGATAAATCTAAATATAGAGAGAAGAATTTAAGTATGAGACTTTTTCATTGACATAATTTAGTTCTTCTTTTTTTAGAAAAAAAAAAAAGAATCATTGTGGTGTTTAATGGATCATAATTGAAAATTAATATGTAGGGTATGATTTGAGATGATCCATCTTTCTGGAAAAAGATGCAGACCCAACAAGAAAAAGAAAAGAAATAAATGACAAAACAACTTATCATTTGACACAGAAATCAATGAATCAGCAGGAAATTGAGGGGCTAAAAGACAACACCACAGCTCAGCCCTGAAGCAATCAGACAAACTTGACAGAAGCATCTCTTCACCACTTCCATATGTTGAGAGAGAAACAACAAACAGGCCAATCACTGGACATACCCAAACATATTCCAAGAATCCAAATCAGTTGCATTCAGCTGTTGAAAGTTGCATCAGGGTATTGAAAAGTGAATATGATAGATGTTGATGCCTGGTTGCCAAAAACTGCAAGAAGGAAAGCCATCTGCAGAAAGGCATTGTGATGGTGAAGATTTTGTAGCAGATGACAAATGGTTTTAGGGCTCAGCTTGCAGAAGAAAAACACTCTCATTGTTGCATCCCCTAGATGCTTTTTTTGCTTCTCTAATGTGAAGCCATAAACTAAAAGTTTCATTGTTAGATTATTATGATCATCTTAATTATCCTGCCATTGTCCTAAAGGAGTGAAATATTTGTTAACATAAAATATATAATCATGTTGTCTATAATGCGAAAAAAATTTATTACCAAAATCTGAAATTAAATAGCAATGGATCTAAATAATATTATGATGCGTACCTTTCGGCGTTGTTCAGAGAAATAAATTTTATCTGATTTACAAGCACATCATCGTCAGATCTGAAATATCAATCTGCAAAGAGAACTAGACTCATTGTAATAGAGAGATTGAGAGAGAAACTATAATCTCTCAACTATACTCTCTTATTTCTTCTTCTCATATTCTTATGTCATCTCATGCATCCTTACAGGTCTTGTCTATTTATAGGCGAGAGCAAAGGGTCTAGAATAATATATTATGAGGTTTCCTCCCATCAAGGGCATCTCCTAAGGAATTCTATTTTAATTGGACTTCCTTTCTATCAGCCAATTACCATAATCAGAATCCAATTATATCCTTAATATATCTTATCTAATTAAATAAGATCATCTAATTAACTTTGTTTCTTACATTTGCAAACACCCTTCAAATTGGGTAAACCCTAGCCATTCTTTTCATCATTGGTTTCCCTCAAGAAGGGGAGGCTTATGAATGCTTCCTAGTTGCCCATCAACAGATGGTAAGAGGAAATCATTGACATGAGGTGGATAGCAATCAAGTGGAGATTAGAACATTTGACTTCATTAGAGACCTAACAAATATGGAACTGCCAGTTGGTGTCATGGAGGCTGCATTTTTAATCCTTGCAGGATCTCAAAGAGGGTTAAGCAAATTGGCAATGGTAAGAATTCCCAGATTCTAGCTGATAGCTGGCTTTTCGGCACACTCATCCAGTGGAAGCTTACCTTTGTTCAACACTAATTACAACCTAATCGGCATGATTTGTACACTCTATTGTCTCCAAAGTCATATCATTGAGCATGGTGGTGAGACAGTACGATGACTAGGTCTAAGTTCGAAGTATAGCGTATCAATCTAACCCGAGGTGTCGAGTACTCGACCCAGGGTTAAATCATTGATATCGTATCGGATCTATTAATACAAAGCCAAAGTGAGGTACATATGATTAAAAAAAAGATATTGAATATTCTCGACTAGTATTTCTAGTTGAGGCTCCTTGGTCACTCTCTATTAAGAAAATATTTTTAAAAAATTGATTAAAAATCTAATAATGATGAGTCTAAGTCAAATCGATTAACATTAAGATGATTTGACATGATTTTAATAAAAAAATAATAATTAAGATTTTATGTTATAGACTAAACCTAGTGTATGTGTAATCCAATTTAACATACATCATGTTTGGCACTAATTCAATTTAACAACCAATTTAACCTAATTCTTTCAGTCCTTGCCGATACGATACTATCCCCTAGCCTATCTCCTTTCATTTTACACTCGTGAATATTTCTAATTTTTTTTCATTTCTTTAATGTACAAAATGGTGCATTCATTGGCATTGCTCTCGTGATGTGGTTTATTTTCATTTTTCAGTGAAATTATAACTTAACTTTGATTATTTATCGCAATCTTAGATTTTTTTTTTTTTTTTTACTCATTCAGATCAAATTGATTACAAGCTCAATCTTGGATCGATCTCTTTTTTTAAAAAAAAAAATGGACATGTTCGGATCAAATTTCTCAAATTGACTACTAAGCTCAATCTTGGATCAATCCTTTTTTTTTTTTTCAAATATTAACTATCTGGCTCTGATACTATGTCAGAAATATAGCAATAAAAGTTTAGGGCATATTAATTAAGGTCCAATATAAAAATTTAAACTTTTATACTATGAGCTAAACCTACTATGTATAATTGGATTGTTTCAATTCACAATAAAATGAGACTTGTCTTTAAGTTCATCTCATTTTTCTCTCTCATGCTATTTCCAACCAATAAAGATGGTTTAGATATATGCTCAAGATAGTATTATTTGAAAATTTTAAAATGATTATTATTAGTAGTACAAAAGAAAGATAGAGGGAGGCTCAAAACTATATATAAAAATTTAAATATATACTTTTAACTTCAATAAAGATATCTTTATTGAATCAAACCTAATGATCATAATTCCATGCTCTCTCTCTCACTCTCTCTCTGATGCAGTTCTCCTACCACTCACCGGCGAGCCCAAGTGCAGCAAAATCCGGCCCTCATGCTTCGTGCATGAAGCACTACACCTTCTTCTACCCTGATCTTTTGGCACCAAGAGCATGAGAAACTGGAGCCCCGTCCACCCAACGTCTGCCACCATAAATAGGTAGAAGAAGCCGGCATCTCTCCGCAGGGTGGCCAAGAGATGGCAAGGGCGGTCCTGCAATCGCCGATGGGCGCCGCCAACCTCCTCCTCCTCCTCATCTTCCTTCCCGAGCTGACTTCTGAACAGACCAAGGTCGTCGACTGCGTGGCGCAGTTCGAGCTCGCCAACCGCGCTTGCACCATCATGCACGCGGCGAAAGCCATCCACGGCGATCGGCGTGGCCGTGGAGGCGAGCACGGGCACAGCCATGGACATGGCGAGGGCGAGGGCGAGGGCGAGGGGCATCACCGCAACCGCTGCTGCCGGTGGCTGAAGGAGATAGACGACTCCTGCGTCTGCAGCGCACTCCTCCGGCTGCCAATCTCCCTCGTCAAGCCCAAGCACACGTACACCGTCTCCGTCGGGGATCACTGTAGCACCACGTACGAGTGTGGCGGGCTTTAACGTTGTTAGATTCGCCTTCGCCGTCGCCGTCGCCGTCGCCTTCGCCTTGTGATAGCTGAGAGAAGTGTTTAGTCCGTCCAAAGAAGAAAGAACGAGGCGAAGTGTTCATATGCTTAGTTATTTTGGATCATTGTCAAGGTCACTTCTTCCTACAATTCATATGCTTTTATGTTCCTGCTTTGATGTAGAAAATTGATCATCAAAATTGAGTAAATCTACTAGAGCTTGATCGATTAAATGTCTCCAGTGTTCATCAGTGAGTTTGAGTTTTGAGGAAGTTTAATGGAGTTGCCTCGGACAAAGAATGATCAAATCTAATGGAGTTTGATCCATTGCCTTTAAATGTTTCATTGGCATTGCTTGATATATAAAAAGGGAAGATTTATATATGTAAATATTATTTTCCCAAGCATGACTTTAACTTTTTGATGTCAATTGTAGAATCAGCAAGAACTCATCCCTGGCAGCATCATAGCAAATAAAACTGGAAACATTAGGGCTTCAATCAGAGCTTTTCTTTCAAAATTTGCAGCCAAAAAAAAAACACCATATTTTACTTGTTGATAATAACTCTGTGCATGCATGAAATATTTATGTTGAGTAAATTGCACAGGAAATTATTATGTCTCCCGTAAATGTATAGTGCATGAACGAGGTCTGCGATTTGAGGAGAGTCGATGCACGCAGTCTTATCGCCCGTAAGTGAAGAGATCGTTTCAATTATGTGCTACACTTTGGACTCATTGAAGCAATATAGCAAACACATCATATTTTACTTGCTGAAAATAACTCTGTGCATGTATAAAATATCTATGATGAGTAAATTGTACAGAAAATTATTATGTCGATGCGCGCAGTCTTACCGCCCGTAAGCGAAGAGATCGTTTCAATTATGTGCTACACTTTGGACTCATTGAAGCAACATAGCAAACACATCATATTTTACTTGCTGAAAATAACTCTGTGCATGTATAAAATATTTATGATGAGTAAATTGCACATAAAATTATTATGTCGATGCATGCAGTCTTACCACCCATAAGCAAAGAGATCGTTTCAATTATGTGCTACACTTTGGACACATTGAAGCAACATAGCAAACACATCATATTTTACTTGCTGAAAATAACTCTGTGCATGTATAAAATATTTATGATGAGTAAATTCCACATAAAATTATTATGTCGATGCATGCAGTCTTACCACCCATAAGCAAAGAGATCGTTTCAATTATGTGCTACACTTTGGACACATTGAAGCAACATAGCAAACACATCATATTTTACTTGCTGAAAATAACTCTGTGCATGTATAAAATATCTATGATGAGTAAATTGCATAGAAAATTATTATGTCGATGCACGCAGTCTTATCGCCCGTAAGCGAAGAGATCGTTTCAATTATGTGCGACACTTTGGACTCATTGAAGCAACATAGCAAACACATCATATTTTACTTGCTGAAAATAACTCTGTGCATGTATAAAATATTTATGATGAGTAAATTGCATAGAAAATTATTATGTCGATGCATGCAGTCTTACCGCCCGTAAG